>JALXJV020000003.1:669465-971243 GCA_024633595.2 Lepomis macrochirus
TACTACTACTACTACTACTACTCTGTTAGTAAGTGTGCTCGCCTTTTGTTTTGCTTCAATAAACCGTTTGGACTGCACCTCCTCTGCCTTTTGTCCTGCATTTGGGTCCACCAACCTACCTCACCACCACATACCCTGACACTAACATACCATAGTAAATGAAGAACATCTCAAAAACTATCACATCTAGTGCAAGTATGATCACTGACAGATAAAAAGTAAACCTCACTGTTTCTGTACCACAGTCTATTATAAACAGTGTTGGACAAGTTACTCAGAAATTGTAATAGCTTACTAGTTGCTTAAAAAAGTAATAATATTACTTAACTTATTACTGGCTAATAAAACAGCTGATTGTCTCGTAAACGTAACCAACAAATTTCTGGCCATGTGGCAAAGACACACAGCGATGGAGAATAACTGCATGAAATTACAATCCAACTCCATTGGCTCGTGCTAAGTAATAAGTATGCTTCTCCAAGTTTCACTTCTCTACTTACTTCTAATAAAGGACTACTCAGAGACTGTATATTATTAATATTATTTACTCTTCGACCTTCTTCGTACACATTCAATATAGTGACGGGTGTCTACACAACCAGAAGAACAACAACATAGTGATGAAATGCGCTCTCGAGGCGTCCGTTTGTGCTACTTGTAGAAAGATGGCAACCTAACATGGCGACCTCCATGTACGGGGGACACAGTTATGTAGCTAGAAATGTCTCATTCTAAGGTAATAGAAACATAACAGTTTATTATGTAAGGGCTATATACACCACCGAAAACATAGTCATGGATCTTATTTTGGATTTCTGTCAGAAATATTACACACTGATCCTTTACACCATGTATTCCTATAGCCTTCAATAGTAACGGCTTCAAGAGCTTCTTTAATGATAAAATTCTAATTATTTCAGACAAAATTGACAACCTCAATCAGGAACCTTAGAAACAGCTGTAAATATATATATAAAACGTTTATTTTCTCAGATTGATCTTTACCAACTAACTTCAATGATTTTTTCCTCTAAACCACCAGCCTTTCTCTATGGCTATGTTCACACTGCAGGCCTTAATGCTCAGTTCTAATTATTGTTTAAATGTGGCCCATATCAGACTCCAGTGTGAAGTCTCCATGGCCTGAAAGTGACCCGCATGCGCAGAAGAATAACACGATGTCACACGCAGCCCGCTGTCATACAGAGATAAATAAGTTGCAACACAGGTTAGCTCTGGTTAGCCCTGGTTACCTCACACTTGCTAACCCTCCCTTTCTGCTTGGAAAAAGTAGAGTGAGAATTGGTGTTTCCCATTTACAGAGCCAGGGCTGTGTACAAACCAGATTTTGATTAATTGCACACAGAGAATGGACAGCTAGCGGACAGTGAGGAGTTGTTGGATTACAATTGCTTGTCCCACCTTTAAGGACTTAAAATCCAGGATGACCTGCAATTTTCTGATGTTAAAGTCTAGACAAAACTGAAGTTATTGTACTGAGGCCCAAACACCTCCAAGATGCATTATCTAAAGATAAAGTTTGTTGTGGCATCGCCCTGGCCTCCAGCACCACTGGAGGAATCTTGGAGTTATCTTTGATCAGGACATCTCTTACATTAAACAAACTTCAAGGGCCGCCTTTTTTCACCCATGTAATATTGTAAAACTCAGGAACATCCTGTCTAATAATGATGCAGAAAAACTAGTCCATGCATTTGTTACTTCTAGACTGGATTACTGCAATTCCTTATTATCAGGCTCTTCGAAAAAGTCCATTAAGACTCTTCAGCTGATCCAGAATGCTGCAGCACGTGTTCTGACAGGAACCAGTAAAAGAGATCATATCTCTCCTGTCTTAGCTTCTCTGCATTGGCTTCGTGTCAACTCAAGAAAATATTTTAAAATCCTTCTTCTCACATATAAAGCTCTTAATGGTCAGGCACCATCTTATCTTAAAGAGCTCATAGTACCTTACTACCCCACCAGAGCACTGCGCTCCCAGAATGCAGGGTTACTTGTGGTTCCTAGAGTCTCCAAAAGTAGAATGAGAGCCAGAGCATTCAGCTATCAGGCTCCTCTCCTGTGGAACCAGGTTCCAGTTTGGGTTCGGGAGGCAGACACCGTCTCTACATTTAAGAGTAGGCTTAAGACTTTCCTTTTTGATAAAGCTTATAGTTAGGGCTGGCTCGGGTGAGTCCTGAACCATCCCTTAGTTATGCTGCTATGCATGATGCATTGAGCTCCTCTCTCCTCCTCTCCATCTGTATGCAACCTCATCCCATTAATGCATCTTACTAAATCCACTTCTTCCCTCTCCCAACGTTTTGTGTTATAAACAATATAAATATAACAGAATTTAATTAAAAGAAGAGCAGTGGGTATGGAATTATCATATGATGACTGCACACAAACACACACACACACACACACACACACACACACACACACACAACAGCCTCAGTAAGGACTTGTAGTTGACAGAACAGAAAAATAAGCACCTAACAATATAATGCAATACAGTACAAAAAGGACGTTATTTTGTCCAAGTGTTCCTTTACATTCAGTAATGTTGCTTTGGAGCATGAATTATCCAAAATGACACCAGATTACGGAACACGATGGAGCAAAGGTCACTGCTAAATATAATGAGGACATGAATTTACATTCAAAGGAAAAGACTTGAGAAGTCTCACTTAAGATTTCTGCTACAGATTCTGAGGAAGACGAAGAGGGAAGAATATACACTGATTAGTAAAACCCTTTATACAAAATATTGCAGTTCAATTCAACACAAATGTTCCCTCTTCAAACATGTGGTTAGTGTGAGAGCTGGCTCAACTCAAGCTCTAACTAAAAATACCAAAATCACGGCTCAAAAGCATCTTTCTGTGTCAGACATAAAGGCTCCATTTGATGGTGCAAGAGCCTGTGAGCTCTATCCCCAGCTTGAGTGTAACTTCAAGTGTATGATGTTTCAATTTAATGAGTTCCAACACAATGTTTAGTTCCTACTTAGAGCAATAGTCAGTATTAAACCGGTAATAAATGTGCTCTTTTTCTATCTTTTCAAACGTAATCATTGTCTACATGGACATCAGTGTTAAGAGTAGTCATTTGCTGTTTCTAATAGAAGAGTTTTCTGATCTGACGACATCATTTGTCCGTGCCTAACAAAACTGTCACATATCACTGGTTATATATTAGTGGTGGGCCGTTATCAGCGTTAACGTGCTGCGTTAACGTGAGATTCTTATCTGGCGATAAAAAAAATATCGCCGTTAATCTATTCTCAAAGTTGGGTTGGGAGCTGGGTCTATACTACGCAAGCTATGATGACTTTCACCTTGATATTTTGCGCAGATGTATACCTAGACGAATTGCACTGTAGGGGGCGAGAACGAGTCTTCGAACCTGTGTGTTTGCCTACTGTGAAATTACCACATCAAACGTGACATGCTAACATGGATACAGCTGTTGCTGCGTTTCATTTACCTCGGAGGTCGGAGCTGGGAATGACGTCACACCCGAGTTGACGGTGTTCCAGTTACAACCTCGCTCGGCCAGCTGTTTGTTTACAACTAGCCAGGTTAGTTATTGATACGCCGGTTGATTTAAAAACGCACTGTGCGGTATTTCCTCACACTAACTGTAGCAACACGTCCACAGACAGCTGTTGGACAGCACTTTGTGTACGAACATTTCTGAAGCCGCCGGGTTTGCTTCTGGAAAAATTTACTTTTAAGAAGCTTCCCAATGGAAAATTCGACAAGACTAAGGTTGTTTGCACCTTGTGCAATGCGGAATTAGTTTACTGTAGGAGTTCTTCCAGTCTCAAGTACCACCTAAACGCAAAGCACATTACACGCTACACACAAGTACATCTTATTGAACATGATTTATTTTCATCACCAATTATCATAGTAGAACAGCTTTCTCAAGCAGTTTGTGATGCATTTTGGAAACAGGAGATGAGCCCCTGGTCTAATGCGCCACCTGGCTTGAAACCTGGCTAGAAACCCGTTCGCGCACATACTGAATGCCTTCAGCAGAATTCAAAGCAGCCATTTTCATCTAGATTAATCTAGATTAATTTCAAGATTACAGTGAGATTAATCTAGATTAAAAAATTTATCTATGCCCACCTCTAATATATATATATATATATATATATATATATATATATATATATATATATATATATATATATATATATGTATATTGCTTAGGTTTAGGCAGAAAAACAACTTGGTTAAATTTAGGGAGAGATCGGGTTTGGCTTCAAAAGAGCTTCAGCATCATATCATTGCATCATATGAAATCACTTCCAGATCAGCAGCAACACACTAGTCTACTTTATATAAAACAATGCAGCCTTTTGTTTTCGCTGTTTTTATTCAGTTCCACAGAAGGAACGTTTTTACAACAATCCATCCATCGTCAACCTCTTATCCTGTGTACAGGGTCGCGGTGGGGCTGGAGCCTATCCCAGCTGACATTGAGCAAAAGGCGGGGTATCATTTTTACAACAATCAAAAAATGAATTACTCAACTCAAAATCATTACATTGCAGTAGTGTATTTTACAGTAAAGTCTGGCCACCGGATCTCATCTACATCACAAGCATCTCGCTAAGCGTCGGGGGAAATATCCCCTTGTATGCCAAATCCATCCCTGGATTGACCTTAACTCAATGTCTCCGCAGGCCTGTTCATTGCCTGCAGAAGAGGCCCGATGGAAACTAACATTATCCCAGACAACAACAAATCTGGACTGCTCTGGTCTATCCTGTACAACTGCATCATGAAGTGCATCTAGAAATGTGATTATGTGTTGCGCATTATAGGGACCCAGTTTGGCATGATGGTGCAGTAGCCCTCGAAGACTTATGGCAGCACACAATGTGATATTTCCCCCGCGCTGTCCCGTGACATGCATAGTTTATGTTGCTGAATACTTGCCTATCAGCAAGTATTTGTTGCTGTAGCTGGTGGAGACAGATTGCATTGTGTGCTCTGACTAGGGTCGCTATGGCAAGTTCCTGCTCTTGGGTGAACAGACGTTGGCGTCCACCCCTGTAGGTCTTCTAGCCATTCTGTGGAAAAATGCAACCACAAATTGTTATTATTTGCTTCTTTTTTTCAGTACTGTATATACTGTATGTAACCCAGAGATAAAATTGAAAATAAATAGAATAAAAAAATAAGTCCTGAGTGAAATAAATATGCAATAAATATAGGTTTATTATATACAAGTGATTAGATAATACAGGTGAAAACTATATATAAATAAAGTATAAATAAATCCATTTATGTCTAAAAGATCACTCGTAAACATTGATATCATCGAATAAAAGGGCATATTGTTATTGTGGCATTGGCCCATTAGTCTGAGTGTTACTACACCGTAGCCAATAGAACGTTTAGACCCCCGTCTCAGCCGTTTGTGCTAGTGAGGGAGACCGGAAGTGACGCCGATGTAGCTGAATCATCGTAGCGGTACATTAATTATAAACTTCAACTGTTAATATTTAATTCAGTGACTTGTGACTGTAACCAATAGCGAGAAAAATTAGAGAGTCTAATCCGGAGGGTATGTTTAAGCTAATGTGCCGATCCATTGCATTGGTCAGGTTTGTTTTACAGTTTTTCTCAATCGATTTGGTACAGTTCTCCTAACTCAGGTAACTGCTCTCAAAACAGTTAACACAGCAAACTAAACACACTCTTATGTTGGCAAAACAGCTTAGTATTCACTGCACAATGAAACACAGCATTTTATTCTAGTAATGCATTTATTAATAATCAATATTAACATCAAAACTAAAAGTGTGTTCTCCGTTTCAGCTCAACAAATTCAGCTGAAGATACACAAAGAAATGAATGCAAACATGTTTTTCATTAAGTTCTTTAATGATGAGTCCAGGTGTATTACAATGAGTTGTCACCCCACAAAAAAAAATTATGCAAATTATGTACATAGGTTTAAAAAAAATCAATTAATTAATTAATTTATTGATCATGCCTCTCAATTACATCTGGCCAGAGATGTAATTGAGAGGCATGATCAAATATTTTCACGAGTCATGCATCGTGGGAAAAAACGCCTTGAATGCTGTGTCCATCCTTGACATGCTTGTGCCCCAATATCTCCACAGGCCTCTTCCATCGCTTGAAGAAGACTTACTTGGTTGTAAGGGTTGCGGTCAGGAGAAGAATTCCTCAACTGGATTCAGGAAAGCAGAATATGGTGGAAGGAACACCATCCTGAAACGTGGGTGATTCTCAAACCACTCTCGCACTAGTGCTGAATGGTGGAATTGGACATTGTCCCAAACAACTACAAAATTCCGCACCATTTGCTCCTGATCACCCTGCGGAAAGAGGATTTCATTGAGGAGATTTAAAACATGTTGCTGTGTTGTATGGTCCCAAGACAGCATTGTGTGCCACAACACCAGTTGTAGAAGTGTTTTTCAGAATTGCAACTAAAGCGTAAAGCAGTACTTCTGTTTAAGGTATGGTTACACTTTGTTTAAGGTATTGTAACAACAACCTCAACTTATGTTACTTTGGTATGTGTCCATAGTGTTCAAGCTATGGGTAAAAACGGTAAAGACTTGGACTTTGAAACTGGAAACAATCAGCGTCCCGTATTAAAGTCTGAAGTTTTTTTTTCCCCCCCGACTTCCTCCCTGTAGGGACTTTTTCACTTTACATTAACGTCATGTGACTTTCTCCTTTGTTCCTGTCATAATTACTGTGGCCACTAGAGGAGGCACTTGATGAAACGACTGATGTTATTATGCACTGCTACTGCAATATGACAAAATGGAGGTAAGTTGTGATATAACCTCTAAGGATTAGTGTCTATTAACAAAGAGTGTAAAGTGCTGTCAACATGTTCAGCTCCAGCAGCTGTGAGGAGAGACAGAAACTACAGGCTAACACCCTGCAGGCCAGAGGAGTGTGTGTGTGGGTGTGTGTGTGTCTGTGTGTGGGTGTGTGTTGGTGAGAGAGGCATAACCTACGATTTGTTCAACATTTCACTGTCAGCTAGAAAATGGCCTAAATGAGGGTCATCCTTCCCTCAGAGGAAGGTCACCTCTATAGACTCACACACGCTTTGTGCATTAAGGGCCTGCTGTTTGGTATATGTGTGTCTAACATGAGTCTTTTTCTCTTCTGGCTGATCTTTTACAGAGGCACTCACAGATGATAGCAGTTATGTGATACAGTTGAAATAAAGTGTTACAGTGGTGACTGTGATAAAAGCTGGCTACAGTGGTGATTAACAGAGCCAAGGCCATGACCAGGGGCCTCATTTCTAAACGTTATTGCATGCACACAAAAGAAAGCAGATGCCACTTTCTAAGCAAACTTTGGGATTTATAAAAAAAACCTTGACAGGAGAAGGTTCTGTCCTCCACCCACACTCTGGGCCATGAATACGCACATAACCTGAAGAAATGAGAAACTGCAACTTACATGGCAGCAAGATGAAACGGTTTGAAATGGATACTGTTGTGTAAAATAAATTGAAAGAAAGTATTTCTTTTAACTCGCTGTCAGCCTCCTTAGTTGAGTGTTTGTGTAAATAAATGTTATAACACAACTGAAATGCATTTGGTTCACTTACTTTTCAAACAAGGGAATCCAAATCATGTCTCCCTCCACCTCTGTCACTACTCAGAGGGGAGTCCCATACCTTCAATACACTTATCAAGGGGGTCGAGCTCCAGTAACCCCTTTCCTCCTGTGCACAAACACTGTGTGTGGGTGGGAGTGTGTGTATGTGGATGTCATCTCCCATTCCCTTTAAAAGCCAGGTGCGCTTGTACCTTGGTCCATTGTTATTATAATGGTGGATAAACGATAAACAGGCCCCTCCCTCTGGAACTCTCTACCCATAC
This sequence comes from Lepomis macrochirus, assembly GCA_024633595.2. Classification (NCBI taxonomy): domain Eukaryota; kingdom Metazoa; phylum Chordata; class Actinopteri; order Centrarchiformes; family Centrarchidae; genus Lepomis; species Lepomis macrochirus. The sequence continues at coordinate 677,375 of JALXJV020000003.1, forward strand.
AAAGATTGTAGTGACATGGACTTTTCACACGGCTTAAAGTTTTGCCATTAAGGACCATAGACATAATTATGTCCGTGGAAATTTTTTTAACAGTCGAGTGATATGTGTGTGAAGCGCCAGTCCTAAACACAATCTGTAAGAAGGGGACTGGCACTTCCTGACTACGTGGACACTCATTGGCTATTGTAGGCCGTGGACAGGGCATCGGTACCAGTACTTCTACATTTTACTCTTTGACGTAGTCAGGTTCTCTGGGCACTATGTGGCGCTCACCTGTTCCCGTTCTCGCCCGCCTCCTAATCTCTCAGTAGAAACAGAGGAGAAAGAAGCTCGGATGTCTTTCATGCAGTCGTGTGCGTAAAATTACTCATCAACGTAGCTTTTCATGAACCGACACATCACAGGCGACAGGACATTAAAAAAGTTTGATGTGCTACAGCACATCAAAAATATCTACAGTATCTGAAATTATAATGAATACACTAACATTAGCCCTTATATCGGCCGATAACCAAGGCAACATGTAAATGGGGAGTCCCAGCAGGGCAATAAAACAATAATTATTATCGCAATATAATTTTCCTCATTAACAATAACACACGTTCAATAAAATCATTTGAATCACAAACAAATCAGCACTAAATGTTCTATTTAGATATTTATTTTGGTGAGGAAAAAGGGCCTGAAAATTTACTTGTGCATATTTTGTCGAAAAAAGATTTTGTCATAATTGTTTTCAATGTTCTCTGCTTAGATTTGTGAAGTGTCCACTGTTTGGCATTAAGTGGCACAATTAACTGTCTGGTTTCTCCATCTTTCACTCAGGAGAAAAAATCAGCCATTAAACATGAAAGAAACAATGATTGGACATTTATTGTGATAATTATTGATATCCAATGATATGAAATTCTTTTTTGTGATAACATTGCTGGCCATATCGCCCAGCCCTTTTCCCACTTCAAGCATTAGGCGCTTTCACACTGCCCAGTTTTCCAGGATTATTACGCCAATATGGCGGCTCGCTGCACTGTGTGAAAGGGGAAAACTGGAAAGGGGGCTCTGATTTGATCCGCCTCTGAGCTGGGAATGTTGGTAGTAACAAAGGCGAAACGATGTCTGTGTGAAAAGCCACAGCCGGCATGTCGGAACAGGAGTGACGATATAAGCTGTTCTGTTACAAATTAGGGTCTTTTTTTTAACAGTCTAACTCTGAAAGTGCTGACATGTTTAGATTTGATGGATTTGGTAATCTGTGCTTGCTTTTGTGCTTATACTATAATTTAGTAGGCTACGTAGTTAAATGGGTTTTTTGTCTGTTTTAACAGTGTTTATTGTTGTTTGACCATCAGGAATCTGCACAGGGTATTTTATTTTGAAAATAAACCGAATGAGCTCAGGCAGCCGCAGCATAGGCAGACTCAGTGGAGGTAGTAAATGTGGAAAGCTGGAGCGCTACAGGAAAGCACACACGGTTGCTGAATGAACGAATGTGGCATATTGGCGGAGACTCTTTCCGCGTTTATTGTGGAATCTCTGTGTAAGCACTGTGATAGGTCAGCTGTGTAGCCTCGCAATGCCTCTGAGCCGACCGGAAGTACCCTGCGCTTTGAAGTAACTTTTACTAGCGGCCAAAACGGCGGCAGTAAGTAACACAGTGAATCAATATATTTGACCGTCACAACCCGAGCGAAATGACTTGTTTCGCTATCAGAATGTGATCCATTCGGTCGGTAACATTTGAAAAGGCTACACCAGCCACACGTATACAATTTTACTCCCATTTACGTTAGCGGAGGGCTAAACCAGAAGTTAGCCTGCTCAGCCAGCAAAAGTCAACACAGTGGACGCTGCAGCGCTACTGCCGACTAGTGTTTGGGGGTGTAATTGCAGAATGACAGCTACACCCCTACACACCTACGCACAAGTATAAATGCCTGGCTACGTGGGTAGCCTACGCAGGACCTCAACTCCCTGTGCAGGAGTAGGCTATAAATGGGCCTTGATCCATTACAGTCAATGCTTGTGAGTCCACTAGAGGTGGGTTTGATGCGTCCATAGCCCGGCGTCAGCATCCACTGAAAGCGTCTCAGAAGCGTTTCAGCAACGGAGCGTGCAGTCTGCCCCACGTTATTGACTTGTTATTAATTTGTCATTTTTGTGCATCTACTGCCTTCTTCACAGCTCTATATGACCCCATTTCGTTCGTCAACTTCAGGCTGCATTTCCCACAGAGAGCATTTCAGAATCAGAGCGTTTTCCCTGCCTGACTTTGATGATATGTTTAGATTTTGTTGATTTGGTAACCAGTGTTTGCATTTTGTGCTTCTACTATGATTAAATAGGCTAGGTTAAATGATTTCCTTTTGTGTCCGTTTTAACCGTGTTTATTGCTGTTTTACGATCGGGAGTCTCCACAGGGTGTTTTATTTTGAAAATTGACCGGATCCTCTATGCCGGATCCTCTGACTTCCTGCTTGTTTCGATCTGCTCTGTGCTGCTTGACACAGCTAGCGGTGAAAATAGACCTGCTACCTAGGCCCAATCCCAATGACCCCCCTAAGCCCTAAGCCCTGAACCCTCACAGACTTTACTGACATCACTTGGAAAGTGATTGAGTTTAAGAGGCTGCAAGGGCTCAAAACGCTTTAACTTGGAACGGGGAGGGCCCTTTCCCACTTTATCACGTTACCTTGACAACGCTGAAAAACGTTGCACATTATTTTATGCTTTTGCCTGATTAATGAAGTCCTGCAGGCTCTTATAGTGACATCCACTCTACAGAGTGGAGGAGCGGTAAATGTCAATATATTTGTCAATAATCATATAGGTCTACACTATTGTTGGTCAAAACAGCGTCATTAAGCAAAAACTAAAATAAATAGTTGAATAAACAAAGTGTGTAGGCTAATAAGGTGTATTCCTCTGACTTCATGTGTTCTATGCACCATCTAAAATATTGCACATGCAATTTTAGTACCTGTTATGGGTGATCAACTAAGAATTATTGCGTAGATGACCACTGGAGCAAACACAATGGAGGTGGCAGTATTTAAATGCGGGTTTTGCGTGTTTTAATGGTTTCCGCCATGGAGAGTTTGGAGGGAAAGCAGCCACCGCATAAAAATCATTCAGTGCGTCCCGAGCGTGTGGAAATCGTCTGTACCTGCCCATCCTGCTTGCACAAAGTACTTGGGACAGCACACCTGAAAACTGCTTTGGGAAACCCCAACAGAAACAGCTATGATATGCTGGAATGACCCAGAACCAGATGCGAGGAAATGCCAGCAGATTGTGCTTCATCCAGCCAGAGGGAACAATCACTGACCGTCCGTCCGTGGCCCTGTACGCCCCAACATCCCATTCCCTCTCTGATACCTACAATATGTTGTGTCGCTATTACGACTGACGCTGTGAACAGTTGGTGATCGTTCCCTCTGGCTGGCTGGATTTTACGCGTGATCCATGCACTGCAGCTGGGGGCTCTCTGCAGCGCCACACAACTTTCTAAATTCTTACATCTCACAAAGGAAAGAAGTAAAGTCGAAATGACATTTGCTTTATTGATAATACAACAGTATTGCCAAAGCTTCAAGGAAAATACAAAAAGCCCAATTAATTTCATATAGTTCATAGAATAAATAAAATAAAATAATTTGATAGGCTACATATTGGATATGGAATAATATTATCTAATATTGTCAATTTCTCTACTTCTCTCATTACGACTGTGTCTCCTCAGAACGATAACAGCAGCCATCTCTGTGCAACACTTACCCTCCCTCTACTTTGCACAATAAAACTGAAACACCCCTAATTGCATATTCATTAAGGCAAATTTAGTAAATGAACAACAGGTGCTATCTTGCACTTTTGAAAGACGTCATTCTGCTTGCACACCGGTAGTAGATCAGCTTACGTGATAATTTGCTGGTGATATCAAGTTTTCACACGTTTTTGCTCACGCAAACCTTTAGTAAATCAGGCCCTTAGAGTGTAGAAACATCAAAGTGTCTAAAGTGCTAGAACTCTTAAGTGCTTATTTAAGCTTGTACGAGGGAGTAAAGTGTTCCAACCCTCCCAAAGTTGACAATCATCTTCTTCCATGTAGGCAGACGTTGTTGGTTTGTTGGGACCTCACAGCATAAAACAAAGACAATTCCTACTTCAAAATGCAAAGTCATAACAAGAAGTCCTTCAAGGATGAGGAAACTATGTCAAAAACCCGTTTGGTCTGTTAAATCACACCTAGGGCCCTGTGTCAACATCAGCATTGTTTACCAGCTGTTTACCAAATGCCTCGCTGGGAGTGCTAAGGTGCACTTTGGAGGCGTAGCATTTTTTTCAATATCCATGGAGGTGATGTTCTGTAAGGAGATTATATTTTGCTGAATGTCAAAATGTCACCACAATACCTAGGCCTAGGCCTACATGTTCTGGCCCTTGTTCTGCATGAAGGAAAGGCTGAAACATGTAAAGCGAAGGGACGGACTCAAGGAAGCACATCGTTTTGTTCAAGAGATGAGATGGCTCGGTGTGGTGTTTGTCCCACCCCTCCTGCACTGTGATCAGACAGCTGGGTAGAAAGACAGTGACAAGTGCTGCGTTTTTCCCAAAGTTTAACATTTTATAACTCTTGGCAACCAGGAAAAAATGCCCAGCACCCAGCACCCAGCACCCACCGTTGAAAAGAAACTCAGTCACAATGGTGGCGTTTTTACCATATTGTAAAAACACGGCGCAATACACTGAAAAAGCGTTGGCCTCAGTAAAAAACACTTTGTTGGACACAGGCCCAAGGATTGACAGATTTATATTGAATCCAAATCCTGTCTTCCGACTGGATGACATGAGGGACTCATGATGCGGCCATGACAACACTAAACCTATAAGATGGAGAGTTATACAGGAGGTCATCTGCTTTCTTAACTTAACTTGCTGGATGAGAAATTAACTGTTTTTGTCTTTATTTTGATCCAACATGAGACTGTTTTACATCACATAACAATCTCACACCTGCAGAAGGGAGATACAGATGTTACCATTTTCTTCACGGAAGAGGAGAATAACCACTGTACCCCTCACTCCACATTAAGTCTACTGTGCCGTTTTCCTCCGTTGACACCCAAGGAGCAACGTTGCCATTGAACCCACAGACAGACGGGTACACCAGCTACCGTCAGTATCGAGCCTGAGAGGATTCTGGATATCGCAAACAGAGTGAACTCATTAAATCGCACGTTCTGTGTAAAGTTGTGCATTCAGCACACAGCCATGGGGGGCTCCAGAGTTCACAGTATTTATGTTTTATTTTAGTAGGGACCGATACAGCTGATATAAACTGAAAACAGCAATCCAATGGATGTATAATAGTGTTTTTAGCTGCTGCTAATTTGCAACACCTGTCCCTAGAAGAGCTTTTAAAGAAATAAAACATTAAAACAGTGAGGAAAAAAGAAAATCAGAAAAGTATAGTACAATGTATTACAGTAGAACACAAGATAAAAGGAGGTCAAATGTATATCAAGATACAATAAAACACATGTAACAGGAACTACAATAGACTAAACATGATTACAAGTTTGTCACTGAACCAACCAGGACTTGGCTTCTCTCTTAAAAGTGGTGAAGTTTGCAGCAATTTTTAAGTGTTTAGGTAGCAAGTTCCAAGACTTTGCTCTGACCAAAAGAAGTTCTGCAAAATGAAACTTTACAGTCGCCACTTTAAGCTGCTCTGGTGGATCTGCTGCTGCTCTGTAGTCTCTTAATGTATTTACAGAGTGGCTGAGGAGCAAGTCCATTAAGCAAAACTTAAAATCTTGTATTTACTCAAATGCGACAGTGAAGGTACCTAACTTGGCTTTTTGTACAGGGTTTTCAAAGCCCCATTGTAAAGACACTCCATAGATTTAATCACTGACTGACTGACCTGGGACAGTTTGTTAAACCATAAGACAGATGAGAAAATGTAATTGAATTTAGAAACATCAAGGCGCAATCAAATGCTAAGCATTAAAACAGAGAAGGTTAGTCTTAATCACTTTGCAAATCTCTTTAGTGTGACTTTTAAAAATTAACTGGAAATCTAAAATTATTCCCAGATACCTCACTGAGTCTGACTGTAGCTTCAGTGTGCATCTGAAGACCTATATCAGGACATGTATCTGGCAAGTCGTTGATATACAAAATAAAAAAGATGGGACCCAACACAGTTCCTTGCGGGATTCCTGTTCCAATTTTGCTAAAAGCAGACTAGGTGGCCATCTGCCGCAACCGTTCACACTCCTTTTTGCTCTGTTTTAGTCTTTACCAACTCTAAGATATCTGGCTATTTAGCTGCTCTGTTCTCCACAGTTCAGCTGGTGACTAATGTCTGTTTGCCATGTGGTGCAGGGAAGGCAGCATACAGCAAGGTAGGTAAAAGGGTAGGTTTGGTCTCATCCTCTTTACCTTAAAACTGAACAAGAAGAGAAAAAATGCCCTGCAATAAATGAGTGATTAGAGAGAAGTAAAACCAAACATTAATTGAAGAAATTACTGAAGGAATTAAATCATGAGATCAAAATTTGGTGAACAAATAAATGTACTCTTCATATATCAAGCTAGCTAAAGTGCCTAGTTCTTTTGTCACATTCAACCTATCGTGCAACCTGGTGCTTCTTCATACTTTTTATTTGGGCAGAAATTTGGCTATTGGCTCTCTGCTTCTTTCACTTTATCAACCCCCTCCTTTTGCGCTGTACACCCACAACGGCAACCCCCAACATGGAGAAAACTCTGTTGTGAAGTTTGCAAATGACACCACCATCATCGACCGGATTTCAAACAAAGATGAGACATCATGAGATATATCAGGAGGAAATCAACACACTTGCAGAGTGGTGCAAAGAGAACAACATACTGCTCATTGTTGGCAAAACCAAGGACCTTTTCCCCTAAGCTATGAGACTCCTAAATTTAAATTCATCCTCATCACTGCTTTATGCAATTTACCTTATTTCTGTATACCATTTTAGAATTATTGTATATATTGTCTGCTTTGTAGCAGAAGAGAACTACAAAGTGCATTTAATATACAACCCTGTTGTAATTTTACAATTACATTTTACCTTGTACCATTTTTATTATCTTTAAAATGAGGAGGAGTATCCTTCAATCATCTATGATAGTGTCTGCTATATTACTTTGTAAGGCACTTTCCAATAGTGCTGTATTAAGTGATGACTATAGAAACGTGTAACAAAAGTAGGTGAAAGAAAATAAATTTCCATAGTTGTACATTGCTGCCCTATTATGGAAAAAGAATGCCGACATTATAGGAAGCAAAAAATACAGAGCAACTGTCGAGCTATTAGCCTTACATTGCCCTGTGGGTGCATGCTGTATAGGAGTTTAATGAGCTGGTGTACTGTAGAAAAAGCAGTGTTTGGAACAGTATGTCTAAGTGTTGAGTTGTGGGACCCTCTTGACTAGCTGTTGGTAGCCTCTGGGTTACCAATTTAAAAATTCTAGGATCCTAGGATCAGTCAGATGAGACTCAAGTCAAAGTGCACTCACAAGGCATCAATATCACCATCAACAGAGACTATATAGGCTTCAGTATCCATAGGTTGCAAGTTGCACCCTGTTTCCAACCAGGATAAATGCGCTTGTTTTTGTGTTTTAGGATACTCCACCACACTGATGGATTCAGCATATGAATATTACATTGATCTAAATACATACCAGCTTTACCTGAGATTATGTTGAGTTAATGAATTAGCTCCACGTCAATCTCCTAACTAGATCCCTTAGACATGGAATATGTAACATTTCTGGCTTCAGTTTTCTGCTACATTCATGGTGTTTTGTCATTCAGACAGAGCTCTCAGTTATGTTGTATGTTTGTGATGTCTTTATTCAGACTTGATAGTACTGTTAGAGAAATAGCCGTAATACTCACACAATACATGGAACCTGGTGCACAAAAATGAGCCAAGAGATTGATAATGACCATGTGCTGTTCTGGTCTTTACAGTAGGGATGTCCAGATCCGATCACGAGATCGGAAATCGGGCCTGATCACGTTGTTTCAGACTCGATCAGAATCGGAGGTTACCTCCCGATCAGGACTCGGATATAAATGTATATATATTCTCATATTTTTATTTACTTTTGCACTAAAGTCCAAAATCAAGAATTTATGTTATTTATTACTTGATTGTTCAAACTACCTCACAGAAGTACTCTGTTTGTTAACAGAGTTGTTGAATGTTAAAATAAGGTGAATTAAATAAAAAATAAGTAACATCCTGGATCTGTTCTTTAAGTATTATAGAAGTATCGGATCGGGACTCGGTATCGGTAGATACTCAAAATCAAATGACTCGGACTTGCAAGTATAATATGCAAGTATGCAAGTATAATAAGACAGGACTGGTATAGTAAATGTAGTATGGTCAATAGAGATTTTTTTTAAAATAAATGCAACTTTGAAATGTGTATAGTACTGAGTTTGTGAATGAACCTGGAATTCCATAAGAAATAAAGTTCAAGGTAAATTTTATTTCCCCACAAGGTGAAATTCATGTGGTCACACACGTCTCAGTTAAAACACAGAGGTACACTATACATGCATTAACAAATACACACACACAAGACATTCTGAATAATGGTTTTAATATAAATACATTGTATTTATAACACTATAGCTTACACTCTGAATATATAACATATGAATATGCAGTATACCAAAACTATACTGAACCAATACAGTCTAAATATATATGTTACACAATGCAGATTGATTGATTGCAGGAAGAGTTGACAGGTAATGTTAAAAGTTTCATTCAAATTTGCAATGTCTGGTTAGACTTTCAAAATAAAACATATGCTTTATTAACATAACACATAACAGTCACAGTGTGGTTAGGTTTAGGCATCAAAAGTACTTGGTTAGTTTTAGGAAAAGATCATGGTCTGGGTTCAAATAAGCACGATAGTTACGTAACTTAAGTTACATAATTATGTTTCTGTCTCTGTATCCCTGATGATACAGTGATGGAGAAGGATCTCATAGTGCTGCTGAGCACTATAAGCTGAGCTGAACATCTGCTCTCAGTATTAATACACTGTCGCTTAAAACACTTTATACCTATAGTGTAAGCTCCTTTGTTACTTCACCTGCAGGAATAACAAAAATATATTGGATAGGCCTAACGTGAGTTCCAAATAGGCTAATGTAGAGTTATGTGTTGTAGGTGCCTAAAATAACTCGTTGTTTTATATTGCATTTTTGCATTCATGTAATAACTTGTGATTTCCTTGCCACAACTAAATGACCCATAGTCTACAGTAGAGGAAACTGTCACAGGATGTACAGCCGGGAATCCACATGCGACTCTGTGCGACCCTGTCTAACAGAGCGGAATGACAGAGAGAGAGCAAGACAGATGGAGAAAGAAATAGAGAGAAGCGTAAGAGGGAGACGGAGAAGATGAGGAGGGCGGCAGGATGGAGAGCAATATGGACACACGCACATGTACACACAGGAGGAGAAAGCGTAATAATTCATGGGTGGGTATTAAATTTGATCCAGCTCACTGGGCTTCTAATTTTGATTCAGCTGGAAAAAAATAATAACACTATAGATGATTGGCTGAGCTGTCTGGCAGTCATGCCAATCCGGAATGGAGGGCGGGTCTCTCTGTCCCCGTGTTTCAGGAGGGCACAGATCGAGCCCAGAGCAGTCGGAACAGCTGTCGTGCGCTCCGTCGCTTTTCATCTCAGCCGTTTCACTTAACTGATTTATTCTGTAAGATGCCTGGCTTCCATGTTTTTCTTCGTCCTAGGATTGGGAATTAACCGAACACTGAGTTTTGGGAGTTCCTTTCGCTACACTATGTCTGTGAGTTGCCCCCTTCCTGCCGTCTGACCACAGCTGGAGCACGAGCGCTGTTCGCGGTGCTGAAAGCTTCAAGAGGCGCGAGGAAAGCAGGGGTTTCCGAGCCTCTGGAGAGATGAGGAGGCAGAAGCTCTCTGTGGCGGGCTTTTTAGCCGCCTGGAAACTAGTAGTGTTTGTCAGGTAAGACCTGGCTGTATGTTCACCCACCTGACTGCTAACCCGTGTGTTAACTAGACAGATGGAGAGATAGAAATATTCGGGGGGAAAGAATGGACCCAAAAAGTTGCTTCTTCATTCTGCTCAGCCACAACACTACACACTCTGGTGCCTTTTAACAGGTGGTTTGAATACTTTTATCTGGCTATACTAGCATGAGAAAAATGATGGACTGTTTCAACAATTTAGCCTATTAATTTCCTATAAGACAAACAACTGTTTGTGTTGCAGTAGCTTAATAGGCCTTCACTTCAGATAACTGCCTACTATTTTGACACTTAGGCTACCCTCCGAGGGTCGCTGGTATTACAGCAGCCTAGGTTTGTAAATACTCTGCAAACAGCATAGATCTCTCCACTCATGGCTGTTTGGTATGTGTCATTGGCACACAAGCTGTGTTAATAATAATGTGGTTAAAAAGGAGACAATCAACATGGCTGCCAGCGATTTTATTCACCATAACAGTAACCTAAAGAGTTGTTGTATAGTCTGCATTAGATAAACTGGTACAACATGGAATTATTGCTTTTATTGTTTTAAGTGTCACAAAATGTTTCCCTGCCCCTGGATAGAGTATTAAGAACAAGTTTAGGCTCACTGTAAGGCTGGTGGATTATAACAAAACAATTTCATGGCTAAAAGACATCTAATAGACGTCTAAACAGAGCCCAGATGTCTAGGCTTAAAACTGAATTTGGGCTGTCAGTGAAAGTTTGGTAGACACCTAACCATAGCCCAAAAATAGTCCAGTCATCAATTAGACCATCATTGAACGCTATAGACGTGTAGATGGTGGAAATGGGTCTATACTAAAACAAGGTTGAATTTAGGCTGTCAGTGAAAAGTTACTAGATGTCTAACCATAGCCCAAAAATAGACTAAATACACAGCTTTTGAATGACTACGTATCTACCTGATAGACAACTGAATAGTGGCAAAAGGATTTTTCTTACTCAAACATAACAGGTTCTCATAAATGGTAATCCATCAAAACAAAAAGGATTACAACGTAGGCAACTTAAGATAATACAACATGATGAAAATATAAAGGTTTTATGAAAAAATATTATTATAAATACAAAACAGTTTATATATATATGAAAATACAAACAATTTCAACAACATGTGGTAATAAAAACATAACTAAAGAGAAAACAAATGGGTTGGCTACATCGAAATCTAGATCTTCATCTAAGCTGCTACTTGATGCAAGAGCATCAGATGGGTCTCTCAGTCGACGCCAGTCTCTCAGGTAACTGGGATCCATAACTGTTGAACAATGTAAGAATGTGAATATAAGTAAACATTATAACTGACTATGTTCACTGTTCCCATAAGACATGACTACTATCATCAAATGATTTTAGTTGAAAACATACAGTATATTTCTAATTATCATTCTAATGAAGGTAAAAACTTTTTTTTATAGGTCCATTTATAAAAAAATTTTATTTGTATTTAAAAGCCCTTATTTATTACTGACCCATTTATCTCTGCTTTATAAAGATACTTGAACAGGACACATGTTTTAGCCATCATGTTGCATTAGAACAACCAAATAGACAATTGGGAAAGCTGCTTTTTTTCTTTTGAGAGAGCTATATGCTGTGAATGTAAGAGATCTGTTCTGAATATTTATTGCTGTGTAAATATTTAGTGTCAAAAGTCAAAAACTTTAGAGAGATATTAAAAGCAGCAAGTGAGTGTTTTTGTGATGGAAGATGACTGACCCCAGAAGGTCTTAACAGTTAGCTAATCAAACCATGAGGCAATGCAAGAATTTCCTAAACATTTTGTGGTGACAGTGTGGAAACCACCAGCTCAGCTAACTTACCTGGTATCCAAGCATTAAGACTAGCAACTAGCTAGTCTGGCAACTAACCACGCTCATGCGTTTGTGTGCTAGCTGACCATCTGTACAGGGGCAAGGTAGCAGAAAATTTGTGGTATGGAATTTCATTGATTTGTGTATTCTCTCAATGCTCTGTACTTGTATAGCGCCTTTCTAGTCTTTTCGACCACTCAAAGCACCATTCACACACATTCACTCACTGAGCCTAAGTGCTCAAACGAAACTAACATTCACACACATTCATACACTGGCGGAACAGCTGCCAGGGGCAATTCGGGGATCAGTGTCTTGCCCAAGGACACTTCGACATGCAGCCTGGGGGAGCCGATTAACGGCCAACCTGCTCTATCTCCTGAGCCACAGCCCATAATAATAAGTCAGTGGAATGGACAATGAAGAACTCGCTCTAAAAAGAGTGCAGCTGGATAGAACAACTGATATTCAGATTTTATTTAAATAAATAAAGCTAATTGAATTGAATTGATAGTCAAGACCATAGAGAGGTGGGTTAGCAATAGAGCCTGACTGATAAATTGGCGTGCTGACATTATAGACCGATATGAGCTAATTGCAGATAAATTAGTGTCTGTGTTTATAACAGCTGATAAATGCCAATTAAAAACGAAAGAGATGAATGACGGATCCTTCAGTCATGTTATAAGTGTTGTCTTGGATAGTTTGTCCACCAGAGGGCACTCTGCAATAATGTAATAATTCAATGTAAAACAAGGTAATCAGAGCAGGAATGAAAAATCCAAATTTGAAGAGGAGGATCTGGGGGGCCCCCCCTAGATATGTATTCTAGTCAAAATTTCTGCACCAATTTATGGTTGAAACTTCTTTATCTCTATAAAGGGAAACACACCCTTGAAGCGGCAGGTGACAATTCTAGACCAAAAAAAGGGAAAAGAATATAATGCAGTAAGGCTTTCAGCCATTCTGTATCTATTGCTTTTAAATATGTTTACTCCTGTAGATAAAGGTTTCTAATTTAATAAAATCTACGCTGAATCAATTCATTTTAATTCAGTTAGAAACTCTTGGACTTTAATAGCTCCTGTGTTTCAGCAGGATTTCTGCTCATGTTCAAAACTTTCTGCACGTTCATGTTCCTTGACATGTCGAAATACAAGTCGCTATACTTCCAAACTAACATCATCATTTGAGGAGAATTCACAATAATTATTATTCTACCTGCCATATACTGCTGTGCATCACGTTATTTCTCTGCTGATAATATCCGCTATTGTCCGTTTGTCCAACACAGTTTGGGGCTGCACGTGAAACCAAAACTAACTGAAACACTTGTGTATAAGCATCGTTGGTTGCTTGAAGCACAGCGTCTTGTTATGGTAATGCTGTTAGCAGTAAAAATAAATAAATTCCACCAAGGTAGTAAAATGTGAAGTTTAGCAAGCTGACCTGAACTTCCATGCTGGACAGTTTAATTGCCAATAATTTGATCAACTGTTGTCATACCAGCTGTTTAACATAACAGACACATTTCTGTCCACATAGAAAAGACAAAACACAACGCTGGAGAATAAAGTTACATGAAATTAATGCAACTACATATTTTTTCTAACAGGGCAGTAAAAGTCTAGCTGGCTAATCTGAGTTTCCATGCTGTAAGTTATTTTTTTTTGCCAATAATGTTCATCAATTGACTGTCTCACGAACCTAAGCGGCACATTTTTCTTTCCATGTAGTAAAAACACAGCGCTGGAGAATAACGTTACATGAGATTAATCCAACTACATATTATACATATTATACACCACTGACAAGAGAAACACATTTCATTCACTCTCAGTGATTATGGTCAGCTTCTAGCTAAAGCTATCAAAGCTATCTGTAGCGCCGTTTATCTGTTTTCAACTACTGCAGAAACATGGCGACGCAACATAGCAACTTCCATGTAAAGGTGACCCACAGGTATGTAGATAGAAATGGCTCATTTTAAGGTAATATAAATATAACTGTTCATTATGTAGTTATGGTTTTCTGTTAATAAATCCTAAGAAATATTACACACTGGACTTTTAAAGCAATATGATATAATAAGATTTGATGTTTTTTTGTGATTTGTATCCCCTGCTGTGGGTGTAATTTACCACTGTTCTAAATAAGCTTTACTTGTGCATTTGTTATGATTACATTACTTTTGATCAAAAACAGGCAAGTCCACAACTTTGCCAACACAGCCAAATGTAAACACAACATAATAACAAAGGATATAGCAAACCAGCAAATATTACTTGAAAGAGTCTGCAACTCTGCTAACACATGCTAACATCAAACAAGCCAACAACACAAGACACAGCAAGCAGCTAATAAGTTACTGATTAGACCAACAGCAACAAGGCCACCTTGGCATCTGTCTTCATTCTTTCACCTCTTTTAGCTAACGCTAATGAATAAAGAAAACACTGATATTTACTCTGGTCGGGTCTCATGTTCACGCTCTCTTTTTCTCTTCCTCGCTTCATCTGACAAATTTCTTCTTCTGCCATGATATCCATTTTTGAGAATCCTGAGCTAGCTTCTTGTATCTAGCTTGAGAATCGCGTTGGTGTGTGATGTGTCTTAAAGCATGTTCTTGCGATAGGTTTCTTGCCCAGGATTCCACTGTTACATACGTGCAATACCAGACGCTCTGGGCCCTGAGTCACAATGACAGAGATACCATTCTCTCTATTACAGTCAGTGTACCAAACTGAAGCCTTCAAGATTTAGTTTAGTTTAGTTGCACGAATGTGAAGAAACTCTCAAGTTTAACACGAAAAAGGACTTATTTCCAACATGATCCTTGATTTTTCATTGGCCTTATAAAACACATTATAATAAATACATACATAACATACACTACAATGGCTGCTTAAACTGGCAGCGTTTGTACTTGTACTTGTAAATGTTAAAATTGTTCTTGAAGCCATGAAGTGGAATAAATTGCCACATTCAATTAACAGTAACCCCCTGTTAAATTTATTCAATGCCTAATTCTTGACTAATTCATGGATCTTTGTTTAACTCAGGCTTCTCTCACTGGAGCAGCTCCATCTAAAACCTTGAGGAAAAGTTGTTTAAAAAGCAACCCAAGTTTAATTCACATTGCTGTTGTTTAAATATAATGACCACTTTTGCTATGTATGCCTTTATTATGCACTGAATAATACTTAAGGCACTTAAAGTCAGAAAGTTTAAACCTGCAAAATCTAAATTTGGAACACAATGCTAAAAATGCTAAAAAGCTGACACATCTTTAATGACACTGCTCACATCTCTTCTGTCGTCTCTCTTCTCTCACATCTCAATATTGTGAGGGAGGTGCAAACGGAAGATGCAGCCTGTTCTCATGCTCAGGTGTCACATATACACACATTGGAAAAGCCATGTCTATGTACGATTTTGAGTGTATAGTAGATGCCCCCAGGTACATCTGTATGTGACACCCTAGGGTGACCGGAAGCGCTAGTCGCTAACTAGCTAGCGATGTTTTTGTTTAAGGAGTTGACAGCCACCCCGAGGCAACTTCCCTAGTATTAACCATGGCATAAGTTAGTGCCTACTCAGTAAATATATGCATGTCAACCGGCTAACCCTACTGCACTCCTTTGTGTTGCAACGCTATTGCAAACTGCAGCGTATCATGTACACAAATTTTTTTGCGTACAATAGACACGGCTTTTCCAAAGCGTGTATATGTGACTGAATGGAAGATGCCAATGTCAGTTTGATGCTTTGTTTGTAAAGTTACCAACATCAACCAGAGACCAACATGAAGTTTAGTGGTACATCAGTGTTAGCTCGCCTAAGAAGTGATAAGGTGCTACATGTAGACAAACATACAGTTGACATAAATAAATGTAGAAATATATAAATATGAAATAGACAATGCAAGTCATATGAGAATATTAATGACAATAGAGAAAAATAATAGAATATACAACTATAGAACATGAGCATTATTCTGGGTTTGTGTAGTGCAGAGCTATTGCAACGAAATATATAAATTGACAATATAAAAATATATAACAAGGATTTACAATTAACAACAAATGTGTGCAATGTCCCAGGTTTGTGCATGATATGAAATGAAATAGTGTTTACATGTGCAGAGATATATGTATTATTTGAAAGGGGGGAGTGTCAGTGGGGGTCCCGGGCCTTGTTGACGAGGCTAGCTGCAGATGGGAAGGAGCTATTTTGGGGTGAGAGGTTTTGGTCCTGATGGACCACAGCCGTAATCTTTCTTGCTCGCCTCAGAGACCTGAAGGCGTACAGGTCCTAAAGTGATGGAAGATTGCAGCCAATCACCTCTGCAGAGCGAATGATACGCTGCACCCTGCCCTTGTCCCTAGCAGTGGCAGCAGTGTACCAGATGGATGGTGAGGTGATGGAATCAGTGATGGCGGTGTAGAAGTGCACCATCATTGTCTTTGGCAGGCTGAACTTCTTCAAGTGCTGCAGGAAGTACATCCTCTGCTGGGCCTTCTTGGTGATGGAGGTGATGTTCAGCTCCCACTTGAGGTCCTGGGAGATGATGGTGTCCAGGAAGTGGAAGGAGTCCACAGCGACAAGGGAGTCACACAGGATGATAGGGGAGAGTGAGGCTGGGCTCTTTCTGAAGTCCACGACCATCTCCACTGTCTTCAGCATGTTGAGCTCCAGACTTGTTCTGGCTGCAGAAATGTCCCCCATGTCTCCCATCTGGTGACCTGGTGGACTGTAGGTGGACTCTTCCCCACCAGAGACAAGCACAATGATTGTGGTGTTGTCTGCAAACTTCAGGAGCTTGATGGACTGGTGACTGGAGGTGCAGCTGTTGGTATAAGGGGAGATGAGCAGAGGGGAAAGAACGCAGCCTTGGGGGGAACCGGACCTGATGGTCCTGGAATCAGAGACATGTTTTCCCAGCTTAACATGCTGCTTCTGTCCGTCAGGAAGTCAGTGATCCACCTGCTGGTGGAGTCAGGCACATTCAGCTGGGAGAGCTTGTCTTGCAGCAGTGCCAGGATGATGGTGTTGAAAGCAGAGCTGAGATTCACAAACAGGATCCATGGCTTAGTGAAGTAGTGAAGTAGAGAAGGGCCATGTTACTGCATCATCTACAGACCTGTTGACTCTGTAGGCGAACTGCAGGAGGTCCAGGAGTGGGTCTGTGACTGATTTAAGGTGGGACAACACAAGACGTTCAGCTCATTTGCCAGGCGAGAGTCATTGATGGAGTGCGGGGCTTTGGGTTGTAGTTAGTGATCTGTCTGAACCCCCTCCAAGTAGAAGTGGTGTCGTTTGTAGATAACTGGTTCTTTAGCCTCTCTGCGTACAGTTGTTTAGCTTCTCGCACCTCCTTGATAAACCTGTGCTTGAACGCCCTGCACCCGGCTCGGTCCTCACTCCTAAGTGACTAATCCTTTTCCAACCTCAGCTGTCTGAGTTTAGCTGTAAACCAGGGTTTGTCATTGCTATAACTCACCCTAGTGCGGATATACATGTGTCCTCACAGAAGCTGATGTAGGATGTCACAGCCTCTGTAAACTCATTCAGATAGTTGGTAGCAGTCGTGAATCTGAAGTGGTATAGGGGAGTCTAGACAATCTGAACGTGTGTGTGTGTGTGTATACATATAGTATAGTATACATATATGTGGGATAATATACTCTGAGCATTTCCTCCACCTTTCTCCCCCAATTGCATTCCTTTATCCTTCATACATTTACTTTGTTGCTGTAGGAATATTTGCTGCATTTAACTTTGACTGTTTTAGTAGTTTTTAGGTTTTGTAAAAGTAAAACATCCACGGTTTCCCAAAAGTTTGGGCAGGCTTTAGCATAAAAAGTAGCTGAAAAGATCAAAGCCACATTTAATCTTCTTAGAGGGGATGGATAGGGGATGGATACAAAGACAAAATTTAACAGGCGGATAGTCTGTCATTCAGCTGGAGCTGGACTGGATCTGCCTCCAGCTTGTCATTTCTGCATAATACTCTGTTCTAAAACTCTTTGTTTTTTTTCCTATTTTCCCATTCTGCTTGTTTTCTTTTCAGTTGTTTCATTGTTTGAATGCAGGATGCATTATGTATGGTCACTGGTCATATCATACCACAACAGTGGCTTGCAGCAATGTATTATTTTAAGCTGACATATGCATTCTGAATATGTATGTTTGTGTGTGTGTATGTGTGCATGGCCGTAACCAACTATGAGCTCACCGAGGTCTGTATTTATATGTTTTATAAATACATATGTAGGCTATAGTCTATCAATTTAAAAAATCGAATAAAAATCATTGATAACAATATGAACTTAAATGAAGGCTTTAGGACCATGCGGGTGCAGCTGATTATGCCATCGCAACCCTCATTACAACTAGAAAAACTCTTCCCTGATCAGTGTACAGATTTTGGGAAACACATGAAGTATTTGAGAGCACCACTGTTTACATGCATGTTTTGCGTGGAAACCCTCACTGCACTGTATAAAGTTACAGAGTCTGAAAGGGGGGTCCAATTTGATCCATCTCTGAGCCTGCACCGCAGCCGTCATGCTCGTGTTGGATTACACGTTAAGGTCTTTTTCTACTGTGCTGCTCCCAGAAAGTCGGATCGCTATGTGAAAGCAGACATGGTTGTGGGATTATGCCGCAGAATGAGTAAATGGCGAATATTCTTTCTACATTTATTGCAGGATCTTTGTATGAAAGCTGTGTGAGAGAGAAATGGAGCGATTGAGAGGAGGGGCTGAGCTATGGTGAAATGCGAGCTACCCATTTTAAATTAGCTAATGTATATGTAACTTATGGTGTGACCAAAAAAAATTTTTTTTTTTGGTCACACCATAAGTAATCAGTGGGAAAGGGTACAATCAGCATTGACTCCTGGCTCCAACTCCGACTGGCAGTGGTGTAAACAACTCATTCATTTGGTCACTTTGTGTGTGAGGCCACATGGACAGGAATGTTTCCTTTCAGGAAAATGAAGTTGCATTAGAAAGAACAGTCCTCCCACCAACCCTGCTCAATCACTCTGTTTAGTTTTTCTTGTAGTGTGCTCTGTAGCAGCCAGAGCTCCCCTTGCTGTTCATAAAGTGCCTCAGCTGTTTCAAACCCCTGCTCCAGCTTTTTGGCCACGCCTTCTCATACAACCCCCAATCCTAAATCCTAAATGCCCAATCCTAAATCCTAAGCGTCAAATACCAAATCCTTAATACCAAATTCCCAATCCGAACAGACAAATTATCAGTCCTAAATCCCAATCACCCAATCCTAACTCCTTAATGCCCAGTCCTAAAAGCCCCATCCTAAATCCCAAACACCCCAATCCTAAATCTTAAATGTCAAATACCAAATGCTGAATCCCTAATGCCCTAATCCTAAATCCTGACTCCTATATACCAAGTGCCATTATTCTTTTCATTTTCAATTCGGACTTTTAGTTTGTATCTGACCCAAAATATCCTCCATACAAAATTGTCTGACAACATAATATGTTAATGAAGTGCTATGTTATGTTAATGGACTATGTTGGCGTTCAAATTTAACAATCACAACAAAAGTTGTGAGTAGAGAAAAGTTTACTCTTGACAGCCAAGATAACAGCCACACAGCACCTGACCTGTATTTGAGCAGGCATCCATCACAATCTGAAATCTGAAGAAGATGCTAGAGAATCTGTGCTAGTTGCCACAGTTGTATTAATAAATTCCATTTAAAAAATAAGGAACCAGACTTCAGAATACCCATCGTATCAGACCAGGATTAAGTTTGTGTGTGTGAATGTGAGGCTGTCACTGCCTCAGTGCATGACAAATATGGCAGAAAGAACACTTGTTACTGCTGAAGGAAACATGTGGCGGAAAAGCACAGTTAAGTGGTGCTCTGCCTGGCTGTGTGTATTCTGGGGAGGCGAAGGGGGGAGGCGAAGGGGGCAGTCTCCACACTAAGTGAACATTTGGCTGAAGGCAGTGGTCGACCCCGTCCCTGTCACTGCACTGGGCTGTCCTAGGCAGTAATGCCAAAAATACCCCAGGGGTAGCTGGGAAGTGTAGTGTTTCTGATGTATGTGTTAATCCAGCAGCTAATTATTCTGAACAAGTACTCCGGCTGCAAATAGAAATGCTACATATTTATGCAAGGCGCTTTTTTGTAAAGCAGAAAAGCTTTTTCACCTTAAAGTGGAGTCAAGTGTCTACAACCCCTTAAATGTAATATCCATAGAGCTGTCTAAACTAGGACTAAAGATGAATTACTGACTATACAATATGTATAACATAACGAATGATGCAAAAGTAAGCCTAAATTAAGTCAGAAATCAAGTCAAGAATGGTGAGAATACACTGTGTGCACAATTATTAGGCAAGTGAGTATTTTGACTATATCATAATTTTTATGCATACTTTCTCCATTTCTCTGTATAAAGTTGAATGCTTATTGGATTTAAGCATCAGATGATGTGTGTTTGTGTAATGAGGGACGGTGTGGCCTAAGGAGATTAACACCATATATCAAGGTGTGCATAATTATTAGGCAGGTTCATTACCTCAGGTAAAATGGGCCAAAAAGGGATTTAACTGACACTAAAAAGTCAAAAATTGTAAAATGCCTTTCAGACGGAAGCAACACACTTGAAATAACAAAATTTTTAAGGCGTGACCTCCGGAAAATCAAACATTTTGTTACATTTTGTGACAACTGGGATGCATGGGATGTCCCATTTTGCCTGAGGAAAAGAAGGTGCTAGAAAATCATGACCACGCTTGATAGAAGGTGTTTATCCCTTAGGCCACACCCTCCTTCGTTACACAAATACACATCACCTGACATGCTTAAATCCAAAAAGTGTAAATTATAGTAGGTTAAGTAATCTAAATGAAACACGATATTCAACGGAAATTTTTTATAACACAAAAATGCTCACTTGCCTAATAATTGTCCATGCAGTGTAAAGGATTGTTGCATTTGATAAAAAAAATTATTTAGAAGGCAACTCGTTTCAAGAAATTAAATAAACCATTTGACAGTGTCTGTCTATGCATCTTCTATCATTTTAATGCCTCTCTGTGAAAACAGTCTTGTAGCGCACCCCCTCCTCCTGGTAGTAGTGGTTTGGCCTCTATCTATCTGGCTGGAATCAGCATGATCATGTCGTGATGTGAATTTCCCAGGGGTACAAAGAAGCCAAAATGTCTGATTCTTTCATCCCCTCACTGAGACATTGATCAGCTGTTTGTACTTGCGTAGACCAGTCTTACTGTTTGCATATTTGAAAACCCCCTTGACAAATATCCTACAACTGGCAGTGATACATTATGCAGTTTTGAATCTGCCTGGGCAGAATGGCCTGTGTTTGAGGTAACAGTGAAAGGGCCCGCAGCAGATGTCACATATTCCAAATCTGGAGAGCAGTGGTTGGAGATTGTGGTTATGTCAGTACACCGGCTGATGACTGTTTTCTCGCTGAGCACTGCACTGTCATTCACACAGAAGAGCTAAAGTGACAAGTCACTGGCGAATGCCCTAATTAAGTTGTGTTTTAGTCAAGCACAACACATCCATTCATTTTTAAATTGAACATCAGGCCTAGCCCGAGCATGGTTGTTTTTGACAAGATAATAAAACATCATCAGATCTTCCCCCATGTCTCTGAAACAGTACAGAACACTTTCACCGATAGAAAGCTTGACATTGAGTTTTGGTGTTTTGGTGAGAACCTGTTTGACACCAAAAGCTGCTACGCAACAATAAATCCTTTGGAAACCTGCAATTGGATTCAGCAGCAGGCTAACAGTGAGGCGGTATTA
The DNA here is from genome assembly GCA_024633595.2 of Lepomis macrochirus. Classification (NCBI taxonomy): domain Eukaryota; kingdom Metazoa; phylum Chordata; class Actinopteri; order Centrarchiformes; family Centrarchidae; genus Lepomis; species Lepomis macrochirus. Next base: position 699,120 of record JALXJV020000003.1, read on the forward strand.
AGAAAGAAGAGTTACTATACAGCGGTTCAGAAACTAAACAATGAAAATAGAGTCAGTAAAACACGTGTTTGAAATTGGTTATTAGTATTTTCATCTATACATCTGTACATTTAAGGTATACAAAAGTCCTTATAGGCAAGTCCTGCCACTCGGCAGCCAACTTGGTAACGCCTCCGGGTGGTTATTTTGGACTAACAAGACCATGCCCCTATGTGAAGGAATGAGGAGAGAGCCATAACTGCATGTTCATTTGTCACTGGGATAAAACAAACCCTGCATGAATAGAATCAGCAGTAAAAGCTGATAGAAAACACTTAAAAAGTTTGTTGACTTTGCCCCAAAATGAGGTTTAAAAAGTGTTTTTCTTCACCGATAATATTAGTAGTGACACATGCGTAGTGTAACTTTACGTCAGTGGAACCACACAATTGGCTGAAATATTTTCCCACCTTAGCTGTTAAAAGCAGACGATTGACTTTCTAGCAGGAGGGGCAGGATAACCGCCATCTTTGGCGTTACTGGCTTTCCCTATAGAGTTGTATTGAGGATTCTTAAAGTGTGTCTCCTGCTAAAAACGTCTCTGGGTATACTGATATATTTTCAAAAGAGATATAAAATTAGACAATACCGTTTTATACCCATATAGATTGATATCACGTTAATTAAAGTCCTGCTTGCATTTGCTGCTCTTTTCTCCCTCACCACGCAACCCTCCCCCATCTCCGCCTACATCCACACCACTATGTTTTCACTGCTGACTCTGTTTTAGTTTTATAACTCGGGGTAGCGTTTTAGTGTGGACAGGTGAAAACAGAGGACTTTAAAAACGATGACACAGACACTCACCAGACACACTTCCTGATTGGGTCTTATCGGTCCTGCAATATTACGCAATATTACCCACAATAGTACTGACTGAGTGTCTGTATTTTTTATTAAAATAGTTCGGACTGTCCAAAAAATACATGCACTTGTAATGTGGATGTCGCCGTATTTGCTTTGCGTCGAATTCCAGTCTATTCTCTGCTGCCACAGTGGCTTTGTACTCTCGTGTTCCTTCCCCTAACAGTTCCACCTTGTCGTCGGTCCATGCAGAGAAACCTCTGCTGTGGTTCTTCTCCTGATATTTTCCGTTTGTCTGTAGTTAGTAGCTAGTTTCTTCTTTTGCTAAATCTTATGCAACTGTGGAGTAGACGGTCTGCTTCTTGTTTACACAGGACTTGAGGTTGTGACATTTGGCTTTGACATAAGGCCTACAACTGAACATTTCAATTTTTGTGTACCAAATTCACTTCACAAATTCACTCACTTCAACCTATTGCCAAGATGCCAAGGTGAGAAAATACCTTCTTTTGAAATTTGGGTGGACTTCCCCTTTAATTTAGTATTGGTGTGACAATTCATACTAATGTTGTTATCTAAGCATATTCTGCCTTGCCTCCCCGTTTGTATGTGTGTTGTCCTCAGTGTGCTGGAAGACACCAGCAGCAGTGCCTCTGCCTTTGTGTGCTAACGCACTTTGTTTTAAAATCATAGCGCCTTTTCTGTATTTCTTCCAGCTGCCTGTGGTGCTCAGAACTTACATGACTAAACCACATCAGTGATTCTCTGCCATTCTTTTTTTCCTTTTTGTTTGAAATGCCACTGCTCCGGCCTCCAGACAATTTATTCTCTTTTTTTCTACTTTCTACTTTCTTTCCAGTTTTGTCTCCAGACTTTTGAATGGTCAGGGAAATTTTACTTAAGGGTTTTCTTGCAACAGTCATTGTCTAAAAGATCTTACCTAAGTGACCCGTTTCCTGCTCACACAGTGGAAATACATCTGGCAGTATCTGCTGTAGCTGCATGATAATGAAGTTAAAAAAAACTATTTTCAATTAAATTCAATTCAATTTTATTTATATAGCGCCAAATCACAACAACAGTTATCTGACAGCGCTTTTCATAAAGAGCTATGTTCTATTTGTAGATTAAATGATCATATGATTAATCAAGTAGTTGATTTTAAAAAATCAAGTATTTGTCACTATTTTAGAACGGTTACACTTTTTAAACATTTAATCTAAAAAATAATAATCTGATGTATTAATAATCAAATAATCATCTGTTGCAGCTCAACAAATACTACCATCAGTCTAACATCAATAGATGGACATGGAAGTCGACACCTGCACTCTCATGTGCATGTAATTCCACTCTGATTCACTGCTACGCTCTAATTCATGCAGAGAAGCATAAAATTGTTTTCATAAATTATTGTCCGATCCATACTATCGTGATGCATGCAATGAATGTACAATATGGCAAGGCACGTTTATTTGTATAGCACATTTCAACAACAAAATATTATAAAGCAATATAACATAAAATCAACAGAGGGCAATATAAAAAGACATTTAAATAGAAAATAAAAACAGGAGAATGTTACAGTGCAGTGTAAGCTATAAATCAAAAGCTTGAAATTTAATATAATAACAGGCAGCAGCAACAAGAAAAGTCTTCAGCTTTGATTTAAAAAACATACAGTTGTAGCAGACCTGCAGTTTTTTGGGAGTTCATTCCAGATATATGGAGCAAAAAAATAGGAAGTCAGTCTAAAGACCTCCAAAGTGGATTGATGTGATCCACTTTGTTGGTATTAGCTGATCGCTTCTTTAGGGAGACCTGTAAAGACACCGTTACAGTAGTTGAATCAACTGAAGATAAATGCATGGATAAGTGTTTCCTGGTACAGCTGAGACATAAGTCCTTTAATCCTTGATATATTATTCAGGTGACAGTAGGCTGACTTTGAGTCTTACTGTGGCTGTTCTATTCAGGTCTGAGTCCATGACTACAGCAAGACTTGGTTTGTGGTTTTTAACATTGCTGATTGATGCGCTGACTAAATGTTTGTCCTCAGCTCCCCCACAAAACAGATACTGAGGTTTTATCTTTGTTTAACTGAAGAAAATTCTGGCACAGTGGTTTATTTGTTCAAACAGCGCTTGGATGGGATCACAGTCCCCTGGTAATATGGTTATGTAAATCTGTGTGTCGTCTGCATAATTCTTTTAACATACATAGTTTTTCATAACCTGAGCCAGTTGAAGCATGTAGATGTTGAACAGAAGGGGCCCTACAATGGAGCCTTTGGGAACTCTACAAATTTTTGTCAGCTCAGACATGTAATTACCTAGAGATGTGAAATAAGGCAGCGTGTAAGCTAGTGTTAGGAGCTAATTACAAAAGTTGTACTAGTAGTATTTTTAGCTTTTAGCTGGGTACTTGGTGGTCCAGTCAGTGTCTGACACACTGTCAGATCTTCTAATGGTCCTGCTATCCTCCCCAGAGATCAAGGACAATGATCCATAGGTTGTATAAAAATGTTGATCCCACAAAAGCTATGATGTTGTGATCAGTGAAAGTGAGCAGTCTGATGAGGACGTTTAAGTTGAGGTGAATGATTAATAAGAATCTTGTAAGTTTAGTAAAAATTTAATGTTATGTTTTAAGTACATTTAATATAATTTTGCTTCAATAACTTTGCATTTGACATGATACCTTATTATCTCAATTAATAAATGTATGTGTGACAAAAGGCCGGAAAAAAAATATCTTTGGCCGGTGGATTTTTTCATCTACCAGCCATCTTGGCAGGTGAGCCAAAAAGTTCATTTCCAGCCCTGCTCTCAACTCCTCTTCAGCTGGTAGAAGGCCACTAATAAACACCACAGCATTCAGAGAGCTGGCAGATCAATAAAGTCCAGTTTCACCACTTTGGGCTGTTGTTTCACAACATCACTGGTCTCTATGTGCAGTAAGACACTGACAGTTCAAAGTCTGAACAGTCCTGTAGTACATTTAGCTCACACTTATCCACATCCACAGATCTACTCAAGAATAATGTATTCTTGAACATTGTACTTTCCTGCATGCTTGTTGCCGTGCTGATAGAGATAGGGTGTTACATAATGGAAGGGATAAACCAAGGTCTCCTAGGCACACTCGGTATGGCCAGATGAAAAAGGCCTCTTCTCTCTGTCTCTTCATGTTGGCTTCATGGGGATGCTTCATTGCATAATCAGAGAGCTAGTTATAAATAATTCTGTCAACTCTTCAAATCAAACCTCTCCCAGCCAGGGTCGGGTTTTTTAGCATCTTAGTTGCAGAGAACAGGTGATATTTTCTTTATATGTTCAGATGAATGCTGATGCTTAATCTTCTGGGATTTGTGAATCTGATATTACTGTGTTACTGTCTCACAATCAAGTTTGGAGAATTAGCAGCAGCAGATTAAAACTGCATAGAAAAACAATACATTAAAAATATTGAGCTCAGATGGTCTTTGTGTGTGAGAGACATTCATTCTACATTAAAAACTCATCCATTATTGATAAGCATTGGATGTTATGCTGTGTCGCTAGACATTGCTTTCTATTGTTCTCGTGTTTTAGAGGAGAGAATAGAAGAGAAAGGGGGCAGAAAGAGGAGGAGGAGAAGAAACTGCACCAGAGGGGAAAAGATGCAGAAGAAAAGATGGGGAGAGGTAGCGCTACAGCAACCTAAGCAGCTTAGTAGCTGATTTAAGATGCTCTAAGCTGACAACTCTGCTTGACTGTGACTGTTAACCCGACCTGTTCTTATGTCAGGGTGTCACATATGGATGCTTGATCAAGACCCCTTGGCCCCTTTTAACACCCTGGGTACCCTTTAACGTCGTTTTTGCACAAGTAGAGCTCCGCAGTTAAGTTAGCAATAATAAATATGCAATATCTGACTAGACTTTTAAAATTAAACTATTGGTAAATGTTGTGAAATGTCGCAGTTTGGTCAGGTTTAGGCATAAAAACTACTTAGGTTTAGGAAAAGATCATGGTTTGAGTTGAAATAACTATGTGACTTACGTAACATAATTAAAATGAAACAATGTTGGCTGTTTTGTTTCACACGGGAAACAAACACCGGTTTCCTGGGTGAAAAGGAGAAAATCCAAAAGGCCGGGCTAATTAATTATAATACATTGCATTAGTTCTATATAATGTAATGTTTACTTGCTGGACACAGAAAAAAGACCACTCCCATGAACATTTGAAATGTGTCAGAACAGCAAGCACAATTACGTGGTTTTGTCCATATGCACAAATTTTACCAAGTCCCTCTTGTTAAGATATTTTTCCCTTTTATATAGCAGTAATCCCTGCTATTTAAAAATGTACAGACTTTGCTCTTCTCTGTCCTGCTGACATGTCGACTTACTTTTTGGATGTATAATAAAACCTGGATAGGATGTGCTGCTCAGCCTTGCGTCGAATTTTTCCCAGTATTGCTGTGAAAAATCCTACTGTTGTCCCAAAAGCAATTCCCTCCCCCAAAGTTGTAAAAGAGACGTGTGTAAAACTGTTGACATGACATCTCGAACAGCAAACAAGGTAAATTATGATTTTTAATATTATGAATTTTCAACTCAAGAGGTACCATCTTTGGGTCCCAGTGCAGTGATGGGGACACTGCGCTGTAGGAGCTGCCATCCTTCGGATGAGACATAAAACCGAGGTCCTGACTCATCCCATTTGTTGCAAAGAGTAGGGGGTTCCCCGGTGCCATGGCAAAATTACCAACTTGGCTTTCACCATCTGGCCATCTAATCACCCACCTCCCAGTAATTGGCTCAATGTTTCCCTCCATTTCTGCCTCAAGCTGATGTGTGGTGATGTTCTGGCGCTAAATTGCTGCTGTGCATCACCCAGGTGGGTGCTACACATTGGTGGTGGTTGAGGTGAGTCCACCCCATTTCCCTGTAAAAGCGCTTTGAGTATCTATGATAAAGCGCTATATAAATGTAATTCATTTTAATAATACATGTAAATGGAAAAATGTAAATGCTCCGTATTTGTATTGAGCCTATAGTCTTTTCTACATCCATGGTCGCTCATGCACTGGAAATTAGGACACTAAGTTTGATAATCTGTGGCAATCGTCAGGCCTAGCATCACAAGAATGACCCCCAGCTACAGGGAACCTACTGGTCCTGACAAATAGCTGAACATTTGTTTGCGGAAAGTTAAGTTAGTTTTTATGTCAAAGATATTTTTTATTATAATATTAAGGCCTAGCCTACCGTTTAACCAACAGCCTGAAAATCTGACAGGTGTAGACGTGAGACTTTTCAGTGATAAATGAAAGTGCAAATGATATTGTATACACATTCAGACTATAGTCCTAATGTGACAAAGTAGCACATCTAATATTACCCTTGATATTGACTGTTTTTGTTCAAAACATTACAGCTATTAAACTGACTTTTTTAGACACCCAGTAACTGCAATAACTTGTTCAAGTTATTTAGTACCAGGCATGTTCAAACTATACTAAATTTAGACTATGTCTAAATTATGAATAGACACACCCCACCCATCTCATATTCAGGGCAGGCTGAAACTGACTGCCTAGTCTAACTGTAAGAATAATTATATATAAGATGTAAAATAACAAATAACAATATTATGAAAGATTGAGATTGGGATTTTCAACCGTGGTGAGTGAAGGATGTGTATGTGCTATTGGCATGAAATACGTCACCATCTAAGCCCCAGCCAATAGCGGCTCCCAGTTCCACAATTACAATGGCTTCTCCTCCATTGTCTTACTGGCCGCGGTGGATGCCAGATATCGCTTTATGATGATTCATGTGGGTGCATATGCTTTCTTCATCAGCCTTTGGCCAAGCACTGATGCATGATGCCCTGGACCTAATCAGGTGCACCTCTTCCAGAAGCTGAAGCCATGTTTTTGTAGGAGACTAAGCATTGCACTTGGTGAGTGGCAGGATGAGGCCATTCCCTAGGTACAACTCATCACCTGAGTAGAAGATTTTCAATTACTGCCTGTCTCGAGCCCAAATAATGAGTGTTCCTTCGGCATTCTGGCTTTACAGTGGCGACTGTACAGAAGAATCCTTGGAGCATCTCCTGACGTTGCTGAAGTCGTGGTAAAGGTGACATGCCCTGAGTCAAGAGAAACACTGGCTGTAAGAAAGGCGTTCACTCTGCGGGTGTAGTGTCCTGGCAACATGCAGCTAACAGTCCAAATGTACATCCACCATCCCTCTGATGACCCAGTACCTTCTCAACCTATCAACAGCATAAATTCAAAAACAAAGGCTCCTTTAAGAGCCACTAATATTTTCAGTGGAAGAGAATTATTTCAAACAGTGCATTTATAAAACATACCATCTCTATATCATGTCATTATCATTTCATATTGAGTAAAATAAAATCAAATGTGCTGTTTTTACAGTTAGATGTGTTTTGTCAACAGCAAACTACTTCAACTTATTTTCAACAAAACATTATTTACATATCTGTCTGGTTGTACCTAAGTATGATTGTATACTGTAAATAGTGTGTCAATACTTCTACAATACTGCATCTGTTCTTTTACATTCCTTTGTACTGCTATGTCAACCGAAATCTTTTCCTACGGGGGATTAGAGGAACCATATATAAAGTGAACAGGATTGATCCCAGCACAGATCCTTGTGGAACTCCATGACTAACTTTGGCTTGCATGGAGGACTCATCGTTAACATGAACAAACTGAGATCAATCTGGTAAATAGGACTTTAGATCAGTTTAGAGCAGTTTCTTTAATGCCAATTTCATTTAATGTTCCATGATATCAAAAGCAGCACCAAGATCTAACACAATGTCAATGAAGTCCTTTGTCTGATGCAACACCAACACCAACAACACTGGACTGAAACTTAAGGGAAAACTTTGTGCGTGTCTTTCCTCTGCTGATCACAAATCATTATGCAGAACAGATTACTGAAACACTGCCACATATCTTGAGTGGCTGCCATGTACATACCACATCATGACAGAAACCTTTTTGTGAAAGACATATCAACCATTTCTCATCCTCAGTAAGAATGTACAAACATTCATTTGTTAAAACCATCCATGTTTCAGCTTTGCAATAGTAATTTTGATACTTTCTGACATCTCCTGGCCAATACACCAGATGTTGTGATTAATGAGGAGTCCAGTAAGCTTTTATATTGGAGGTTGCATGCACCTTGGACTCTAGCATGGAGGAAGTTTTCATGACCAAGGTCATTAAATACCAACCTAAACACCATCTCAGAACTAGAGTATAGGTGTGGACTACTTGTCTTCACATTCGGCAGCTTAGGACAGGCGGGTCGTCAGAGAGCTTCAACAGCTGGGGATGCCCAAAAAGGGGGCTAATTGGCTGGCAGGACTGTGCTCTGTCTGCTATTATCAGCTACCATATACAGTTACTTATAACCATGAGAACAGAATAGTATGCTGGTCCAGGACTTTATTTATGGATTTGACTGCACCTATAATGTTTGTGTCCGTGTCATTATTTTTTTTAAGTGGACTTAAATAAATGGAAAAAGTGTGTGTGTGTTTGTGTCAGTTGGGACAAGAGCGAACTTTTGCTCACTGCAAAGATCATACTGCTGAGCACGCACAGACACATTGTTGTGACATGTTCGTACAGAATGACTGTTAGTATTATCCCAGGCCATGTTCTTTCTGTCATGATAACCAGCAGGACTTTCCCCTTTCAGAAATTGTAACGGGGTTCTACTTTACATACTTAAAATAATTAAAATCGCAAACATAAAAAAAAGATAATTCATTCACATGTCTATCCATCCATCATCAACCGCTTATGCTGCGTACAGGGTCACGGGGGGGCTGGACCCTATCCCAGCTGACATTGGGCGAAAGGCGGGGTAAACCCTGGACAGGTCACCAGTCCATCGCAGGGCCACACAGAGACGCACAACCACTCACACCTAAGGACAATTTAGAGACACCAATTAACCTAGCCTGCATGTCTTTGCACATGGATGGAAGCCGAAGCACCCGGAGAGAACCCACGCAGACACAGGGAGAACATGCAAACTCCACACAAGAAGGCCGGGGCAACCAGGGTTTGAACCCACGACCCTCTTGCTGTGAGGCGACAGTGCTAACCACTGCTCCGCCGTGCTGCCCTCATTCACATGTCTGCACGAGATAAATCTGACATATTTACTACTTGCGCCTTGCCCTGTAAGTTATTCAAGGTAACCTTTTTGTCATCCTCCACAGCAGACAGATCACCATGCCTCTTTTGAGAGCAGCTTAAGGCATAGCTGACTTACATAAAAAAGGGATGTTGCTCCACAGCTGATCCTCCATTTTGGATTCTTGGAGTTTCCTCATTCCGTCAAAGGTCAGCCCTGTCAAAACAGTTTTGTTATTGGTCAAAGCAAATTTTGTCTGTCAAACTTCACCAAAGTTGGGGAGCTGGTTGGCTCAGTTGGTAGAGTGCATGCCCCATGTACTAAGGCTGAGTCCATGTCACAGCAGCCCAGGTTTGAGTCCGACCCGGGGCCCTCTGTTGCATGTAACCCCACTCTCTTTTCCCCGCATTTCCTGTCACTCTTCAAACTGTACTTGTCAGGATCACTGGGCAGAAACCCAGAAGCAGATTGAGACAAACAGTAACTTTAGAACATTTTATTAACTCAAACCGTGCTGAACAGGCCGGGGTGTGTGAAGGGGGTGCTCTCCAGAGCGTATGGGAGTCAGGGGACAGAACTGACCGGCTTGGCAGGCAGGAGAGTGGCAGAGTCCGAAGGTGCTGGTCATCAAACCGGGCAGATGATCTGGGGGGTTAGGTCGTGCTGGCAATAAGAGACAGAAAAGGTTAGCAGCCTGGCCAGGTGAAACAGCTACTGACGAGGACAGGGATTCATATAGTATCGTTTGTTCAGGCTAGACGTCTTAATTCACACATGTGATACTCAACGTTCCAGCGGAGACTCAGTGAAACCGGGGTGTAAGTACGGCCTCAGAGCAGCAGGATGAGGTGTGTAGATTTTTTAACGAGCAGCAGGTGTACCAACCAGAGAACTAATCCCTCGCCTCTACCTGGTCCCAGAGAAAGAGAAAGCACAAACAGACAAACAAAACCAAAACACACCAATCACCCACACACAGCCCAAAAGAGAGGAACAAAAATAAAAACACTCACACACACACCACCACACTGTAATAAACAGTAATAAGTGACCTGAGTCACTGTGGTGCTCTACATCAGTTGACCAGGATAGTTGCACAGTTCATGTCCTGCTGTGAAAATGTGAAGATGTCACAGATGATTTATTGTGTTACCTGTGTTTTGTCTCTATGACAGTGTGAGTCAGTGCAAGGAGGTGGACAGTGCTGCGAGGACACAACAGGTCCCAATGTCTCCCTCTGATTTTCTGGACAAGCTGATGGGGAGGACATCTGGATATGATGCCAGGATAAGGCCAAACTTTAAAGGTATGAAACTACCTACTTATATGTCTGTCTGTATTTTTCCACAGGAACAGACACGCCAAAAATGAACTTCCCCTGTGAGGCACTGTCCATAATCACATGGATAGATTAACAGCAAAATAATGATTTTGGACCAGTCACCACTGCTGGTGTGGTGATCTTCCTCTAACACAATCAGTGTTAATGCTCACTGTTTCCCAAATGTAAAACTTTTTATGGGAGGATGAAAACCATGTTCACAATAGGAACGTGAATAGCAACAGGAATCTACTGTAAAGATGAGGGTACTGTTGTGCATGCTGTTTGTTGAACTCAGCTCAGCATTCAAAACATCTCCCCCATTAAAACAGATGGCAAACTTAGCACTCTAGGGTTGAGTACCACACTCTGCAAATGGATATTTGACTTCATCACAAACAGGCCAAAGGCAGTACAGGCTGACAGTTCACATTAGGAAGAAATCGTCACTCTAGAAGAGTGGTTCACAGAGAACACGCTACTGCTCAATGCCAGCAAAACCAAGGTGCTGACATGAATACACACAATATCTACATCAGTGGAGCTGAGGTGGAGCAGGTTAACAGTTTTAGGGTCCACAGAGATTCCCGTTCCAAGTTCTTTACAAACTGGTCTGGGATGTGCATGGCCCAGGACCTGAGGGCTCTGCAGCAGGAGATTAAATCTACTCAGAAGATCCCTGGTATCCATTCATCCTTCAACATAAATAATATTTAGGGCCGGAGCACGAACGATGCGAGGTCCCTATTGAAACTGTAGGGATGTTTTTTTCTGCATAGTAAGCTCAGCTTTGGGGGCCAAAACATACTAAAAAAACTCACCAAACTTTGCACAAAACTCAGACGTGGCGAAAAATTTCGTATTTTATGGGTTTTGCGCATGGGTGTGGCAAAATGGCTCACTACTGCCCCCTACAGAGCAGCCCCCAGTAAAGGTTTCACCTACGTGTACGAAATTTCTGTGGTACGTGTATCATGTCCAGACGCACAAAAAAGCCTCTTGGAGCCATTGCCTAAACCCAACAGGAAGTCGGCCATTTGGGTTTAATGGTCATTTTTGGCAATTTACACATATTGTACTTTAACAAACTCCTCCCAGGGATTTAGTTCGACCGACTTCAAATTTCTGCTAAAGTCTTCTAAAGGCATTGACGATGAAAAGTGAGTGCTATCTGGGAGTTTTCATCAATGGGCGTGTCCGTGGCGTGGCATCCAAAATCGATGATTCGAAGTTGTTATAACTTCAGTGTGCATGCTCAGATCTGCACCAAATTTTGCATGTAGGATGAAAGTCCCGACCTGAACACATCTACATGCCAATATTAATTTATATTCATAGCGCCAAGTGCTATGTAGCGCCACAAAGGGGACACAGTATGTGAGGTATAACACCTTCATGCAGCGTCCGAAGCGCGTAGCAAATTCACAGCCGCACTTAAGCAGAGCTCCAGAATATGCACCGCGGCCAGCTCACACCCCCATGCTCTACATGTGCGAGGGCTTGCCCAACGCTGCTTGCAGCTTTAATTTTAAATAGTATGTTAAGTACATTTTTTGTGTGTATTATGAAGGGACTACAGCTTGCATTTCATTGGAGAACCATGTTTTAAATTACTTGATAAGTTAACCTTGAACCTAAATTATATATCCATCTATTGTAATCATTCTATCTTTCACTCTGCAGGTCCTCCAGTCAATGTTTCCTGTAACATTTTCATCAACAGCTTTGGCTCCATTGCTGAAACCACCATGGTATGTAACAGAGATACTGCATGAAACTACAGTAAATGAGCATAGAGGTTAAAGGCAGACACATTGCATACATAATGTGTTTAAGATAAGGCTTGTTTCATCCAAAAAGGTCAAATATATATAGTCTATATCTACAGGTATCCACTTGCAGTGCTTTCATTTTCTGCAAGGACTTGTGTAAGGATCAGAATTTTTCCACGAAAACCATTGGTGACTCACTAAACATGGCAATGTTACTGTATGTGCATTACAGGGGAAACATTTAGCATTACTAGTATTATTATTTGTGAGCGTTATTATTTGTTGAAACTGTCTATACACCAATTTTAAAAGTTAGGTGTATTCTGTAGTCCTCTCAGGGCAGCAATAAACACAGACACTGTTCCATTCTGACGATGCAAAGCGATCAGGCCGGAGGTAACGTCTGCGTGGATTTTCAATGATAACTGAGGGACCCAAGGGGCTAAAAAGTTACACCGTGAACGCTTTATTTCTGCTGGACAGGTAATCTGGCTTTTTTCATTTTGATGGTGATTTGTTACTTTCATTGCTAGCCAACGTAGTTACCTACATAGCATACAGCTAATGGGAGCTATGAGTGCAGCCTGATATAGCGAGCAAAAGTGGAGATGATTATTATATGTAGCCACAGCTGAGTTGGAAAATAGCAGCGCAGCTGAGTGCTGTGTTTGCAGACGCTAACATTAGGTAAGACAATGTAGGTGTAGACTGCACCGGATTAGTTATTCACCACCTAGGTTTAATTGTTATACTATGTTAACAGTTTACTATCTTTACCTTGTTTCTAATCTGTTTGTGTGACTATATGTTCCTCCCATGAAATTTTACAAATGTGCTGATGTAGCTGTAGATGTAGCTGTGTGCTGTAGTTATAAGAAAGACATTTTAATGTAAGTGTACATAAATAACGCTAGCTAAAGTTCTCCAAGTATCTGTGTTTCTGGTATATAAGCTACGTATTATATAGTTTGACATTGTACATAGCTAAACCTTCTGTGAGAAAACCTTTCATTGTAATTGGTGCTGTTATGCTATTATTTATTTTATACCAGAAGTGAAAAATACTGTATGTTTTATTTCTACTACACCCTCAGGTCAGATTTGGAGTTTTTCATAGCCCTGCTGTCTGCTAAACAGACAACGCTGGCTGGCCTGAATTACAACCACCGTGTCCACAGTCCAGCCAGGTGAAAAGCCAGGTGATGTTAGGAATGTGGTTTCTGTGTTCATGTCTTTCCTGTTGAAGTCTGTTTTTGGTTGTGTGTTTTTCTGTGTAGTCTTGTTTAGTTAGTTCTTAGCCCTGTGTTTATTATTCATCCGCATCTTCTAGTTACTTAGTATTTGTCTTGTCTCGTATCTTAGTTCCTAGTTCACTGTCTTAACTATTAGTCCTGTACATTAGTTCATGTCTTTGTGTTTACTCCTGGTCTGTGTTCTTATGTGTTATTTTGCCCATGTCTATCTGAGTTCTGTTTTGTCCTTGCTTCAGCCTGTGGTTTCTTGTTGTTAATGTATGGTGTTTTGCTTCTCTGAGTGTCTCTCTGTTCCCTCTTTCTCTGCCCGTCTGCTTGTCTTGTTTTCCATGCTGTCTGTCTGCCTGCCTCATTAGTCCTGATCCCCCTCACCTGTGCTGCTCCCGCCCTGCTCGTTAGTCCCTGTATATATGTATGCCTGCTTGTGCCTCCAGTCTTTGTCATGTCTGTGTGTCAAGTTGAGTGTTCTGCCTAGTGCTCTGTTTTGGATTATTACCTGTGGTTTTGTATTGATTGCTGTGTTTTCTGGATTTCCTTTGTTTGGACTTTTACCCTGAGCTCCATGTAAGCCTGTTTCAAGTTTTTGAGTTAATTAATCTTTGTACTGCATTCTCCTCTTGCCTTGCATTGTCTGCATTTAGGTTCTTACCTTAGCCTTCAGTCAGACATTACCTGTGACAGATAACTAAGTGTTGCATTTTTATTATTCCTAATGAATTTTCCTCAATACTTTTTTTTTGTGAGTAAAAAAATATTTAACAGTGAGGAATACAGATAAATGGTGCTTTATTTATTGTATATCAGGTATTGCGAACATTTCACTAAGCTGATGCTCCTTTCTGTAGGTACAGCGAGGTGTACAACAATGTCCCAGAAGTGGAGCTTGTACTCACCAAAGGTGAAGGACTACAGTTACATAGAGGACTTCCAGAGTGCCAACCTCCTCCGACGGTTGTCTACTACTGAGGAGATGCCTCTAAGCAGAACCAGGAGACCTGATAATCCCCATCAACATAGGGTTCAGTCAGGTGTCCCTGCCACTTCTGTATTAGCAGGTACAGCGAGGTGTACAACAAAAAGTAATATGGTTGGTTTTGAAATGAGGTAATGGTGTCAGAGGTTACGGTGATATATTAAATCATCTCCACAGCAGTGATACAATATGATGCAAAGTCTGAACTATCTTCACAATCAGTCAAGATACCTCTGGACACACCTTGTCTGTCTTCCTGTACATTCTTTTTAATGAAGTTTAAAAATGATCTATGTGATATAGTGTGTGTGTGTACAACAATAAACAAGTGTTATACCACATTTGGATGTCATTATTGGAGACATAAGACATAAATGTAGTTTGGTTTTTTTATGCTGCAAGTGTAAAGAAAAGATATTATTCATTTTCAATGTCTTATTTTAAAAATATCCAGAACAGGGAAAAATATACTTTGTATTTTCTCTACCCTCCTGGGAATAAAACAAACAATGGACCGGTAATCATCCACACAGGGGATGGAATTATTTGTGTAGCAGTTAGTGACGTTACATCTTCTACCCTGCTAGGATAAAGCCTCCATGTTGTCCTAGTGGATGAGGATAACAGTTGCATATCTTCCAAAAACAGCAACTTAGTATCAGGACTCTGTGAGCAAGTGCTCCATATTGCCACACTACAGTCTGTATGCTGACTGATTGTCTGTACCCCGGAGTCTGAAATGGAGATGAGCCACAGGAAAGCAGGTGAATTTGACCAGGAAGTTGTTTGGCCAACGCATTCTCACTTCCAACCCGGCACATATGGACACTTGGTCAAGACCCCTTGGCATCACTTTCTAATGCCCTGGATACCCTTTAGCATAATCTGTGTACATGTAGGGCTTCACGGTCAAGTTAGCAATAAGATGTAACGTCTGGTAAGACTTTCAAAATAAAACTAGTGCTTAACATTGTGAAATGTAATTTGGTAAGGTTTAGGAAAAGATCATGAAAGCGTTAAAGTAACTGTTACGTGAGTTAAGTTACATTACTTAGGTAAAATAAATACAAGAAAGAATCAATGTTGCAGTTTATTTTCCGCACAGGAAACAAACTCTGGTTTCCTGGGTGTCCAGTTATTTATTCATTTATTTTATTTTATTTTTAAAAAATTAAAAGGTCTCCCCATCACGCTAAAGGACTTCCCAAACTGACACCAAGGGGTCTTGACCAATTATCCGTATGTGGCCACTTGGGAGCAAAATGTAAGTGCTCCATATTTGTATAGCACCTTTCTGGTCTTTTCGACCACTCAAAGCGCTTTTACGCTACATCTGAAGTCACCATTCACACACATTCATACACTGACACTGGAACAGCCACCAGGGACAAGTCGACGGTTCAGTATCTTGCCCAAGGACACTTTGTCACGCAACCATGAATGGTTACAGGTGTGTAGTTCCACCAGGTGCCCAAAGTGAAGCCACGCCCACCCCACACTTATAGACACAAGACAGACAAATAGAGAGGGAAAACACAGAAAACCAGAGTGACAGCTACACTTGGCTGTGAAACAGTGCACAGACAGGATGATGTCACGTTTCAGTCAGGTCAAACATCAGTCAATCAGAATGTAGACTTTTAGGCCATTGATTTAAGTCTTTGATCACTGCTGCCCTGCTTAGTGTGCAGGGTGAAGATTCTGTTTAGGGCTTCACACAGAAGGTGATGAGTGTGGGCTTGAGGGAGGACACGGGAGGGAAGCTCATGTCCCGTGAATCCCTCCACCTTTGAAATACGGACATAGGTGGAAACAAGGAGCCCTCTGGGTCCTGGGGTCGGCTGCCGCATCCTCCTGGTAGCTTCTGATGGGGGGAACCGTGGACACATGGGGAGAGAACCCCAACCATCTTATAAGGGGAAGCGAGCCATCCACAATAATATGCTTGTGGATGGCAGCCCTTTGGATGATGGTGGGGAGCTCCCTTAGGCGGCCACCATTTAGCCGACTCCGCCCCGTCAGATGACTCTGCTCCTCCGGAAGCAGAAAACCCAGAGCTACATTTAGCAAGTGGGTGGGAGGCCACACCTCCTCGTCCTGCATGGCGAAGTTGTCTGCTCACCGCTGTCAGCGCAATACAGGCAGCTGACGCCGAGGGTGAGTACTCAGCCGGCTTGTACCGGCCCGAGACAAGCCTCACACTGGGGATGGAGGTCCCCAGGCTGGATGAAGCCTGTAAGCCAGATATGGCACTCCCTCATGACACTGCCGTCATCCTGCCCTCCTCTCTTTGGCTGGCTTGAGGAAGTCATCTTCTTCAAGGAAGTCATTCTTCTCGCTCTTTGGTAGCAAGTGCTGAAGAAAAATAAGAGCCGAATTTCAGGTCTCACGGCTATTTATACACAGGGTGAGACTGTGGTTGATGGCCACACAGCTAGTGAGCATGAAGCTCTTTAGTGCTGCCTGTGCACACGAGGGATATATACCCACTAGCAAAAGCCTTAGAGGGTGAAGCCTATACAAAATAGAACTGCTGTATATACTTCCCCAGAACAGCAGAATATGTGTCTTATCCAATCATATCTACTGCAGAAGCCCAATGTAAAAAATATTTTCACATTTACAATGATTCTGGAATGACAATCACAATGCTCATCTTTGCTTCATTTGGGTTTTCTTTATTTAGGATATGGCCAGGAGCAGTTTGAACTGTTCTTTATTAGCACCTATAGTACCAGAAGGGCAAGTTTGCACGAGGAAGAAAGAAAAGCTTCAAAATGTAGCCAGACAGGATGACACACTGACAAGCAGAGATAATGACAGAGCGAGGCAGACACAGATAGAAATCTGAAGAGACAGACAAGCAGACAGGAATAGCAGATGTGCAGCGAAGACATTTAGTAACTCTGACAGCAAATATTTTAAAGTGTTATGAAGTCAGTCCAGGCTGCACACTGCATTTTACATTATGCATCCACACGTACACAGACCAGGATAAGGATTTTCATAGGTTTCATGGTATGTTGCCATTAGATTAGACAAAATGTCTCCTCTAGGATTTAGGAGAGCTGCACAGCTGTCCCAACCTGTTAGGGGTTCCCTGACCAGGGGCAAGCGTTAGGACAAACAAGAGTAGAAATTGTGACATACAGAATGCACTTCAAAGATACTGGTGGGTTAAAAGCAGCTATGATTCCTTCCACGATGTCATCTATCCACACTTGCTATTTATCTTTAATCATCAAAAAGACAGACAGTTACAACATCAATTGTTGTTGTTGTGTTTTCTCTTTAAAACAATATAATGCAGATCAATAATTCCCTAGCCAAGTAACTGGAATTGAAATATTATATTTAATTTGACAGTGTTGCAATAAGCATGTATAATTTCAGCTCACTGATGCCTTCCTAAATAAATTGCAGAGAATTTCACAGACTGGTTAAACATCTTCATGCACTCCAGAGCAAGAAAGCTTTGGTATTTGGTAAATTTTGGTATATCAGCTGCTCATGAGGTCAAATAAACAATGCAGCCTTTATAGGCCACTAGCTGGTCAGAACAGGTTTACAGCACGTCTACACAGAAAGTGTTTCTGCCACATTCATCCCTCTCAAGCCCGTCTGGTGGAACAGATCCGCTCCTACATTCATTCTTTCAGCTGTCTACACAGGCTGCATAATGCCTGCACAGACAAAACTTGACACAGAGCCTGTTTTTACACTGCAAGTCTATTTTCTTCCATTTTATGAGCGTAATTACAATGATTATGCATCAGGCTCTGAGCACTGCCAAAACACAGATGACCTACACTCAGTACTGTTCCTGAACGCATCCTGTGTAGACACAGATGGCACTGAAGCTGCTGCCCTACTAATGCGCTGCTCATGCCACGCCTCCTGTGTAGACGTGGTGATGGTCTCGACTCAAAGGATGACATGGCTATTTGCAGCTTCAGTGTTAGCCTTCATAAACCAATACTGACTGACACCAGTGATTGATTGATAGAAATATATTTTTGCGCTTCACTACACTCTGACACCACTTCACTTTCTGTCATTGTTGTGATCAGTCGAGGCCTCTCTAAAGAGGAATTGATGGATGAGTGGCTGAATGATAGAAGTGACAAGGTTTAAGTGCTTTCTGCACCACTGGGAGTTGTTCTGACAGAAATGCCATTTGTATGTGTGTGTGTGTGTGTGTGTGTGTGTGTGCGTGTGATTGCTTACATTTCACTTGTATTATTTATCAGACTCCAATGAATTTTTCACGACAGAATATGTGTTTACACAACAATGTGCCAGCTTTGTGCCATCTGTCTGTGTGACAGAGGTTACTTTTTTATTTTGATTATGTATGTGTGTGTGTGTGTGTGTGTGTGTGTGTGTGGGGGGTGGGGTGGGGTTGACATTAGTACCTTCAACAAGCCCATAAGTCAAAAGAAGCTTGTACAGGCTATATTGCTTTTTGTGGGACAGCATGAAAAGTTCCAGCACAAAAAAGCATTAAGCAGAGGTCTGATAGTAAGTGATAGTCAGAGGTCTCTGGTAGTAATCAGCATCTAATAGTGGGGCGAAATCTCTTGTTTTAACTATTAATTGAATTGTGTGTATTTATCGCAACACTGTTTTCTTTAATTTGTCACTTCCTATAGTTTACTCGTGGTGGATAGTAAATTCTTGTTGCAGGTTGTTCCACAGACATTTAAAGCTGCTTCTGCACAGCTCATACTTCACAAGTGCATCAGATGTGTGATTTTAAAACTGAGAGCAGAATCTGAAAGTCACATGGCCAATGAAGGGACTTAAAAAAAGACAAAAACAGTGAGTGTAGAGAGTGAGAGCACTGAGAGCTACAGGGGCCAGAGGTCACATTAGGATTAAGACCTTTCGCTTCTCACCATCTGTCTTTTCATTTGTCCACTCCTCTATTCCTCTACAAACAAGAAAGTGGAGTAACATAACCTCAGTACATCAACAACACATTTCAAGAGCTTTTACTGACATGCCAGGAAGCATAACTGCAGCAACAATAATTTCAGCTAACACACAAATTAATAGCTAGGATCTATATAATTAATGGATGCATAAACTGAATAATGGTGTAAAATATGGTTTTAATTGTTGCTGTTAGTATGAATGATAATAATATAATAATAATGTGTGGCTGCAATGAATTAACTGCAAACTGTAGAATAGACTGCTTCTCATTTGTCTTGTTTGTCGGTTTATTTATTTGTTGATGTAACCACCTTGAGAAAACTGCTGAGGTCATTCTAGAGTGTGGCTGTAAAGCCCACTGACCTCCAGGTGATACTTGTTTGACTTCTATCCCACTGTCTGGCACTTAATATGACGGCATGCTTTCTAATGCACAGTTTTACCCATTTAAACAGTGACAAGTGTATTATATATCTGCTGAGTCAAGTTCTCCAATGTTTTCCTCCTGAACATGTGATGAAACAGTGATAATGAGAGATGATGGTAGATTTTTGAATTTCTGCACAAGGCCTCTGAAGATTTATTTTCAAAAAATAAAACTATGTGAATGTTTTCAGAGTTGACCTTAACCACCTATACATTAACAGAAGGTATATTTATCTAGCGTGTACTGTAGTGGTCTTAAACACACGTGCCTTAGATTAGAATTTTCATGGTAATGCTGATTGTTTTGTGACACAGTTTTCCCTTTTTTAACATTATGTCATTGAAAGAGAGGAGAAATGAGTGTAACACATTATGTACACTGTACACACACACACACACACTCACACACACACACACACACACACAGTGCTTAGAGCCAGGTTGGTTTTCTCTGGTCTGTACACGCCATCTATTAAATCTGTTTCTCTGTTAAACAGATTTACTACTGTTGGACTCTCTTTTTTTCATTTGTTCACTCTAGCTCTACATCCCTCTTAATCCTTTCTCTTTCTGTGTGTGAGCAGTGTTTAGTAAGTAAACATGCAGACATGATAAAGCCACAGGTTAGGTTTGTCCTCACAGAAACCATTTCAAGTTAAAACATGTGCTAGGACAATTTTGCAGTTGTTAGCAGTTAGCTGTACCTTAGCTGGTTGTGAGCACTCTTTTCTTTTTTCTTTATTTCAACATTTTATTTCATTTTGGGGCAGTGGAACGAGCTGTAATTGCAATATACGCTCACTGGCCATTTTATTAGGTACTACCTTCCCTGTGCCAGGTTAGACCCCGTTTTGCCTACAGAACTGCCACAATTCTTTGTGGCATACTTTCAACAAGGTGTTGGAAACATCCCTCAGAGACTTTGGTCCATATTGACATGATAACGTCACATAGTTGCTGCAGATTTGTTGGCTGCACATCCATGATGCAAATCTCCTGTTCCACCAAAGGTGCTCTATTGAGATTGAGATCTGGAGACTGTGGAGGCCATAGGAGGACAGTGAACTCATTGTCATGTTCAAGAAACCTGTTACTTTAGCTTTGTGACATGGTGCATGATCCTGCTGGAAGTAGCCATCAGAAGATGGGTACACTGTGGTCAGAAAGGGATGGACATGGTCAGCAACAATACTCACGTCGCCTTTAAACAATGCTTAATTGGTACTAAGGGGCCCAAAGTGTGCCAAGAAAATATTCCCCACACCATAACACCACCACCAGCCTGAACCGCTGATAAATGGCAGGATGGGTCCATGCTTTCATGTTATTTACGCCAAATTCTGACCTGAAAGTTGCAGCTAAAGTCAAAACTCATCAGACCAGGCAACATGTTTTCCAATCTACTAATCTTTCCAATATTCTATTTTGGTGAGCTGCGCGAACTGTAGCCTCAGATTCCTTTTCTAAGCTGACAGGAGTGGACAGTGGGGTCTTCTGCTGCTGTAGCCCTTCTCCTTCAAGGTTGGGTTCAGTTGTGCGTTCAGAGATGGTATTCTACATATCTTAGTTGTAACAAGTGCTTATTTGAGATGCTGTTGCCTTTCTGTCATCTCAAACCAGTCTGGCCATGCTCCTCTGACATCAACAAGGCATTTTTGTCATGCAATTGAACAGGTGTGCCTAATAGAGTGGTGTATGTTTGGAGCAACTAGGGGTTATTAAGTGTTTTGCCCAGGTACACGTCACAGTGGGAGTCAAACCCAGGTCTAACAGAGTAAAGACATGTGTCTTATCCCCTCCCCCCCCGAATCTGTTTTACATTAGCAGTGCCTGGTCACAGTGTTTCAACAGCACTGTTCTCCTGATCTGGAATCAGTACTGGACCGTCCTATTGCTTGTTATATATGCTATTGGAAAGCTATATATGTACAACGGTTTGATCAACTAAACTGCATTTTGTTGTATATTTATTAGTGCTAATTGTTTAAAAATTTACAATACCAGTACTAAATCCAGTACCCTTAAAGTGATAGAGATACCTATCGAGTAATTCATTCAGTACTTTGTGTAAAATCCCACCTGTTGATACCATATTACGGACAAGCAATTCCTTTGGTAGTGAGTCACATAAACCTCCAAATAGATGACAATTAGACGTAGAAAATGAGTAAGGAATCAGCCTCAACAACTGAACTCTAAAATACACTAACTCTAAAATACACTAAAGACACTAAAAGAAGCAGTCAAAGGAAAAGAAAGCCTGCACATCCAGCCATCCACACCAATAACATCTGATATAATCAGCCAGTGGCTCTGTGAGTAAAATCAGCTAATGCACTGCTGTACCACAGAAGAGTCGATTTGATATGATGGCACCCTAACCCTTATACACTGTGTTCAACAAAACCATGAGACATATAAATGTGTCTGTCTATTGTGATGTTAATCTCATTGAGATCAAGATCTATTTTGCTGACATAAGTACCGCAAGATGGAAAAAAGCAAAAATAGCCAGACATAAGAAAAGGTCATATAGCATCAGAGACAATTACAGACATCAATACATAGATTTTTAGAGAGCATTGTCTTACACAGTGGTGCCAGATCTTCCATAGGTGTTGAACTGGGTTGAGTTCTGGTGACTGTAAAGGTAGCATAACATTTTATCATCAATTTTAATACTCAAACCATTCAGTGAGCCCTGTTCCATGGACGCATCCATCAACACCAACCACCTTCTTATGTGGACTTTACTTTATAAGAAGTCACCTGATTTTTTTTCCTTTGTTACCATCACACAACCACTACAGGTCGCAGCCTAAAAAAAAAAACAAACATACATTTTGATAGTAATAAGCTGCTACATTATCAACCTGTTCCTCTGTTTTTTCTCTTGAGGACAGGCTGTTTTTTCAAGGTGACTCTTCGTACTGTAACATAAGTAAAATGAAATTTGCATGTTTGACTCATGCAGCCAAAAGCATTGGCAACAGTTAGTTTTACTGTCACATCTAAATCAAACCTACCCTTGCTTAATTTCATTAGCCGCTTCTGTGTTCTCTTTCGTAGGACTCTGGCTCTGTTGGAAAAGTAGTGAAGGGGAAGCATAGTGATATCACTTCCAGTCAGTGAGCATAGTGAGCAGAGATTATCACTGCCTTTTATAGTGCATTATGGGGGGGGTTTCTAGAGAGCTGAAAATAAATGGGATTAGGCCCTTTATACTCCAATGGGCCCAATCTCCACAATCACGGACTTTGAGGCTAGTTCCCAGTAAGTCTGTGAGAGTTTAGGGCTGTCCCACTGTCAAATCATCAAGTGCATGAGGGCTGTCTCACAGACTTTTTGATCCTTTTTTGCACACTTTCTGCTTCACATCTCTGCACACTTTGACCTGAGGGAATTACCCACAGTTCATAGCATTGTGACGTTGAACAGGAGGTGTTAAGAAAGGTAAACAAACATGGAAGGAGCAACTATAACAAAATAGATACTTTTACCTCTGGAAGAAGTAGTTTACCTCTAAGTGTATGATGCAGATTTGGAAAAAAAACAAACAAGTAAAGTGATTATTTTCTAAATTTCTAAGTTTCTAAACTACCACTCTGTAAGTCAAGAGCCTGGAATGCATTCAAATCAGCCACCTGAATTGCATTGGCCGTGAAGAACATAAAAACAAAACAAAAACATAACTAGAACTGCAAGGGTATCTATGGAGTGTTATTTGATTTGCAGTTAATAGTGCCACCTAGAGGCCAATTGATGGCAAATTTCACACAGTACTTCGGGAGGGCGAGACAGACAAGGTCACTGAGTTTGGTGTACATTGGATATTGCAAACGTAAGATCTGTTATGACATCCTGTTTTTAGCGTTTGCGTAAACATTTGTTAGGATGTCTTTTGGCAGATCAAAGTACCCTCTATAAACTTCTCTTGGTTCAGTCCAGAGATGGTCCATGCAAAGTTTCATGGCGATCGGACTTGCAGGTTGGGAGGAGTTAATTAAAATAGGTTTTTGAGTTTTGACGATTTCGCCAAATGAAAACGTCATGGAACAGAGGCGTGTCCAATAGCATAGGAATCGATTTCGAAGATTTATTAATGTGCAATGTAGTGGGCCATAGTTAGGAGGATAAATGTCCTTTGGTTGAAAATCCCATTGAAATGAATGGGATTGTCCGACGGTATTTGAGCTTCAATTTTAGCACCACCTGTAAACGGAATTACACCAATTTTTGAAGGTGTGATCAGGAGCCCATGGGGAACAATTGCCCCAAATTTGGTATCATTCGGACTCGTGGTCATGGAGCTATAAAATTCTTGTAAGTGAATGGGATATTTTAGAATAGCACCAACTAGGGGCTAACTGTACCGAATTTTGCACAGCCCTTCAGGGGGGTGTGGCACATAAGGTTGTCAAGTTTTGTGTTGATCAGCCTTTCCAAGCCAGAGATATAATTCCTGTTTTTAACGTTTTCGCAAATATTTGTTAGGTTTTAATTGGGCTGTTTTTAGTCAGATCAAAATTCCCTCTACAAACTTTCTTCAGCTTGGTCCAGAGATGGTCTGTGGAAAGTTTCGTGGCGATCGGAATTGCGGCTTCGGAGGAGTTAATTAAAATAGGTTTTCCAGTTTTCACTGATTTTGCAAAATGAAAACATTATTGCACAGAGGTGTGTCACATACCATGGGAATCGGCAGCATCCCCCAAACACGTAGACATAAGGTTTATTAATGTGCGATGTAGTGGGCTGTAGTTAGAAAGCAAAATGTCCTTTGGTTGAAAATCCCATTGAAATGAATGGCGTCTTAGAGCTTTGATTGTAGCGCCACCTTTTGACCGAAGTATACCAATTTGGTGTCAATCGGACTTGTGGTTATGGAGATATAAAATGCATGTAAGTCAATGGGATTTTTTGTCCCATCTTTAATGTGCAATAACAGCGCCACCTATGTGGATATTTGGGTGAACTTTGGTGCCTAAAGTAAAGGTACTATGCTGAACAATTCAGCACTGGATTCATGTCAGTGTGACTTGCTGTTATAGAGGAACAATTTTCTTGGATTAAATAGCGCTACCTAGGGGCTAGTGGCAACAAATTTTGCACAGGCCTTCAGGGGTCCGTCCCACATTAATGTTCCAAATGTGGTGTCGATCGGCCATTGCAAAGCGAAGATATGACATGATTAGCTGTGAGAGATTATCCGTGCCACGTTTTGTGGCGATCGGACTTACGGCTTCAGAGGAGTTAATTAAAATAGGTTTTTTAGTTTTCGCAATTTTGCGGAAAAAACAGTTATGCGTAAATGGGCGTGACCTATACCACTAGATTCAGCTCGATCCCCCAAACACGTGGGTATAAGGTTTTTGATATGCGCCTTCATAGGCGGGAGTTGTAGGACCAAACGATTTGACCTTGCTTATTGCGCCACCTAGAGTTAGAAGTGTGCGGATTTTTGCGCCTGAGTTATGTGCAGTGAACTGGACCTACCCTGTGAGTTTCGCGTCCCTAGCAGTTACCGTCTAGGCTTCAGTAGTGGAATTAAGTGGAAAAAAAACAAAAGAGGAAGTGGGAAAAAAAACAAAAGAACGATAACGATTACAATAGGGTTCCCAGCTCCACTGGTACTGGCGATGGGCTTAGACCTCTAATAAAAAACCCCTAATAAAAAGTCCCAGAGCCACAATTGTATGTAACATGTTTTGGTGTAGTCAAGTTAACATTAAGTACCATTTGGGTGCGTGACGGAAGCCAGAGAGGCTGTGCAGCACACACCTTAAGAGAGGCACTGGCGACCGACGCTAGTGCCCATGGGTTTTAGCCTCCTCGTCTGTGTGTCCACTTCCCATGCCCAAGCTCGCCGGTTTGAGTCAGGACCGGGTAGTACAACCCGGGGGCAGCCAGTTACATTTGCAGCCTCTAGTACTCAAGCTCTTACCAGGATACAAATACATCTGTGAGGGTTCAGGGTTTAGGCTTTATGGTTGAGACTGGGACTGGGCCATAGAGTGATACTGGCATCAGGACGCTCAGTTCCCTATAGGGACCAGTTTGAGACGAACTATGTTCCCTAGATCATTATGCTGCTGTTTTTCAGGTTTTAACAGGTTAAAGCAGCCGAGAAGGGCAGTTAGATTGCCAGTAATACTGCTGTTAGATATAGTGCTGTAATCAAATATGACAACAGATGGTTTGTTTAATAGTATTTGTCATCAAAGTCAGATAGAAGAGTTAGTAAGTCTCAGGAACATCCTGTCCCAAAACACTGCAGAAAAACTGATCCACACTTTCATTACTTCCAGGCTTGACTGTTAATTCTTTACTAGCGGGCAGCACAATTAAGTCTCTAAAGCCACTCCAGCTGATCCAGAATGCAGCAGTGCGTGTTCCTGTTGTAGCCTCCGTCACTGGCTCCCTGTGAAATATAGGATAGATTTTTAAAATGTTCTGCTTATCTTCAAAGCCTTAAATTGTCTGGGTCGAGGGAGCGCAAAGCAGGTGAGAGCCCAAATGCACGACACTGCGAGCAGAGATTCAGTTCCAGGGTTTATTAAACCAACACACCAGGCAAAACAAAACTTACAGGTACTGGAAACATGCAATATCCAACATGGTAGGACAGGTAGAACACACATCATACAGCAATGATGGGGACTGAACAGAAAAACCAAACATTTATACACCAGGGACTAATGAGCAGGGCGGGAGCAACACAGGTGACAGGGATCAAGGCTAACGAGGCAGGCAGGCAGAGAGACAGCAGGGGAAACAGAGGCTGCGTTCAGACTGCAGGCCTTAATGCTCAATTCTGAGTTTTTTCCCCAGATCTGATTTTTTTTGTTTGACAGTTCACATTATAGTTTAAATGCGGCCCATATTCAGACTCCAGTGTGAACTGTCCGCAGCCTGAAAGTGACCCGCAGCACGCTGTTGTAACGTTAAGCTAGAGTAAACAAGGAGCAACAGAGGTTAGCTCATGGGAGACTCCCGTTTTTCATTGTCCTCTCACGGGTTAAAGTTCTCCCGAATTATGTAAGTGTTCACAACTTTCTGTTCTTTTCTTTACGGTTTCTGGCGCTGTGCAACGTAACTGCACCCCGACTCACTACCTCCATCTCTCTCTGGCTGTGTCCGAAATCACCCACTACTCACTATATAGTGGACTATAACTCAGAAGAGAGCTCGAGAGCTCGAGGAAATTTGTGAACAGATGATAGCAAGGTAGAGAAGGAAGAGAGCCAAATGTTTACTTATGGCTTTTTGTGGAGCTTTTTCGTTCATGGCAGCTCCGTCTGCAGCAGAACTGCTGCTCTACAGTGACGTCAAAGTCGCATCAAATGCGACCTGAGTGTCCAGACTGAGGTCGCATTTAAAAAGATCCGATCTGTTTTGGATTTGGACCACATATGGAAGTGGCCCAATTCCGAACTGGAAAAGATCAGATTCCATGTGACTTGGCCTGTTCACACTGTCATTAAAAGATCAGATCTGAGTCACATATGGGCAAAAAAATCGGATTTGGGTCACATAGGCCTGCAGTCTGAACGTAGCCAGAGAGACTGGTAGGCAGGCAGATTATTGGGGGAACAGACAGAACACGTTACATATACCAGACAAGAATCTAACCCCAGACAATAACAGAAACCCATGTAACTAGAACTAGAACACAGAGGCAGGGAGTTGAGAACAACATAACACGGGGCAAGGCAGGACTGAAGCTAGGATTAGACAGAACACCAGACAATTACAGAATAAGACAGGTACTAAGGCAAGCACAGATAATAACCAGATAAATACTAACCCAGACTAAATAACAGATACCAAACTGATCAATAAGTAAACACACAGTGAACTAAACTCAGATGACAGAACTAAAAAGTAGATACAAAACCCAAACCTCAGATAACATCACCACCTTTAAGGCTAGACTTAAGACTTTTCTGTTTAATAAAGCTTTTAGTTAGGGCAGGGTTGAACAAACTTTAAATTATTATTCAATTTTATCATTTTATCATTTTATTTAGTTGATTTTATTCTGATTGTATTTTATTGCATGTTTTAATACATACATTCTGTATTTTATGGTTAATTGTATTTAATTTCAATGCATTTTGTAAAGAGTACTGGGACCATGTCTTTGGTAATTTTGCACTTTAAATAAATCTAGACTTGACTTGACTTTGTTTGTGTTTTTGGCCAGTAAAGGGTTTTAAAAAATTGTTGCCAAAAGGGGACATTGGTCTTTAGAAATATTTTGCACACCTCATTAGTGCTCACCTTGAGCCTGTTGGATTTAAGATGAAAATATGATACACTGAGCAGCTTAGATGATTGGTCATGGGAAGTCTGTTTCAGAAATAGCATGAAGTGTCGAGGGAGGCTTCACCTACTGGATGTATCTTAATTGGATCATTCAGCATATCGATCTAACACAGGAGTAAAACTACACGCGGAATTATCCAAATTTTTTACTAAGAGCGACCTTGTAATTCCCGTCTGTAGTCCTCATGTGCTGCACAAGAACTCGATACATATGTGTACAGTTGTCGTCCACATGTATAAAATCTTCCATGCATTTGGTCTGAACTGAACTTGGCACAGCAGTTTTGTTTTACAAATTTGTTATGGGAACCAGTTACTTCAGGTTCAATAATAGTGTGTCATGTGTATATATTATTCTGTTTGTCTGCAGGACTACCGTGTGAATATCTTCCTCCGTCAGCAGTGGAATGATCCCAGGCTTGCCTATGCTGAGTACCCAGACGACTCTCTGGACTTGGATCCCTCTATGTTAGACTCCATATGGAAACCAGATCTGTTCTTTGCCAATGAAAAGGGGGCCCACTTTCATGAAGTCACGACAGACAACAAACTGCTGAGGATATTTAAGAATGGGAATGTTTTGTACTCTATACGGTAAGTGCCCTGTTTAGCTGGTGGGTGACAAGGATGGAGGGAGTGGTGTTTAACAGAGTTCAAGCTGCCAAAGACTAATACTGTGAGACAAAAATGTGCTCAGCCATATCTTAGTTAATACACTCCAAAGATATTATCATTTCATAAGTAGGGTTAGGGTTAAGCAGGTTCTGTTAAGATCAAACTTTTATTCTCTTGATTTTGACCAAACTACGAAGCTATAGCTCCCCGTAATTATGATTCATGTTGCACTTTTATGGCTAGAAGCATAGTGGTATAGGAAAACATTATCTGTAGTGTGAATCATAAATACTATAGTTCTGTACTATAGTGCACCACTAGGATTTATCTTTGTATGGGGGACCTCACTGAATGAGGAATGTATTTGTACTTTGTCCAAACACAACATTGTAAATATCTACCAATATATATATTTTTCATTTTACAGTACATAAACCAACAGCATGCAAAATAATGCAAACTGATTAATACAAGATAATTGATAATGTGGATTTAACTAATAATACTAGACTAGACTTAAATTTAATGAAAAATAGAAGATTATGTATTTAAAATGAAATTAAAAGAATGTAAAATTATATTTTTGCAATTCCTGAGTAAAATAGCAGCTGTGCTTCATACATATCCAAGTTAGTACCACATTTATATAAAATAAGCAGAAAAGCATTTTGATGCTGTACATGTGTACCCCGTCACTGTCTTTGATTAACTTTCTACTTGTTTTCTCCTCTTTCTTCGCTTTCAGACTAACATTAACTCTCTCATGTCCCATGGATCTAAAAAACTTCCCCATGGATGTTCAGACCTGTATCATGCAGCTGGAGAGCTGTAAGTACAGTGAACACTCACACATGTTTGTAATTCTGTGAGGATCCTTATTGACATAATGCATTCCCTAGGCTTTACTCTAAACTGTACCATCACAACTAAATGCCTAACCCCAACCAAAACCCTTACTTGAAACTAAACTAAATTTTAATTTTAACCTTTAAACCAAGTCTTAACCCTCAAACAATCCTCTAAATTTCCGTCCCAATGTAAGGACCAACAAAAATGTTCTTGCTTAAAAATGTCCTCATTCCCTTCTTCTAAAACTCAGTTTCGTCCTCACAAAGGCTACAGAGAAACAGGTCTATGACAGAACTTTTAAAGGTTCAGTTTGTAGTAGTGGCATTTAGTGGTGAGGGTTCAAACTGAAACTTCTTCTTTGTACGCTTTCAGTGTATTGATTGAAATGCGCTCTGTTAAGCAGTTCGTCTGTTTGGGCGACTATAGAAACATGGCGACTTCCAGGTAAGGGGCCCGTGGTGTATGTAGATAGAAATGGCTCATTCTAAGGTAATAAAATTAATAAAACAGAATTTTATTATGACAAACACTGAACAGGTACTGGCACATGACAACACACACAGGCAGGCAGGGTAATCAAGCAGGGGTGACAGACATAAGGTCAATCATGGCAGAGACAGACATGAAACAGTGCCAGCGTACAGAGACAGACAACACAAAACAAGACAGACACTTGCAAAACAAAACATAATCCAGGACCTGATAAATAAACTTACAGAAACCATGAAACCAGAAAACCAAAATCGTAAAAGGCTAACCCAAGAGTAACACAAAACCATTCAACTGAAAACCACAACAGTGACTCTAAGGTCTTCATACACCACTGAAAACGTTATGTATGTTATATTGCATTTCTGTCAATAGAACCTCATAAATATTACACACTAGACCTTTAAAGTACATCTGAATATTAACTTATTAAAGCTACTGCTATAGTTGGAAATTAAAGAAATATTTTCATTTATATTCATTCAGTTACACCAGATCCTCTGCTTTTTGTAGTTTGCACTCAGTGCAGGGGGATTTACAGTATACCTACCAAAAAATATCCACTGATACATATCAGTGCACAACTTGCAGAGAAAGGCAAGAGACATCTACGTTATTATCTTCTGTTTGTGTGTGTCTAAAGGCTTTTCAGCTGCTCTGTGGTAGTAACCATGGCTTCTGTGTGCTGCTGAAGCTGCTGCTGCAACTGTGTTTTCTTTAATGTTGTAGAAAACTTTAAAATATCTAGTCGAAATTAGATGGATGTGTATATTTTTGTGTAGTTTGCTTTATGTACACCAGTGAGTGAACACTGTAATTGTTTTTGTAGGCTATAGGAGAGTTTTTTGGACTTTTGCATGAGCCTATAAGACTACCTACTTTTTAAGTTTATGTTCAAGTTTTTTGACACTTTTCATATGACTGATGCTTGAATATGAAGCTCAACATTTAAGCCAGCTCTGTATATCATTCTTTTTTTAAAAATTGTTTTTGTGTCTAGCCTTGCTCAATTGTATGTGCTATGGTTGGTGTTGGCTGTTTCTGAGGGTGCGTCCATACCCCCCTTGAAACAGGATGGCCTTGGATTATGTCGAATTTCTGCCCTGAATTATTGTGCCAGTCCGCCCCTGGCTGAGGGAGTTTACATGGCTTAGATTTAACAAAAAAGCAAACACCAGTAACTGTATCTACTGCACTAGACGTGGTCAACTACATGCACAGAAAACAAGTTTGCTGAGGCTACTGGCACTGCACGACACACGATACCTTCATGAAGCACAGCAGCAGCTTAAAACGGAGAATATGAAGAGACAGATACACAATGTCATTGTATTTCAGAAACATGGCTAAATAATTTCTTTCCTCTGGGTAATTTTATTGTCCCTGGGCACAACATGTTCAGGAGGGACAAAGACAAGGGTAAAGGAGGAGGATCATTAATCTATGTTTAAAGAGATGCATTTTCACTGAGTGGTCACATGTAACCCACATAGAATGTTTTGGATTGAATATTTAATTGTCTCCAGAAATGTCTTTTACTGTTGTCTGTCTGTACCATCAACAGCTTGTTTTATAGCAGCAATACAGAATACAGAATGTGATGGTAAAGAAGAGCTTATATTATTGGGTGGTGAGAGTTACACATTGCAACCAGCAACTCATGGTGCATTTATTATTCTCTTCTTACTTTTAATAAAACAGTCGACTACATACGTACATATTCAACGTAGTAAAGAAAAGCGCTCTGTATAGAATTTTGTCCATTTGGGCTACTGTAGAAACATGGCGGCGCAATACGGCGATGTCCGTGTAAGAGGACCCACGATGTATGTAGATGGAAATGGCTCATTCTAACGTAATAAAAACTCAATGGTTTATTATGTCAGGTCTTTACACACCACTGAAAACACAGTTATGGATCTTATGTTGCATTTCTGTCACTAGATCCTCCTAAATATTACACACTGAACCTTTAAATCCAACCTGGCTCAAAGGAAATTATGTAGTGTCTTTTTATGAGGGTTGTCTTTTGTATCTCAGGCCACATCTGGGCTGAGTGGAAAGTGTTTGTGTGTGTTTTCAGTGTCTTTTCTTTGCTGAAGTAAATAAGGAGAGGCATGGTTATTCCCATCTTGTTGTGACTTCGAGTTCTTTTCTTGCCTGACAGGTCTTTACAGTGACATCTTTACTATCTAATGAAAAGAAAAGGTAGTCTGGCAGTTCTCAGGACGGCTTATTTAATCCCCCATGGTATTTCACAGAGTCGTAAATGCTGCAGAGTGCCAGTGAAATGTGGGAGACATCTTTGTGTTCACTACACTGAAATCCAAAAAAAAAATGAAAAGTGTTTGTTTTTATAAATACAGGCATCAGAGGATGGCAAACAGTGTCTGAATATCCAGTCATTACAGACACAGGGACCTCAAAACTGTAGCAAGAAGTTGCAACACTGAGATATTTGACAAAAAAAGTACTTTAAGACTAAATGTTTTAATAAATGAGCCAACATTTCCAACTTAGGCTAAAAAAAAATCTCATAAAGCATGAACAGGCCCTCACTCCAGGTCTCTGAATGTTGTTGTGTTTTGGAAGCTAAATGGAACTTCCTGTATCCTGTGTGTAGAGAAACACCCTCTAACTATACATTCCAGTATTTAAGTGTCACACATATCTGACTTCCTGAAGCTGGAATGATTATAACTCCCAAATGGCATGTAGATGTCCTCAAGCTGAAACCTTTATCATACATGTGAAAATTTGACACAGCCATGATCTTTATGTTGCATAATGTTTTATTAATGACTGATTTTTAAATTGCCTAGTGGTTTGTCTTTTTCAGTTGGTTACACCATGAACGACCTGATCTTTGAGTGGCAGGAGAATGGGCCAGTCCAAGTGGCCGAAGGCCTTACTCTCCCACAGTTCATCCTCAAAGATGAATCAGACCTCAGATACTGCACCAAGCACTACAATACAGGTTAACACACATACACACACACACACACACACACACACACATACTACCAAAAGTGTCACAGCACATAGCAACATGCACACAGAGTGAAGCTGTAAGAGGGAGAAACAAACAGACTGACATCCAGACTGGTGTTTTCTTTTCATTAAATCGGATGTGTCCACAGATAGTAGACCGATATGGAGGTGGTGTGTTTGACCTGGGGCACTGAATGCGGGTGGGGACATGGGATGATTCAGTGATGAGGGGGCTCAGAGAAGGACAGGGATTATAGATTTTCAGCTGCATAGAGCTGGCTCCAAGTCAAGATCAAATTTTGTCGCCACGCCCTGTCTGTGACATTACCAACAGGTTTCTGAAAGGGCGTTTATTAAAGTGTGGCATAAAGTGAACACCTACTGCCTTCTTTTAGTCAGTAGATCCAGATCTTCCAAATTCAGGCAAAGGACAATAGAATACCTTGATTATAACACTGGTTGCTGATGTTTGTGTCTGAGAAATGTAACATGTAGTCATAAATAAGTACATTTTTTTAGCGTGTTTCTGCTTTGTTTTAGGTAAATTTACTTGTATTGAGGTGCGATTCCACCTGGAGCGTCAGATGGGCTACTACTTGATCCAGATGTATATCCCCTCTCTGCTCATTGTCATTTTGTCCTGGGTCTCCTTCTGGATCAACATGGATGCTGCACCGGCCAGAGTGGCACTGGGCATCACCACTGTCCTCACGATGACAACACAGAGCTCAGGCTCCAGGACCTCACTGCCTAAGGTCTGTGGTTATTTATAATTCATCTGGTCCCAACACATGCAGGTTAGGTGAATTACTGAATCACTGGCGGTACAGTATAGTACAGTACAGTGGTGTAGTCTACGTGATACGTAGGTAAACGCCGTATACCCACTAGAAATGGTCAAAGATTTGCGTATACCCACTTAAAATAGCGAGATGATAACTAACAACATCATTCTGTGGCATAACTTTCACACGTTCATTCATAAATTCACCCTTTTTGTGTTGCGAAGCTCTGAACTGACGTTTGCTGCTTCCGTGGCCTGTGACCGGGATCTGACGTCAGCTACCACAACAACAACACAGCTGCGTGGCGGTCACTCGGCGCACGTTTGCAATGAACTAATGTGAATCACTGAAGGAGATGTGAAACGCGAGCAAACTCAAACTACACTCTTTTAGTGTTTTCATAAGCCTGATGTGGACCCTTTTGGTGTCTTCAGTCTTAATATTCTGTGATGAAAGAGTTTTGGTGACAGAACTGCACATAGGCCTGTGTTCATTGTTATACTGCTACTGAAAAGCCTCAGCTTTCCATTATTGCTAATAATAATTGCAGCTTGCACTCTGAAATGTGCATTGAAAATTGCCAGATGATAAAACCAGATTCATGTAACATCTAAGGCTGAATGTAGCTGAGTTAGATGGTGATTAACACTAAACATTAGACATTTCTACCAAAAATTGGTGCAGAAAGTGTGTCCAGAATGCAGGAAATTAAATGTTTAATGCTCAAAATCTTCTGGAGGAGGACCCCCAGACCCCCCAATCATGTACTCATCAATGAATATTTTTTTAAATACTATTAAAATATCTTCTAGTCTTGATCTCGTGACCCCAATATTCTAGATTGTCACATCTCATATGCTAAGTGTTTTGTCACAGCGCTAATCTGAGCCCTAAAATGTCCCCACCACGTTTGAACCCAAAGTGACCGCCCTTTCCCACCTGTAACTCTCATTGGCTGTTAAAGTCTTTGCGTTGTTGATGACACACAGCCTAAGCAGTCCTTCAGAATGCTCTCTATTACATGTACATGCATACTGTAATTATTAGTGAGTGTAGTGGCACTTATGGGACGTTGCTCTGGGACGGGGGAGTATGAAGCTGGGAGGGAAAAATCAGAGTATACTCACTAGAAAAAACTAGACTACACCACTAGTACAGTAGGCTGTATAACTACTGAGGCACACTGACAAATCACCACACATATTTGCGGATGCGTGGAACGATAGAGGGCTGCCTGAGTTAAAGTAATTCCGACTCTTGGAGCAAAATTAATATCAATGTACGCATTTAAATATTCGTCACACACACATGTATTTCCACTTTCAGGTTTCCCGTGCCAATAAAGGCCCAATGAATTTTGTTGAACTGAGTCCATTTGCTGTGAACTAACCATGGATGTACAGACAGATTGTGTTCTTCCGGTTCAAAGGCTTAAACTCCGAGGCCAGGTGCGGCATATATACTGGATATAAATATAGTTGCATATTTAGGAGGACATAATAGTATATAGGCTAGTGACTGGGAAAAGGAGGTGGACAAAGGCTGCATGTGTGTGTCGCACAGCTAATGTGTTCTCTCTAGAGACCTAAAATGCCTCTTTATTTCCTCCATTTTTATTAGTGGATGTTTTGCATGGGTAAGCACAAGTATGTGTTTATTACACACATCATGCGTCTGCTAGAGCGTGTGTGAGAAACAGCCCCTTAGTCTTGTTCTGGTATCTTGTATGCATGAGAAAAAATCAGACATGGAGCCCTTTGTTACATAACCCTCATTAGCACCCCTATCTCCCTCACACATACTCTACACATACACCTCAGCAACATGACTGAGGCTGTGTGTCTGTTTATAGGTTAGGAGGTTTCTCATGTTTCTAGCGCTTAACAGAACTTTGCACTCCAGCATGTTACACATGTCTGAATAAGTCATTAGTTCAGGAATGAGAATAAGACATTTTGACACATCAGTGGCACAAACATGGGTGTGTGTTAGGGGCAGCTGCTGGGACTCTATTATGTCTGTGATGATTGTAGGAAATGTTTAGGACATTGTTAGCAGTGGAGTGTCCAGACACTTTTTAACTAGGGTGGCACAGGTGGGCACTTATTTGTGCAGGGATGGCATGAAATAACAAACACACTAACACACGCGCACACACACACACACACACACACACACACGTCGGAATCGCATTCCTTTTAACCACAAACATTCCTTTACTTTAACCACAAACATACAGTTTCATCACATTAAATTTGCATTACAGCCTCAAAGCAAGACGGTCAGTGGATTACAGAACTGAAAGCACGCACCTTTAAAACAACCAGTAACAGCGAAATGCACTGCACAGAAAAAACATAACAGCTCGCCTTCACACACATGAAAACATGATCCTATTAGCGACATCGCATAATGACACACATATCAAAAGAAACAGTAACAGTGCACCATTGACCTTATTGACAAAATGTTTCTTAGCATAGGCATTATAAACACAAAACACAAGTGTGTAGACTAGATTGATTATTAGTCAAATAAATAATAAATACCTTCTACTTACATTATCGGCACACTCTGTGAGCTTTTCGCTCTGCAATGTCGTCCATTAAACGCTTTAAATCCAGCTGGCAGGCACAGGCATTCTGATTGATAGTTCGGGGAAGTCCAGATAAACTGCTCTGTCCCACTGAATTCATCCAGTAAGTTTTAGTTGCTAAATGCTAAGTTCAATTCAGTTCAATTCAAATTTATTGAAATAATGCCAGTTCATAACAACATTTATCTCGTTGCACTTTTCGTACAGAGCACGTCTTCACCGTACTCTTTGTAATATTATTAACAGAGACCAAACTATTTCCACCATGAGCAAGCAGTGCCACAGTGGCAGGGTAAAATTCTAAACTTTTAGCAGGTAGAAACATCAGCAGTATCTCATATGAAAAACAATATCATATACTTTGAATTTCTCATTTGCATTACAGGATCATCTATACCAAGTTTACACAAGTCAGAAGAAAGTCCACAGATTGACACAATAAAGTGTGTGTGTGTGTGTGTGTGTGTGTGTGTGTGTGTGTGTGTGTGTGTGTGTGTGTGTGTGTGTGTGTGTGTGTGTGTGTGTGTGTGTCTGTGTGTTTACAGGTCTCTTATGTCAAAGCCATAGACATCTGGATGGCAGTGTGTCTTCTCTTCGTCTTCTCTGCGCTCTTGGAGTACGCTGCTGTCAACTTTGTGTCGAGGCAACATAAAGAGCTGCTGCGATTCAGACGGCATCACAAGGACAAGACCAAGGTACATAAAAGCCCTGCTCCATCATTCAGAGGGCAAAATAACAACTTCATCTATAAATACTATCAATACCTGCACACAGACATGCACATACACACAGACTTATGGACTGGTTTAAGGCTGCCACCTTATGGTGGCATGTTGCTATTGCAGTTTGCTAACCAGTGGAATAAAGACATGATATTAGAGAGTAATGTTGAAAAAGACTCCATTCATGACGTGTAACAGTAGATATAAAGTGTCATTGCACCTGACTGTGCATGTTTGAGTCTCCTGAAGTGCCCCCACCTCACTTACTGTAGTAGTGCATGAAACAGCATGGCTGGAATGTCATTTATGTGATTTTATGATTCTTTAGATCGCAGTGATGTTATTTCTGTAACAGAGGATGAGTCAGCTGTCGGTGCATGATTGATGTGTGTTGGGAAAGGATCAACTCAGCATTCAGTCATCTCACATACACAAACAGTATTTCTTTTTATTTGAATTTGTTTGTGTTTGTCTTGTTGTGAAAGAAATTACAGGGTAAAATAAGATGAAAATATATAGTACCCAGATGAAGATAAAATTAGTAGATGATCATCTTTTTTAAAAAGATTTTTAATAGAAATAGGTAAATTTGAAAAGGTTAAGCCTCACTAAATATATTAATGAGATCACCAAGTCACCTAAATTGTAATATGCTACTTTGGCCATACTAGACCAGCCATTAGCATTTCCATCTGCACCCTGTTTTGCCCATTCACTTTTACTACTCACCTTTAAAGCCTCATAGTAATCCACCGATCGATTATATTCCAACAAAAACGGTCTTGTTATGTTGTCAAAGGGCCAGATGATCCAATCCAGTAAAAACATTTAGTCAAAAACACATTATTCTATCAACAAATCCCCAGGGACTGCTGCTGCATCGTTTCATATTTTCCGGCAGACGCGGCTCGTATGTCATTATAAGCGTAATAACTCCGATTTGAATGTAAACAAGTACAATAGCTTGTATTCAAATTAGCCACTGAACTCTGACCTTTCGAGTGACACCAAATTTGACCAAAAAGGAGCCCACATGTCCTTCTCACAGCCTTCAACAGCCAACAAGAGCCCGCACTGTAAGGAAGGGCCAGCCCCTATTATTTCGTGGGTAGGCCGAGCCAATTGCAAGCAATTGTGCCAATGACTGGCACTTTGTGTAGCCAATAAAATTCTGAAAATAATGACGTCCATCTTTAGGTAGGAAGTTCATGATCTACCAGCAAAAAAACACATCTGCGTGGAGCTACGACGTGATGCAGCAGTACTGATGGCAAATTCGACTCTTTTGACAGACTCGTTCATTCAAATCTCGTTCATTAAAATGAACTAATCTTTTTTTGTGTCGTTTCGTTCATTTCGTTCATTTGAACTAGGCTGGTTATTGTGACGTTGCAGACCTCTAGTGGGCGATTAAAAAACAGCGCCGTTCTCAAACACTGAAGGCTGCCTGGCTTGCTTTAATTGACAAAGTATAATGCACAAATTCACTTCTTGATCACTCTCTATCATTATTATATAAACCCCCTTGGACCCACGACCAATTTCAAACCATGTAAAAACCACAGAAACATGTTGTCTATACTGCGATATACTGATCTATACTGACTATACTGATTTAGCCACTACTCCGGCTAAATCCTTCCATTTTCACAATCTTTCCTGAGTACACAACCAGACCAGCCACATAAAGGCTTATGTATATAATTACTATCTTTATCTCTAACATGCTCATTCATACAGCAGCCTAACGTCCCTATCCATGAGTAAAATATTAATATCAGATTTGCGTATATAGAAGTAATAAGCTTGATACACTATATCAGTAAACACACTCTTATTAAAATTCAACCAATTTAATAATAATCTGGATCAAGCCGCCAAGTTCTTAAAGAACTCCAGCACAGAAGAGGAACAAAGAAATATTAACACATTATATAAATGCAGTAGTTTGGCAGGTCTGGACGCAGAATGGGCCACATCTGGTCCTGATTCTGCAGACAGAGAAACAAAACATGAGCACATCGCTCTCAAATGCTGCAAACAGCACAGCTCTGTTGGTAAAAAAAAAGTAAAAGTTATGTTGTGTTCTCTGGCGGACCTGGATCAGCTGTAACACACCACAGGGGTAACGCTAACGTTGCTACGTGGCTGTGGTTTAATGTTTTATTTACCGGGTCTGTTTGTTTTAGAGAGGAGACAACCTCAGAGGTAATTCAGCTCCCAGTAGAACCCTGTCAGTGCTCTGAAGTGGAGCGGACCCAGAACAACTCTCATCAGCTGTTAGCTGTAAACACTAGCAGGACTAAAGTTACGCTGCGGCTGTGTTAAAACTATAACTTAGCACAACATCACTGCGCTGTAATAATGTTATGCTTTATTAAATGTTGCTTAATTAACAAAATATTTATATAATGTCAGTCCAGTGACTGTTACCTGACAGCCGACCTGCCTCTCATTTTCCGGCGCCGGCAGTAACTCAGCCTGCAGAATGAACGACTCAAACAGACAGTTGAGAGTCGTGAACTAATCAATACTGTTTCCTGTGCTGGCGGAGCCCATGCAGCTGTCGTGTGACAAGTGAACGTAAGAGTCCAAGATCCTTCATGCATGCGTGAAAATAAACAAATTTCTCACTATGCAGCAGCCGCTGCCTGCTGCCAAGGGGCGGTGCTGTTTTAGAAAAAATACGCTAAGACATACAATTAGAAAAACCTGTGTAAAATAATATTTTTCGTGGTATTGGTATGAATTTAAACTTGGGCTAGGTAAGGCTAATGCTGTGACCCTACGGTGTCTTTCCAGCTAATAAGTCCCAGCTGTAGTTGTGTGCATGCTTTTGTTAGCAAGCAATTTCAAGCGGAAATGAAAAATATATTAGTTTCAGTGTGTTTAAACTTATATTAATCAATTCCAGTAGCACTTACAATCATTCTGACTTTTGGGTTAGACACTCCAGAGTGTTATCTTTCAGAGAAGCCTAAAAGCCATGCATTTACTCCAAATGGTTCAAGAACTACATTCAATTTACTTTGGATATGCCAATAGGCATTTTGCATGATTTTTACAGGAATGTTAAGAGGTTAAAAGAGCACAGAGTCCTTCGTAGATTTAGCCACTTTATTTTGCTCTCAGAGTGCACCAGATTGTTGCAATTAACTTTTAACTATTTCCTAAATTT
The DNA here is from genome assembly GCA_024633595.2 of Lepomis macrochirus. Classification (NCBI taxonomy): domain Eukaryota; kingdom Metazoa; phylum Chordata; class Actinopteri; order Centrarchiformes; family Centrarchidae; genus Lepomis; species Lepomis macrochirus. The sequence continues at coordinate 739,378 of JALXJV020000003.1, forward strand.
TCCTCAGGGAGAGCATGCGCCTGACCTCCCTACAGGGTCTAAAAATCATGTGGTTTACTGAAATCTAACACAGACAATATATTACATAGGGTTCTTTGGAATAGATGATAAAACAGTGCAGCTGCAACTATTGGGTGTGCGTTTGTTGATTACACAATAATTCACAACTAAATGCCATGTCCATCACTCTTACTCACAGACCATAATGGTGAATTACAAGGTGAAACTGTTTCTTTCATTATGCCTTGCTGTTGCCTTGCTGCTGTTATATAATAGCCTTTACATACACATGCCTCAAGGGCTTAAGTAATCTCTAGGATTCTAACGTCGGTAATGTTTAATTTTGTGGGCTGCAACTGTTGCTGTGATCTCGTCAGCTGTAGAAGAGAATTCTACCACTCAAGTTTAACTTTCTCTCTTTGAGCTGTATGGGGGATGTCATTTTACTTAACTCCATTAAGTAATCGTCGATGTGGTGATTGCAGTTGTCTGGATCAAAACGTTCAATATCTTTAGCCATATACTCAAGCACTTTAGGGCGGGGACAGTGTAAGGTCATTTCTGGTAATTACATCCTTCAGTTGTCTGTGGCTGAGAGGCAGGGGCTGAATCACTACTCTGGTAGGAGTGCAGGGAGAAGGGCTGTACTGAAATGTTCTAGTCCACCCTTTGGAGGTATGAGCATTAATAAATGTGTTGTTGATTATTGTGTAATCAGTTAAAAACAAAAGCATAAAAGTAGTTCTTTATAGAACAACTGACCAGTAGAGCTGCTTTTTAAAACTATCAGGAGACGTAGCTTCTCTTCTTTGTAATGGGAGTTTGCTCCAAGCCATTAATGCATAATAACAGAAATCAGATTGACCAAATGTTTTACTGTTCATTCTTGGGACATTAATCAAATTAGCATCAGAGGACCTGAGAATATAATCAGTATGACTAACACAATATTAGCTAGTTTAAACATCCACTGTTCTAGCCTCTCATTCTCCAGTGCTGGCAGTCACTCAACCTGCAGAATGAGCCATGTCAGCCTACCTACAGATCACAAGAACAACAAAGTTTACCCCAGTGTGTTATACAGTAAGTGCTTATTACAAAACCCACAGTTCAACCACCAATTAATGAGTCCTTATCTCAGTTCAAATCTTTTAGGAGTTCATCTTTCTGTATCCCAGTAAGCAAACAAAAATACGCAGTTTGAGGTTCAATTCAAAAGTTGGCCAATGAAAATAAAACCAAGTGTCGCCTCACGCATTTAATAGACAAGCTTAGCAATTCTCAGACAACACTGGAGTTCCCGCAGCCTCTGATGCTGGTGAGCAGCACTCGGGACAGACTGGGCCTCTTTTGGACTTGAGTGAGTGAGTTTGGTTTGAAACGCCGTTTCAAAGATATTTTCTGAGCTGACTGCTGGCTGTGTGTGTGACGCAAGCGCCGATCGCCACAATACGCTTAGCTTACTACACGTGTCTTTCTGTTGTGCATTTTTCCTGTCCGTCAAAGCCACAGATGGCCCGACGATTTCACCCACCACCACCCACCAAGTTACCCGCGGGTGGCGGGTGCTAATTTGATTCCCTGTGTGGCACTAAAGTTTCTGTAGTGTCAGCTTCTGTCAAGCGTAAGGCCGTTGTACAACAAGAAGGTAAGGTACAACGTAACGTGCAAAGTTGATGCTTCGTCTGCAGATTGCTTTACTCTTGAGTAAAAGCGTAGCCATGGCGATTACAAAATCTTGTTTTATGACATTGCGATAATGTCACAAATACATTTAATCGTTCAGTCCTGTTAAGCATATTGTTAAGTCCTTTTAAGCAGTGTGGTTGGCTTAGCAGACACCTGGTAACATAACTTGGGCAGTACACTAGCCTAACTGAGCAATCTATGGGCTCTAGTGGGAATAACACACTGGGGCCAGACAGGCAAAGCAGGTTGTAAGTGCTTACCAAACTCTTAACACACTCTAACTGACATTCAGGACAGTCAGAGGATGGTCTCTTAAAGTTGAATCAGCCTGGAACATGTCGCAATAACAGCTAGGTACACAACGTAATTTTCCACAGGCACAGGCACGCTGTGTCTTAATCAAAAAGGGGAGCACTTAAATTAACTGCAAATTGTGGTAAACTTGGCTAGATTGCATTGAATAAGCTGAAATGAAATTCTTACAATTCCTACAGATTAGGTTCAACCTGAATAGCATCAGTAGCAAGTTCTTATTGTCACACAATAAGGGTTTAAAGTGGCAGTTATCAATTCCAAAATCTCTGAAATAGCTTTCGCTAAATTTCTAAAACTACCACAATAATGGTTTAAATGGCATCAATATTTCTATCACATCACAAGCAAACTGCGACTGAGACCCCCCTATTCTGGTTGTTTGGTCCCCCAGAGTTTGAATGACAGCTTTCACATCAGCCCAAACGGATCAAACTAACTAAGCAAACACACCAGGGTTTGTTTTGTGAAAGCAAAATTCCCCCAAAAAATGAAGAGGGGCCTTATTAAGGAGGTACTAAGAGGGTGGGCTCCGCAAAAGAGGCCACAGTGTCCACGCTGGTGCTGTTTGCTGCATGAGAGGAGAAACTCTTGGCAGTGGTGGGGGCTTGTCTCTGCAAAACTCAGATATGGGCTGAGTCTGACTTTTTTCTTTTTTTTGCCACGATCAAGACACAAACGTTATTCAAAATATTCAGGCAAGCTACATAAGGGCATGTTCACTCAGGCAGATTCAGGCAGTCAAACCTTAGTAGCTGAAGGCAACTGTGGGCCTGGGGCAGTAAGGGCACAAGGGCAACAAGGGCACAAGGGCAGCAACCCCCCCCCCTCAGGACAAAGTTTTCTTTGAAGCCCGTGTTTTCAACATTGATTGGTTTATATTATTTGTCAGTTGTTCTATAAAGTTAACTGAGTTGTTCAGAATTTAGACCAACTCAGACAAAATATCATCGACAGCATTATTATCATTAAAACAATAAACACAAAGGAGACTGAATGAATGGGTGTCCCAACCCTGTTTTTGGATGCTGTTTGTTTTTGTTTTCCTTTTGTTTCCCGTCTGTTGATTACTGGTGTGCATGCTGTCGACTGATAGAACAGTGGAGCTGCAGTTGATCCAGAGGAGCTAGCTGATTCCCTTCGTCGTGTTAACATTGACAACGGCCTCAAACCAACAGAAACTCTTTATGGATCTATGACCAACATCTACGGCAGCAGCCACAGGGTAATGGTGTGTCTGCGCATGTTTGCATGTATTTGTGCACGTTACACTTGCATGATCCAACCAGTGTGTTGTTGTAAGTCCTCCCCTCACTGCAGATTTAGCAAAGACATGGACAGGAGCACTGAGTGACGATTATCATGATCATTAATCATCATCATCATCATCATCATCATGATAATATGCATGTAGCAGTTTTCAACATTGAGAGTTGTAAGGGACACGACAAAGATTATCAATAAAAACTGAAAGAAGAGACAGAAACACCTCTCTGCCAGATTTTTTTGTTAAATCCAACTATAGAAAATTGGCAAAAGAACCATCTGCACAAAAGTTCACTTTAAGTGGTTCCACAACATGGCAAAAAGTATGACACAGAATATATGACTCATTCGTTATCATTTCTGTATTAACCAACATAATCCAAAGCAAATATTGAATATAGACTTAACCCTCCTTTAACCCACACTCAGGGCCCATTAGTGGCACATACACTCTGTGAAGGGAATAATACATGAGCACTATTATCTGATCCATGATCCCCTCCTCGTCCTCTTTGTCTCTCCAACAGGAAGGGAAAGTACAGGAGAGTAGACTGACTTCCTCAGCTGCTGTGACCTCCACTCCCAGCAACAGCAAGGACTCAAAGGCCAGCGCCAACAATACTGTTGCTGTACTGAACACCTCAGTAGCCGCAGCAAACACTACCCCGAATCCACCTGGAGCGGCAACAGGTGGAGGGGGTAAAAGTATTGAAGAGATGAGGAAGTTATTTATCGACAGAGCCAAAAAGATTGACACTGTGTCGAGGGCCGGCTTCCCTCTGGCTTTTCTCTTCTTCAATATATTCTACTGGGTTCTTTATAAGATACTTCGACATGAAGATGTGCTTAAGCAATAGAGGAAGTATGAGCATAGTTTATTCATATACAATATGTGCTGATTGGCTTCTGTCTGAGTGCTTCAGCTATTGAATAGCAGTACCCTTGTACCCTTGACTACCTGTATTTCCCTTTCCATTAACCCTGACCGTACCCAGACCTTGAGAACCATTCAGGGTGACCTCACTTTGTTCTGTTTTTGAAGGCATATACTCATATCAGTCCTTACAAAGTACAGGCACACACCAAAGGTAGCATACGAACTCTGTATACTGGGGAACGATGAGATCATTTTTCCTCTATAAATTATACAGCTGGGTTCTCTCTAAAATATGCTGACTGGAGAGTATGAATCTTACAGTGTCTGAAAACAGAAACTGAAAACAGAGTTTATTATTTACATGTATGGACAGTCACTTATTTCAAAGAGGCTGGACTAGTATACACAAACATATCCAGCACATGGATATTTCCTAAAAGTCATAAAGCCACTATAAATGTACATGGTTTAAATAATTTTCCACTGGTAACTGATCCATCTGACTCAACAAAATCTGACAATCAGTAAGTAAAAAGTTTGAAGGTGCCCTGGAATTCATGTACTGGTGCAAGGAAACTAATTAAAGATCAATGTGACAGTTTCATACAAAAAGGGTGCGTTAAACCAGCATTATTACACACAAAACACCTGGTTAAATCTGAGAATAGAATAAGTACGCATAGAAGCTGTATGGAAGTGCTTCATTTCAAGGGCTTCACGTCTGATGAGAAATGATTTAATGGCAGAAAAATCTGATCAAAGAAAAAGTGAGGGATTTCAATCACGCTTTGAGACCAACTAAATCGAGCGCTACCCATCTGCATGGCAGCAACGATAGGTGTGTAACTTTTACTCCGTCTCATATCCAACTAAGCAAGTGCTTGTTGTTTTTGTTGCACAAGGAAACTTAACAGATACCAACCTTCACTTTCTCAGCCTCAGAAATCCTGTTAGAGAGTAAAGCCAGTGTCAAAGAGAATAACAAAACAGCTTCCATGTCACCCCACCAGTCACTGACATCTTAGTGGATAAAAAGTCTGTGACCTTCAGGTGATTGAATAGACTCATCCTGAACACAATCACCCTGTGCAGTTGTACCACTTTCAATCCATGTGGATGTGGTTTTTTAAAAACTGCTCATCGTGTTAGTGACATGCTGGTCAGACCTGTCTGAGTGCTTCAATGAACTGAACTCTTAATTCTTCAAGATGACAATTAAGAGTTGTACCATCATTTGTACTGTAAGTGGTGAGGATTACCACTGTAATCATGAGTCTATGACGAAGGAGACACACACATATTTTGGTGAACATGGCATTGATGGTAGAGAAACGGCCATGAGCTCATGAAAATGAAAAAGGTTTATCCCAATCAGAGTATAAATGTGGTCAGCATACTTAGTGGCACTTAGGTTATAAAATGTGTTTGAAGTTACACTTATCCAACAGATAAGGTTCAATCTTTTGAGCATAAATGTGTTCTGTTAATATTATGATGAGACTGTATATAGTCAGGAGTTGTAAAGATATGTTGACCTGGACCAAAGTGATGCACAGAGGAACAACTTGGTTGATCTGTCAATCAGCCAACATCTTCATCCAAGTTTTCTGATGGCTGTGAGGCGAATCAGTGTTTTACTTAAATCCCTGCCAAAAAACTCACTGTATCCTTTTAAGAGCACCAGAAAGTAGTTGCACTGAAGATGTCACCTAAATCCATGTTAGTTTATTAATATTTGTATAAAAGTTTCCGTTCTTTTTATAAATTCCCTCCTCATTCTGTGTTCTCATTCCCTGAAATTATTATTGGGATACATGCACCCTAACCTGGGATTTTTTGCAATCCATTTCAAGACAGAACCTCCTGTAACATCACTACACTGATTCCTGATCCTGTAACTCCTGTGGTACTTTCCAGTTCATCCGTATAGTCATTCACACACAAGCTTCTTCTGACTCTAGCATTCAGACATTTCACTGAATAAAGACAAATTAAGGGAGAAAACAGCTCTTATCTAAAAGATGAAAGACAATTCAACTCAGAACTGCAGTCTCTTTCGACCTGCTCAAAAAATATGTAAGACACTGAAATAATGAAAGACGCGAGGAAACCCAATGCTGGATAAAACATTTAAATTGCCAAATTTGCCAAAAACAAAAATAAACAGTGATTATTTTAACACGCTGAGTGCCAGTGTAAGAAAGTAGTCTAGTGGGATGCAGCAGTAAAAACTAGAGAGAGGAATGAGAAGTGACATGTGGTGTGTGATGGATGTACAGTGTCTTGTGTCCTGTAAAAGTAAACACCAGTCTGCAAACTGAAATAAACTGGTATAGTATATTTTATAGTGGGGCAGTCAGTTTAAGTCTGTTTCCAAATGATTGTTGGTTTATGAAATTTTGACTGCAGAGTACACACTATTTTATTGGAATTTCATTGTGTTTTCTGGGAAACAGTCTGGCTCTAAAATAAGCAGAAAACTTCACCATTCAAACTCTTTGTGTTTGAAACGGTGAAACGATCTGCAAAGTTGCTGTGCTATGATGTGCTTTCTTTCTACTAAGAGAGTCATGATTTTGCATTCCATTTACATGCCAAACTTCTCAAAGCATGCTGTATGAAGTACATTAACGTTTCAGTTCAGAATGTACTCCAGAATGAAATCAACTTGCATGGGACATGCCATCTGTTATAATGATATGTCACTGCTCAGGCCTCTACAAGTTGATTTACATACCGTTAATTAAATAAGTGGAAAATTATCGTTGCCTAAAGGAAGGAAAATCACATTCAGAATTCTAAAACAATATGGTAATGTAAAGTATACAGAACTTGTGGGAAAACAACAGTGATTTATGATCATTTAAAATCCCTTCTGTGTGAAAAAAAAATGCACAGGCATGAATTGTTTCCCTTTGTACAGTTGGCTCTGATCCAGGATCTGTATGAGGTACGGAAGAGCCTAATGTTTGTTTGTGCTCCGCTGCACAAGAGCCTTACATATTCTCCGGTTGAACAGGAACTTATAAAACTGTTTTGCCCAATAAGTGATCAGTGTTTCCAGTTAGTCATATAGAGAAAATCTTGGACTGTCAACAATGATGCTTTCTACATGCCAAAGTTTAGATGGTGCATGACCTTGCGTCATAGAGCTTTTAAACTGCAGTTGGCTGTTTGGAAGAAAAAACACACTCAAAATATGTGAGAATGCCTGACAGTTATTTAAGGTTTATGTAGTTTACTGTTAGTTTATTATAAAATAAAATAAAATGTATGACCCTTAATATTGCTCTAGTAAAAGAATATTTTAATATTATTAACTGCACCCTGTGGAAGTGGTCCCCTGGTTCACTCGGTTCACTCACACAGGTGTTTTCACTTACTCAAGACTGTGTCAAACTGTGTTTGATTAACATCTCCCCTGTTGATGCAAACCATCTCAGCAGAATATGACACATATTTCGGGTGTAAGAAAAAAAATACCTTCCCACCCGCCAAATCATTCCAAGAATGAGATCTGCTCCAGTAATAGGCAACTCGTCTGCCAGGACAGCAGCCTCGGCAAGTGACACAACTTTCTTTTCATTTAAATATGTCACAATACGCTCAGGTAGACAAGTTTTGAAATCTTCCACAAGGGCCAGCTCACGTACCTGTGACAGGTCCTTAACTTTGCTTGCCTGACACCATTTATCAAAAAACACACCCTTCTTGCAAGCAAATTCTACATACGTCTTGTTGACTTCTTGACAGGTACCAATTCATAGGCATGTAACACCGTAGCCTTTACAACCTCATAATCCAGACTCTGTTCAGCTGTGAGGGTGGCACACACCTCTTGAGCCTTCCCTTCCAACTTACACTGAAGCAGTAACGGTCACACATCCTTCAGACAATTTATATGCATCCACCTCAGATTTCCTGAAGGGTGGCATAAATGCAACTCATCAAAAGCACTTTGGGGGGAGTATGAAGTCTGCTGTCTTGGTGATTTGAGAGTAACACTCTGCTGGCGTTCCAGCTCTAACGTTCTCACCCAGATGCATAGCCTCCACCTCAAACTGCCGATTTGTCATCTCCATTTCCCTAATAGAGAGTGTCAGCAGACATTCCCGGTGAAATGGGAGGATCTGTGGCAATGGGTGTGACGGATTGTGCTGAATCACCAAGCTCCACGTCAAATTTCCCGACCCCTCACCAGTGGTTTGACTTGCAAACAAGCTCATCTCCCCCAGTTTCTCCTCCAAGAGCTGCCTCAGCTCCTCTTTTCTCGTATTTAGTGGTGCTTTGACATTAAACAGATTAGCGATAAGCATTAAATCTACTTTCTTACATTTATTTAATTGTTGCAGTGTGGGATTTCTTGCAAAACTATCCAAATCGAATTCCATTGTGCTCATTACGATACAGTCAACCAGAAGTATGGAAAATATACTCACCAACATAAGCAACGCTGTAAAGCAGTACCTGGGAAACACACAAAAATCAGACAAGCCCCCAAATATGTTACGCCTGGCCTAGGGGAAACCTGAGCGCAACATGATGTCTCCTCTCTTTTCCCCACTCCCCATAAATCATCAAAGGGCTACAGGACATTCTGTTGGTTAATGTTAGATTTATTCACAAATGATATAGAAAACCAAGACATCAGGGAGAGCTGGGCCAAAATAACAAACAAAACCACATTTTCCCATCCCAATAACTAATCCTACAACAAGGTAAAATACAAAAGGAAACAATAAATACTTAAACTGATCTTCTGGCCAGAAAACAGGAGAAAACAATATTCAAAATAAATTGCGCACGGTCTCTTTATACAGCAAATCCTCCAGCCCAATCATCTGTCCACCACCTGTAACTAGGGGTGTCCCAATCAGGTTTTTTTGCCCTCGAGTCCGAGTCCAAGTCATTTGATTTTGAGTATCTGCCGATACCGAGTCCCGATCCGATACTTCTATAATACTTAAAAAAAGAATAAAGAAGAACGAAAAAACAGATCCAGGATGATCCTTATTTTTTATTTAATTCACCTTATTTTAACATTCAACAACTTTGTAAACAAACAGAGCACTTCTGTGAGGTAGTTTGAACAATCAAGTAATAAATAACTTCTTCTAAACTTCTAAATTCTTCACTTTAGGACTTTAGTGCAACAGTAAATATAAAAAAAGTCTAAGATAAAAATAAATAGCACCTCAACTTAAAATACCCGGAAGGCAAATCAAAGCACATCTCTATATATATACATTTATATCCAAGTCCTGATCGGGAGGTAACGTCCGATTCCGAGTCTGAAACAACGTGATTGGGCCCAATTTCTGATCTCGTGATCGGATCTGGACATCCCTACCTGTAACACAGACAAACAAAACAGCTCCTCCCTAGGGTAGGGAGGGTAACAGCAGGCAGATAACAGCAGGCAGAAATACACATCATTGAGACTCACATCCAAACCAATATGAGCTATGTTACACCTGAGAAACCTTAAGCTGGACATACACTGTATGTTTGTTCTTGTGGTGAACAGCATCGGAAAGTGCCATTGCGACACAATGCTAGCTGTGAAGTTAACTACCTATACAGTAAAGCGTAGCTAGCTTAGCCCCAGTTATCTCCGCAAAATGGACAAGCCATACTGTCCACCTCCTCGCCACCTAGTCCATATACACGAGTGCCTCTTTTTGTTTTAGAAATTTTGACACACAGGATGGCAGAGATGATCAAGGCAGAACATTTTTGCCTTGTTAGCATTATTGCTAATAAACGCACTTCTATCTGCCTCTGAACAAATCTTTATTGAAAGGCCAACAGGCCTTTTTATTTGTGCACAGTGTGAGCACTCAGGTTGTGGCTCGACCACGTGACAATCGTGAGCCTTGGCTTTACATCGCAAGTGATTTACTTGTAGACTGTGAATTAAACAAGATTTCAAAAAACATTCACACAGCTTTACACCATTCTGATCAATGAGCAGTGGTGTCCTCATGTAATTCCCAGCACAGCACCTTATTAACTGTAAAGAGGTCTAATCAACCAGAACAACTGAAAACACCTGTAGGGGTGTGTTTGAGTTTTCTACTTGGGGCCTTAGTGGAGCAGTTGTTAACAATGAAATTATTATTTCTCAGGCTCCCCCCAACAATTTTCAGACAATATGTGTATACATACATATATATATATATATAAACAAGTGAAAAAGAATCTAAAACAAAACAGTGCAAAAGTTAAAAAAAAACAGGTGCGCAATATGATATATATAGAATAAATTTCATCACAGTAAAATAAAATATACTGCGATATGAGGATGTAAGTGATAAAATGGATAAACTGTAATGCAGTTATGTTATGGACAGGTAAGATCAGGCAGTGCACTCATAAATATATATACTATTAATGTTACACAGCTTGTAAACATGTAGCAATGGTAAATGGTCTGTACTTGAATAGCGCATTTCTAGTCATCCAACCACTCAAACCACTTTGCACTGATGGCAGTGGCTGCCATGTAACATGCCAACTGCTCATCAGAAAGGAACTAATCATTCACACACATTCATACACTGATGGCACAGCCTTCAGGAGCAATTTGTTCAGTATCTTGACCAAGGACACTTAGACATGCAGACTGGAGGAGCTGCGGATCAAACAGCCAACCTTCTGAATCAGGCTTATGGCCTGACTGTGTAGGAGATATGTTGGAGGGGAGATATCAGTCTATTCCATCCCCACTTTTAAAGTCAGCTTGACGAGGGAGTGAGTTTTGAGGAGTTGCACTCAATTGTGCACGCAGAGCAGAAATGTTCTCTCTCACGAGGCACATGTGCCTGGTTTTTATGTGGGTGGGTTTTGGGACTAATTTAGCAGCATAACAGCTGGGTTCCACCGGGCACAGCCATGAAAAGTTCTGGCTGGACACGGTTTTGTTCCGCCCTCTGTGGAGCTTTATTTCCCAACAGAAGCTTTTCAAGAGCAGGAAGTGAACATTTTATCTTAAAAGTTGATGTGTTAGAAACAGGAAAAATGAGCAAGCGTGAGAATTTGACAAGAACCAAATTATGATGGCTAGGACTGTGTCAGAGCATCTCCAAAACTGAAGCTCTTCTAGAGTGTTTCCCAACAAAGGTGGTTACTTTGACACATACCATCTACCTAAGCACTGTTGCAGACCATGTACAAAACTGAGTTCAAGGTCTTGACTTGGCCTGGCATCTGTGGGATATGCTGGACAAACAAGTCCGATCCATGGAGGCCCCACCTCGCAGCTTACGTGGCTTAAGGGATCTGCTGCTAACTTCTGTCAGATACCACAGCACACCTTCAGAGGTCTAGTGGAGTCCATGCCTCGACAGGTCAGGGCTGTTTTGGTGGTAAAAGGAGGACCTACACAATAGTTAGCAGGTAGTCACAATGTGGCTGATCGGTGCAACGCTTCTGAGTTGTTTGTGGGGCGTCACGCGTTGTCTAGAATGCTGGATCAGCTGCCATGCCTGGTGGAATCCAGCAGTTGATGCAAGCCTTAGTCACAACCTCACAAACACAAGTCTCTCTTCTCTGTCACTCTGTCTCTGTGATGCTGTTGGCAATCACATCAGATTTAAGTAGCCAGTATAACTGACTGGATAAGTTTACTGCACTGTTTTAAACTGTGACACACAAAATTACAAAACAACTCTATACTATATGTACATGTCTATGGTATTAAAATGATTAATTTTATACAAAAAGAAAGGTTTTAAAGTTTTATCGGCATATATCATTCATGAAACTGTAGGCTGACTGTGTTTGATGTGTTCTCTTTGCTACTGTTGGAATGAGCCAATGAATCAGATAAGTATGATTTTCAAATACTTTTATAGGTAATATGCCTTTCTTTGCTTTTTCACAAAGAATTGAATTCTGGTGATGATGCTATGTTGGCTCATTACTGAGTGATGCAGCTTTTCACCATAAACCACAGAAGAACTAGAGACAAGAGTTCCCTCACTAGATTGTACTTATATTTGCACTGTGGTTCAAATGTGGTCAAAATGTGTCGATTTGTGGATTATTTTGATAAATGTGCGTATCACAGGTCTTAGCTCACTACAGTGTAAAAAGAAGGGGGGCTCTGGACAAAGCTGACTACAGTCACGTCAAAGCTGGACTGAGTAAGTGAAAACCAGTTGGATGAGAGGTTGTATTTCATCAAACCAAGATAAACACATTTTCAAGAAAATGTCTCATTATTCACAGCTTTATTGTTGTTAAGTTATCTGTCAGAAGTTCACATATCTTTCTAACACACAACACATTCTGTCATGATCCTGTCAGGCCCTCATACATTTGTTGACTACAGAGCTGAGCACACACACAATATTTTGTAAAATAAGATGTATATTTACATTGTTCTAATTAAGATTGGATTACAATAAACTTGGAAGCTACTTGTTAAAACTGATTGTCTGTCCTTTCTTGTCTCTCAGATACAGATACGTTACATAATGTTTCCGTTTCCCTAAACTGTCAGTTTTAATGGCAAATGAGAAGCCTGCTTTTGTCTGCCTCTATCATTTGTAAAAAGGAAAGCTTGACATGCAAAAGTAACTAAGGTGGGCTTGGCTTAGTAACAGTACAACACACTGTCAAATGCTCAAACATAAAATAAGTAGAGAAAAGTCTTAAAGGCAGATGCTGACATTATCTAACATTTAATCAACAGGTCATACAAGGTCAAGTGAGGGTTTGGGTTTGCTTTAAAATGTAACAACTATAAATTACTGCTGGATGAAAAAAACATATGTTCTACTTGAACCCACAGGAAAACAAAGTTAAATGCACTTTGACTGCATGATTATTGAAGAGAAACTATACAGAGACATCACTCTGATCGATCTAACTGTTGATGAGTGTGATTGTGTACGGAAAGCTGATCTTGTCTATATGATCTACAAATAGAAATCACGTTATAAAAATGTATTCCAAATCCACAATGAAATCAGTGATGTTACAGCCAGAATTTTAATGAATGCAAAATGATTGCCCTTGACTCACACAAAGCATGCATCACCTGCCGGACATATGACCCATGTGAGTGGTGAACGAATGGTTCAAGCTGTCACGTGACAAATGAACGACTCAAACCTTGAGACCCACAGCTGAGAGTCATGAACTAATCATTTCTGTTTCCTGTGCAGCCTGCTAACCACAGCCTGTGGCCGAGTTGTCACATGACAAATGAACGACTCAAACCCAGAGACCCACAGTCGTAAACCGATCAATTCTGTTTCCAGTGTGTGAAAATAAACGAACTAATCCTTCAGACTGCTCATTCCTCCTGAGCCATATACAAGATTAGGTCAAGTGAAGAAAATGTTCTTTGAACGATGCAACACTAGCAGGGATGTTCCCGAATCTGAACCGTATATTCTGTATTTTTATACAAAACTTGTACTTTACTAATGTTTTCATTATTTTTAGAAACAGAGGCAATAAAGAAAACAGTCCTACACACAAGTTCACTATAGTCACTGTGGTCTTGCTTTACAACCAAACCAGTATTTTTACATGTTTGGATAGCAGTTAGCAGTTACTGGTTTCCATTCATTTCATCACAGTGTGAAAATCAACATGCAGAGACCTGAACCTTGTTGTAATGTATCACTGAGCAGCGTTGCATGTTGTGTAACAGCAATTACACAGAAGACACACACTAAGCTATCGTGGTGAAGTGGAGAATGTTTGAAAGGCAGCTTCTTAAGCAGTTGTCAGGTTATTTTTTGTTTTGTTTTTTCTAGTGAAGGAATACAGACGGTGACGTGTGTGAAGGTCTCAGGTGTACAGATGAAACAGTAGTAAGTGGAGCGAAAGAGAGTAGAAAAAAAGGAGGCGTAAAAAAAAAAGAGGGGAAGGCGGGAGGGCAGGTACAACAAGCTGGATAAAAACCTGTAATTATTATCCTACGGAGTTTACTTAGTCTCTCTCTCTCTCTCTCTCTCTCTCTCTCTCTCTCTTCTCTCTCTCTCGCTCTGCCTCTGACATACATGCAATGTTTGTATAGACTGATAAGCTCAGAGAGAGAGAGAGAGAGAGAGGGAGGGAAGAAGGGAGGGAAAACAGCCCAGCCAAAAGAGTGAAAACACACTGTGAGATTGTGTTACAGGGAGAGCAGATAGGTGCACAAACACACAGAGGAGGACAGAAAAAGAAGACATAGAGAAGAAAGGCCAGTGAGACTTAGAAAGAAGAGAGAGAACAAACAGAGGAAACGTAAAGTGTGAGAGGCAGAAGGAGGAAGACGAAGTGTTGGGGGTTTTGCTCTTGTGCTGGGATCATGTCTCTGAATGGGAAGGTGGCTCTGGTGACAGGAGGGGCTCAGGGAATTGGGAGAGCCGTGGTCCAGTCACTACTGCAGAGCTCAGCCAAGGTCAGTACTGCTCAGTCTGCCTTTATTTTACTGCTTTCACTTCATAACTTTAAGTGTTGGACAAATGTTTTACTGCTTTGTTAATTGTTGGATCACTTTACAAATATCTTCATTACAAATGCTCAAATTTACAAAAGAAAAAAACAATTTAACTTTACTACTTTTACTAAGTCACCGCCATACATTATTTGATCCATCTGTGCATTAACAACTCAAACTTGTGTACAACTGACTTAACTGTTATTTCCACTGTTCAAACACAATTTAACATCACTGCTCTGACTTCACAATGCCTCTCAGTGGACTGGACTTCTACTGTGTACAACACAGGTTTTACTTTAATGATTGAACTTCATGAAAACTTCTGGGAAACATTGGATCTTCACTGCTTTATCACATTCATTTTATTGTCATTAAAGGTTTTTCAAAACATATGTTGAAATAAGGTGCCAGTGTTCTGCTTCAGTAGATGAGTCTAAAAAGAGCCGCATGAATACACTGTATTTTGAAAATGTTTTGAGATGAGATGAGTCATGAGTTTTTTTAAACAATTTTTTTTTTTTGAAAGATGTAAATTAGTTTCTGAGAACTTCTTTCACACCCTGTGAAACGAGGCTACAGCACTTAGAGGAACGTGTCATTAATCTTGTTTTTTGTTCCCCATCTGAGCAGCGTGCTACCGACTGAGCAGTTTACAGCCGTACTTGTCAAACCACAGGTCTAACACAGTAAGATCATGAAAAAAAGCAGTACACTGCAACCCAAGTATGATCTTTATCTTTAGTACTGGGTTCTAAAGAGATGGAAAACAGACCTTCTCCAGCTGTGCAGTCTGCCTATGTGTGTGACTTTAAAAAAAACTAACAGAGGTCTGTTGTTCAGGTGGCTGTGCTCGACCTGAACATAACCTGTGGTGAAGAGTGCAAAGCACAGCTGGACGCCGAGTTTGGAGAGGGAAACTGCACGTTTATCCCATGTGATGTGTCCAATGGTGACGCACTGAGAGGTAACACTGTCTTCTGACACCAGTGCCTTCACATCACGTACTACTTGTTGAATGACACAAAATGAGCACTTCTGAGCAAAGCTTTCATCAACACCAGTTCGTAGTGTAATGTAATTACCATTACAATTTATTATGACTCCTAATGCAGTCTGCATAATAAGACTGCTCAAACAAGGTTGTATTTTGCCTACTCATTTTTAACCTTCTGGTGATGAATGAGGAAGTGACTTCAAAAAATATTTCTGGCAGGCAGTAGAAACATTTTCCTGGAGAGAATCACTGTTACTGCTCTCTGAGCTGACAGCTGCATTCAGTGAGTGTGAAAGAGTAGCAGGCTCAGCGGCCCAGCAATATGGGACATTTGAAAAAAAGAGCAAGTTTTGGTCACTCAGATGTATCTTGCCAACAGGCTGCCCTCGTGGACCAGCTAACACTAGGCTTGTCTAGTCTTGCTTTGTAGACAAATCATTTATTTGACTGTATTTGAATTTTCAGTTCAACATGTCTGCTTACTGCTCCTCACTCACCTTCTGCTTTTCTGCCGATCTGTCAGCTCTGCTACATGTGTGAGTGCGGGCATGTCTGCTGAGAAAGAGAAGAAGCAGAGAATTAAAAGTGTGTGTAAGTGAATAACCACGTCTTAGAGTGAAAGAGAGGGGAACAAGGATTCATTGTCTGACGTTGAAAAAACTTAATCCCTGCAGGCAAACTGCTGTGGAATGCTGTTCCTCCTGTGTGATAGTACTGCTGTTGATGTGGACACAGTGTAAGCCTGATGACAGTGTATGTGTCTGATTGCATCTCTGCAAATATGTGCAATTGTTAGCAGTGCATGTCTGCATGTTTGTCTGCGTTTGTGTCCGTCTTCAGTGTGTGTGACTAATATGTGCGTGTGTGTGTGTATGTGCACATTTGTCCTGTATGTGTGTACGTCGTGCAGCTGACTTTAAAAGCAGGTATTGTTTGTTTCTAATTACGGGTTGTCCAAGTGTGGAATGCAGCAGGTGATGACACATGCGGGTCTTACCACCTTTCTCCCTTTAGCTCTTTATCCAACCAGGTCTGTCTGTCTGCTCACATAGTCAGACAAACAACCTGGCTGTATATCCTCTCATCCACATTGTCTGTCTATGGATTTACAACCAACATGTCTACAGCCAGTATAGCAGCATACACGAGAAACCAAAACATGTGGGCTTACACTCTGCAGTGAAGGGATTCCTCCTTATTGTTTAGGAGCAGAGGAAAAACACAAACATCCACAGTCAATTTCAAGTGAACTTGTCCTCTCCAAATATATATGGCGCAATTGGTTTATTAAATCCTCTAACATTCTATGAAAGAATATGTTATAGATGTTTTTGATTAGCACCTTTACAAAGGATTAAAAAACAACTGTACAGTTTGCTGATATAATGTCTGAACCTGCGGTGCTTCCCTGTCATCTCCATGAACCTTAACATTAGCAGATAATGCCAGTGTGGTGTGTTTGGAGTATCAGCTGTGGATGAAGGAGAAGGAGTGGACCAGAGCACACTGTGATTCAGTTAACCCATTGACACCTGATTTTTTTTACAATTAAAAAAATTTGTGTTTTCACTCTTTCAAGCTGATGTTAAATTAAGTGAAGATTGTTAATTTGTCTATAGAACATAGAAAAGATATAAATTCAGGTATGATGTAGGTATGATGCAAACTAGCGACAACAGGCATAAAGGAGAAACCAGGGCCTGCAAAAGGTTCCTAGGTACGAATCCAATATGCACCAACAGGCATCGGGGGAATCCATGTGCTATGTTGGGTTGCAGTCTGCAAGGAAGAGGTGTGATGAGAATTTGCAACAATAGGCATCAAGGGGTTAATGACACCTGTACATGAATAAACAGTGTGCTTTCATGACTGTAGTAGAGAGGCTGACTTTGTGCCAACTGTACCTCTACATGTGCCCGTCTTTGCACAGCAATCATACAGTCTTAATGAATGCAAAACATTTTAAGTCTGATTCAGAGTTATCAGGGAGGGAACTGAAGCTGAAAGCTATGGTGTTTAGTTCTTGTGAGACCCTGTGTCAATGTCTCAGGTCATTTACTGATGTTTTTTTGTTTCTGTGGAACAGACGCATTCCAGAGCACAATAGACCAGTTTGGTCATTTGGACATCGTTATTAACAATGCCGGCATCAACAATGAAAAGAACTGGGAGAAGACCATCCAAGTCAACCTGGTAAGATTATTATATAAACCATTTCAATCAGGCCAAGTCAGTTTTATTTATATAGCTTAAAATGATAAATCACAAATGAGTGATTGGTGAATCAATCTGTACAACATACAACTCCCTCTATCCTTAGATCCTCATCTTTAGTGTTTCACATGCAGGCGAAGGACTGTTTGCACACTTACTAGTATGTACTTTGTATGAGGTTTTAGATGACCCTCAGGGAGTGGACATGTTTACCTGGCTGTTCGCTTAAGCTCCCCGGCTCATCTGCCTACTGAAAGCAAGCATTTGCCTACCTGCCTGCCTACCGCCCGCCCCCCCCCAAAAAAAACATGTAAACAAAACAGTAACTGCTTAAAATAGAATAGAGCAGATGCTGATGATTTAAGAGATGAGAGAAGTGATGAAAGAATTTTGACTCTATGCTCAGCTGTTTTCAGGATAATTGTGGAAACTCAAACTTGATAATTACAGCATCACCTTGAGGTCAATGAATTTGCAACCCACCTGCCAATTTTGTTTCCAAGTTTTAAGGTTTTTGCTGCACAAACACTTTAGCAGAAAAATATAATAAGACATTTTCACCCGATCCAAGTACGATAGGAAAACTTTAACTTCAGTGAGCAATTGCAAACACATGGGAGAAGCAGGACTGTCTGGGGATTTGAACCTAGTGACTTACTGAATGAGTCACTGAGGAGAGCTTGTTTCTGCACACCTTCTTGACACGCTTACAACAGTCAAAATGTTGGTGAGCAAATTCTGAAATAATTCACACATCATTCTGCTGGTTTGATGTATATTGTCTAATACAACTGAGAAAAAAAGAAAATGTTGTGCATACACAAATTACAGCAAGATTTTCAATATCAAATGTGCCACACTTCACTGCCACTTCACCCTAATAAATAATTAATGGATGAACAGGGTTCCACCTTTGTAATGTTACTAGATAATAAAAATTCTTGAATGCAACTGCAAAGTTATATGACAGTGACTGATAAAACCCAGGCTTTGTGAATGTGGTACAATGTGTTGATGTGATGATAAACTATTGTATAGTTGATTGTGAAAATTTCCAGATGGGATCACAGGTCACAACACATTAATGACATTGTATCCCTCAGTACATGTCATTTGTGAGAAATGAAAAAGGTTCTACCTTATTGTCAGAATTGTTTATAATAGAACTAAATCACCCAAATGACCCCATTGTTTTATCTGTGAACTCCACTTCTGAGAGATATGACTGAGAAAGGAAATGGAGAGCGACAAACCTGGTTGGTTGGCTTCTGTTGTTGTTGATAAGGAGCCAGAAAAATGTCAGTGGTGCTAACTGTTCACAGTTATGCTAGCCAACGGTCCAGTCTTTTTACTGTACAAATGAATGGTGCTCATACTAATGTCCTTTGTGTTATTGGCAAATATTTTACCTTGTGTGCTTTCTAAATTGAATATGACTGAATACTTGGCTTGTTTTACTATGGTTTACTGTTATATTACTGCTATAAACTGTCTTATCAGAAAACCATGCTAATACAGATTTAGATTAGCGTTGAGAGTGATGATAGCGAGTTCTAATTTTAGATATTGAATTTCAGAGTTATTTCTGTCGAAGATTGTCATTCATCCAGGCTGTATGAAGTCAAAGGCAACAAAATTTCCTGTTAAAAGAATGACACAACTTGATACAAATATAGCCTGACTTAAACTTCTTTTGTCAGCTTCACAATGTTTTAAAAAATCCTGGAAACACATCCCTCTGATCTAAAAGTCCTATGTTTAAAGTATACACATTATCAGTGACAGAATCACTTTGTGCCGTCGTTGTCCTGTCCAACTGGGACATAGCCCACCAAAGTCACCAATGACAATTAGCTAGATTGGCTGCAATTTTTGTTTTGCTTGAAAGAAATGCAGCAGCCATTTGACTTTTCTCTACCTCTTTTTGTAACAGACCAATCAGTAAAAACCTGAGGCAACAAGATATTATGGGTGATGCCAGTGACCCAGCATCTCACATCAGTTAGTTCTGGTCTCCTCGTAGGTATTGAACACAGGTCTCTAGTTTGACAGCAAGAAACTGGTGCAAATAGCTGACTGAGCTGCAGGTTTTCTCTCAGGCAGGTGTTGAATCTCCCATTAGGATTATTCTGCTGACTGTGTTCAGCATTGACTAATGCAAAACTGTTGCAGACAGACAACTGGCAATCAAATCTTTGTTTTCTTAATATGTTGAACCTCATGACAGGATGCACAGAGTAAGTTGGCAAAAGCCAGGAGGACACTCTGATATACAAATCAAACACTACATATAATAATGTAAAATATCTTAAAATACCAAAAACCTGGTTTAGCAGCTACAGTAGAATGTAGGTCATATAGTATATGGTCTTTGTGTTATTTTAAATAAACAAAAATGTAGGAAAGTCAGAAAGTGTACTAAACATAATCAAATACATACGTTTTGTTGAGCTGGAGGCCTCATCCCTGAAAGACCCCAGCTCAGGCCTCTCAGAGTGCAACACCCTCTCTCCAGGCTGTTCAGGCTCTTCCATTACATCAGCAGGCCTTCATTCATGACACCATATCAGGTCCAAGGCCCTACAACTACATTCCTGAAAAGTAGAATCCCATCAGCAGGCTGAACCTCCAGCATGTGAAAAACATGGCCAGCATCCAAACGTACACTCATAACCCCATGACTCTAAAGGCAATAAAACTAAGTTCACTTGAGTTTACACACACAGTTCTTTAGTTGCTCAGATACAGTAGCTATCTGACTGCATTTTTGGAATCTTTATTTTACTCACACAAAGTTTTGGTAGAACGGTCTTGTGTGCTGAGGGTCGTTGCCTTGCCGCGTGACCCACTTTCTCTTGAGATTCAGTTCACATACAGATGTCCCGACATTTTCCTTTAGAATTTGCTGGTATAATTCATTGTTCCGTGAGTGATGGCCCAGATGCAGCAAGACAGGCCCAGATCATGAGACTACCACCATGTTCCACAGATGGAATAAGGTTCTGAATAAGGTTCTTGAGTGGAGTCTTTTCCTTTTGCCAAATATAATGCTTTGTGTTTAAACTAAAAAGTTTCATCCATCAAACATTTTTCCAAGAGCCTTCCAGCTTGTCCACATCAGTGTTCTCATGATGGTGGACTCATCAACATTGATTAGCTTGTAGTTGCATAGAAGTAACCCTGGGTTCTTTTGTGACCTTGGGGACTGTTACAAACCTTGTTCTTGCAGTGATCTTTAGTCGACCACTCCTACGGAGGCTAGTAATTGTCTTCAATTTCCTTGACTTGTATGCAGTCTAACGGCCAAAATCCACTGACTCTGGCTACAGCGTGTTAGGGCTGCATGACGCACTGCGGCCGCAGCAGTAACCGGTGGAGTCCAAACAGTTTTGTAACCTTTTCCAGCCTGATAAGCATACACTGTTTTTCTAAGATACTGACAGCAAAGGGTTACATGCTTATGCCACTCACAGATATTTGACCATTTTCCTCTATGAATACATGACCAAGTATAATATTTTTTCTCATTTGTTTAATTGGCTTCTCCTGATCTACTCTGTGTGAAAATTTGATTTATGTTTTAGGCCACAGCTGTGCAGAAATATATGAAACTCCAAAGGGTTCCCAAACTTTCAGGCACAACTGTATAGCATTAGCCTTATAATACAATTGATGGTAAAAAAAAAACTTATACATACATTTTTTACTTATGAGGTTCACACATGCTTTAATTTCAGTTTCACTCCCTGTTTATGCGACTGTTGTTAAGATTTCCACTGTGACCATGTTGTCTCTTTATCTTTATAGACTTCTGTAATCAAAGGGACCTACTTGGCGCTGGAACACATGAGTAAAGAGTATGGCAAAGAAGGAGGCACCATTATCAATGTATCCTCTATGGCAGGTAACACACACACACACACACACACACAAACACACACACAGTCAAATAATGTGATATCTAGATATTTTCTGGGATTCTAACGATAATCAGAAAATATTTGGCATCCTTCAAAAATCTGTTTGTAAAAGTCATGTGTGAGCATATAGTGTGTGTGTGGTAGAAGAGGAGACAGAGTGTGCGTGCGTGTGCTGGTGTATGGCGCAGAGCAGAGAGTAGCAGGTCAGCTGTAAGCCTTTAGTTTAGCAGTAATGTACAGAGTAAGTTAAAACTGAAGCATTTAAATGAAAACAATATAAAACACAGACGTTACTGACTCTAAGCAGTGCAAGTATGAGAAAACCATTTCACCTCTTGCTATATTAGCCCCGAGTTCTGTTGTACCAGTTGTCTTAGTGGCTTTGAACCGCAGTGTGTTTTTGTGCTGGTGCATTGGCTGGTTTGTCGTGAGCAGCTGTCTCTGGACGCATTTCGTGTTGTTGATATTCCGCGAAGTGGTTAGTTTGTGGCCTTTAAAGGCAACCCATTTTGACGTATTTTACAGATTGGCATCTCTTGGCATCTCTGACTTTTCACAGCCAAACCACTTCCATGCAAGTGAGTTTGATACATGTCTTGTGATTCAGACAGATACTGAGGCTGATGGTGTCAGTGTTTATTCTCCTGCCGCTGATTGTTAACCCTAGCGCACGTGTACTGCATGCATGACGCAGTGACTGCACGGACAAGGTGTTTGTTGCAAAGTGAGTGGTATAGCCACTGAGGACTGAATTTTGAAGTGTTCAAGGACCATCAAGTTACACAAGTCATCAAAGTCTTTTACATCTGAGGCAGTGCACCGTCAATTGAAGTGAGTCACAGGCAAATTTAAGATATGGTTTATCTCCCTTTTTCCAACTTCTAAAACACTGACGGTATGCTTCAGGTGCTAATTCATAAGCTTTCAGTACATCTGCTTTAACCCTGGCATAATCAATCACTGTCTCCCACGGACAATGAGAAAAAACCTCCTGAGCACACCCCATTAACAATTCAATTCAATTTGCTTTATTGGCATGACTGACATTAACACACATTGTACACTCTAAGAATGCACTGGCTCCACTCAAAAAAATTAAGGTAACAATTTGCATTGATCTTTTTAAGTAATTCCACCTCAAGACATTTTTGAGTTTCTCTTGAGACTTTTATAGTTAGACTAACTCAATTAGTTTAGTATCCAACATAACTTGCTTTGTCATCTATATAGCTTAACCTAACTTAATTTTAATCATAAGGTTTTGGTTTTATTAAGTGGTCAAACTATTAAATTTTAAGTTATTTAAGCTTCTTACTTCTTTCCAGTACCATCTACACATTACAGCTGCTGTATTTTGCTCACCAACACATAACATATAACAGGTGCAGCTTTTTCTTGTGACACTTTTAGGACAGAAATTTACTTTTTAGATACATTACATTCTGACTGGCTTTCAGACCATCAGACCAATTCAAGGAATATCTTTTGAAACTTTTCAGAAGTGTCTTTCAGTTCTTTGGGTGTGGTGTTTGGAGTCCATATGAACCCTTGTGATATGAACCCTATTAGAAAAGCCACAAGCTCTGGGTACTTCCAGGTCTTTGGGGACTTCTGTTCCCTCAATTACAATCATTGCACTGGCTGTCTCAGACAGGTTGGGTCTTCAATAATAATATCCCCACCAATAATCCTGTCATAAGTAATGTCAGAATAAATGTCAGTGTCTTAAGTTATCATTTTTAGAAATGAGTGTAACACAAATTATAGTGTGTCTGAAATTAAAGAACCAGTGTGTAGGATTTAGGAGCATCTAGTGATGAAACTGAAGATTACAACTAACTGAAAACAACTTGTCCTTCCACGTGTGTAGGAGACTGTGGTGGCTCAGAAAGGTGAAAGGCCCTAACTATAGTGAGTGTTTGGTTTAGCCGTCGTATTGTCGTGTGTCCCACTCCCTCTGTAGAGAGTATGGCTCTTTCTAAGGTAACAAAAACAAAGCATTTTTTTTCAGGCAAATATTATATTCCATTTCTGTCATATTCCGCAAAAAAGCATCCTAAATCTTATACACAGGATCTTTAAGTGCCTGATTTACCTACCAACTGCTCTTTGAAGAGATCCTCTGCCTTTTCTCAGAGATACACCACTAAGCCTCTGAGAGCAACCTCTCTCCTCCTTTCCACAGAATCATCCTGTTAATAAGAAAAACATTTTAAAGCGCTCCTCCATGAGGACTGAAAAATTACTAAAGGATGAGGTTTATGAGGTCTGGGCTGTTTCAAATAATCCAGTGATCATTTTAAATGAAATATGTGGC
This sequence comes from Lepomis macrochirus, assembly GCA_024633595.2. NCBI lineage: Eukaryota > Metazoa > Chordata > Actinopteri > Centrarchiformes > Centrarchidae > Lepomis > Lepomis macrochirus. The sequence goes on from JALXJV020000003.1 coordinate 763,411, forward strand.
ATAACCTATATTGTTTAATCATGAATATAAATTGGTACCCCCAAAGGCTGTTGCAGGCCAAACCTGCATCAATGTAAATTATTGTTTATTTCAAATTAAGACCAAGCTAAATGCATATTTGCTAACCTTTGCAGTTTTACAACAAATACTTAAGAGGTTCCCTGCCAATCAAGAACATACGGCCTTTGTGAAACAAAACAAAAACAACTGGAGCTTAACTAGTAGGAGCTAGCTAAAACTCTAATATCATTAACACTGAATTAGTTTAGGACAATAAGATTGTCCTGTGAAAATACAAAAAATACATTTTTTGCCATATAGGCAGTTATTAATGTTAGCCATTGCTGATAAAACAAGTCAAAAATAATACTCACCAAGTAGCCGACCTTTTTATCATATAAATGTAAAGTTGCTTTCTCCTACACTTCTGTCTTGCGTGTTGCAGGCTTGGTCTGGCAGCAAAACGGGGCCAGACAAGCTCTGTGCTGTAATTTACTCATGATTTTAAAGGATGACCACTAGATTTACAAGTAGCCCTAACTATTGTCTGTTGTGAACTCAAAAGTTCAATAAAAATCCACTTATTTCTGAGTTAAGACAGATTTTTATATTTTAAGTTTGGCCAAATTCTTAAAATAAGTAATCAAGTGAAATAATAAATGTGTCTAACAAACTTTATTTTTAATAGTAAAAAAGCTCTTAATTTTTAATCTGGATTTACTAACCCCATGAATCATTTTTTAGAATACACAGTCTGAATCAATCCAGCCCCTCACGTCTGCAACACACTCAAAGTGAAGAATACATCAACGTCCTACTCACTAAAATTAGGCACCAACCACAACTTATTCAAAATATCACGTGAATTATCGCTGCCCCAGTAAACAAAAGGATGTAGGCTATAGTACTGACCTAACTAGTCTGCAACATAGGCCACAGTGTAACCTCATAAATTAAGTGTCCCCTCTAAATTGCCTAACCCGATCTACATAATTTAACCCTGGTTTTCAGGAGTTACTGGTGTCAGGCACAAAACCCAGTAGTTTTGCCAAGCGACCAGCAAACTTTGCCACAACCATGGATGTGCTCCCGAGACAACCGCTCCAACCAGTTTTCCCTGCACTACATTCACATGTACACGAATCCCAAAGAGGAAAACGCGCTATACCCTATAGGGGAGTTAACTCATTATATACATTTGCATAAATAAAGGTCAACACTTCCCTTCCTTGTCTCGTGACTATTTTGCAGTCAAACAAATTTGCAGTAACAATTCCATCATTCCACAGCACCAAATTACAACTCATCAATTCCCTTATGTAGGTTTACACAAAAAAAGAGTGAAATAAAGGGAATCCCAGGCTAGATGTCACCACCTGAGGAAACCTACATTAATTAACCAGTGTTAACAGCATAATTCACAACTTTGACGAGGTCCCAATTCGTTATGGCCCGGCTCAGAGGCCACAGCAAATAGATAAACCTTACCAGAAAATGATGTTTATTAACAAAAGTAGGCCCAAAAATGACGTAAAAACCCTGTGACATCCCGTCACACATGACAGATGTAACCATATTGCTTGGATTATAAACTCAGCAAATCTAAAAAGACCATTCGGCCATCAGTGACCCTGCGTTAGTGTTTGACAGGTGAGCTTTGTAAGTGGACTGATTAAACAGCGACGATCCGAGTCAGATAATCAGCCATGAAACTTTTTGCTGGCGCAGCTATGCAGCTACCAGAATTACAGTGTTTCTGTTCTATGTCATCAAACCACGGTTATGCTGCGTAATCATGCGCAGTAGTCACAGACTTTAGTGTAGACAAGTAGTGGAGTGAGCAGAGTGCAAAGAATGCAGGAGTATGTACATGTCGGAGGTGGATGTGATATACAGGTACATATGTGCATACATGCACACATGCAATGGAGCATAGTGCAAAGGATGCTGGAAGCTGAAAGTGTACTAAGCTGGCTGTCTACTAAGAAAATGTGCCAACCAGTTAAGCTGATGTTCATTCTCATGACTCAGTGATTTCTGTGAAGTGAGGTGCCTGCACAGAGCCCAAAAGAATACTAAAAGACGGCTCTAGAGCAGCATCTTTTCTCAGGGAGTGAGACTTTTCCTTAAGTTTATCTGATTTTAACTGTTATAAAACTCAACTATTGACCTCAATTTTCCACAATCCTCCAGGAATTCACACCCTGGTGTTAACTCTTTTTTCCCTGGACAGCTGTCTCCCATCAGACACAGCAGAGCTCTTTTCTTATGATAGCGATGCAAATGGCTGCTTAAGATCCTTGCATACCAGCTTAGTTAGCTAGCAGCTACTACCAAAGTCTGTTTGCTAACTTAACCTGCTAACAGAGGAAATTAAGTAGCTTAGCGCCAAACGGCTATCTCTGCGGAGAATAGACAGACCGACTGGGTCCTCCATCTGGACGACGGGAACATGACACAGCAAAAAAAACTTATTTCATCTGGTGTGTTTTGGCTACATGTATTTTTTCAATGAAACCACTTATTAATAAAACACTTTGTTACTGCATTTATTGTCAGTGGGCTGTAGCCTCACTTGGAAACGAAGCACACGTCTGTTTTCTCTGTTGCTTGGAACTGCTACTATTCGGCTTTTGATGTGAAGGTATCATGTCGGGTTGTGGTCCGGAGTCTCTCTCTGACTACAGCGACAACACTGCGGCTAAAGAAATGCATTCCACTGACACCACAAAACGACTGGCTCCCAGTACAACACAGACTCCAACACAAAATCCGCATAAGATTTCAAAACAACAATAAAGTTTTAAGTGTTGAAGCAGTAAGGCCAAACAAGAAGCCGAAAGTCAACATCAGAAAGGCCTGAGTCAGGGAGAGACCTCGCTTTATTTTGTAACCGACAAAACAGACGCAAAGTTGCCGTTCAACCTGTTGGCATGTGAAATATGTTGTGATTTTGTACTTTGTAATTTGTACTTGACTCAAGTTAGATGACGTTAGCTCGTCGGCTAATGCCAAGCAGTTGCTGATGCCAAGCAGTTGCTAATGCCACGCAGTTGCTAATGTTAGAATTGTTGCAAAATACTATAGTTGTACTGTTATGGCTTTCCACATTACTTCACCAGCTAATGTGATCCATGTTACTATCCTGTGCACCACTGGTATTATGTCAAAGTGGTGATTTCACCCTAAAGGAAATTATGTAACGGTACAAAGCAAATGTGGAGCGATTTGTTTAGCCTTTAGAGATGCGGGGCAGAGCAGCAAGTTGTTTCTCCATCTCGATCTGCACAATTTGCTTCTTAACGTTCAATTTAGATTTATTGTCCTTTTACCGATACTCAGGTTCACATCTTATTCACTGTCTCAGTCACTGTCCCACATAATATACAATAATGCAACATAACAGCACAGAACAACAACACAATGGAAGAGCCATTCATTATAGTAATGTTACTGCGGAGTAACTGTTGTAAAGTGTGGCAACAATCTCATTTATCATATTCAATTCTGCTCACTAACCGTTTTTGTTATCATCCGATACATTTAGCTAGGCTGACACTGCCTACAGTGAAAGATAAACAACCCCAGGCAGAAAAAAATATGACTAACGTTGCAGAGGAAGTTACCAGCATCTTGTGTGCAGTTGTCTCCCAGTCTTTTGCTCTCTGTGTGTTGCCAACCTCTTCTATGTAGAACTCCAAATCCTTCAACTGACTAGCTAGTGTTGGTCATTTTGGTGATAATTATTAATCAGAGTTCTAAATAGTTCTGTAGATTTTATGAGAGTATATGAGGTAGTTGGCTGTCAATTTTCAATCCTAAAACATTTAAATGAGATTATTAAATAATGATTAATAATTTAATAATAATTAATAATATAAATGATAGTAATAATAATAATAATATTACATATTAATACAATAATATTATATTGTTTAAAGGTTTAATGGCATCTAGTGGTGAGGGTTGCTAATTGCAATGAGCAACTCATGGTGCTTTCCCATGCTCCTCGGTGGTCCCATTTCCCGAGTTGTGAAGTCAATCTTCCGAATTCAGTGTGTGTTCATGTGCTCTTAAGTCAGAATGTGGAATCAACATGTCAACAATAATCAACAATAGTACAAAGATGTGTTGGATTAGCATTATCAGAGCCTATAAACAACACACAGAGACAAGATGTATCACTCCACAGCTAAAACAAAGCCTTCAACACAGGGTGAAAAGAGGAGCTGCAGCAATGTGCAGTATGACAAAAAATATGGTGTTTTTTGAAAAATAAACCATGTAAACCTGTTCTGGCACAACCCCTAAATAGCATTTTGAACCTGAAAATGAGCATACTACCACCTCTTTAAAATACTGAAGTGCTCCTTTAACACTCTTAACCTTACCACAGTTGTGATATTGAGTACAGTAAAACCTTAAAACCACGACTCTTCTCTCAACTTTGACTTTCAAGATTTTGCACCAAATGACTGGCACCTATTTGTCCTTTAACTGAAAAAAACCTTCAGTCTTTGCTATTATTCCACATCTCGATGGCTATAAACATTACAGATCTGCACATCGCATCAGTCCTGGATTTTTTCAAAACTAGACAACCCTATTTAGCCTGCTGAATACTATAAGTATGTTGGTTTCTCACATACTTTTTTTGTGAAGGCAATTCGGTTGTTTGCTATAGCAGATACTCCTAGAGAAATTCATAAGGTTGCATGCCAACCTCTCTTCCACTCTAAGCCATGAGAGACTAGCATGCACACTGTTCGTTCTCAGCCTCACACCTGATGGACAGGCCAGTGTGAGTCTTGCAGATATTTTTTTTTTTTTACAGATATTTTTTGGCTGCATCTGACCAGACAGGTGAGCAGTAATCAAGGTGTGATAAAACTAGTGTCTGTATCACCAGCACTCAGATATATGGAGCATAAAAACCGAACAATGCTTTTCCATGTTTAGTTTTGACTCTGCAGACAGAAAGCAAACCTGTCCCAGACAGCCGGAGAGGTCTGGATGATTCATAATGTAGCAGAAGATCAGCATTGTTGATCTTGCATCATTGTGCTTATCACTTCATAATCAGAGCATGAAGTGAAAATAAATAAGTCCCAGTACTTCCCGCATCCCCCCCAAACACATACACACAATATTTATACTACAACAGTAAATTTAGTAAAATAGAAGTAAATAAATAGAACAAGGGGAACGTGGTGCTTTTAGGAGGAGCTGTCACAGAAAGCAACACATATTGACACAGGAGCGCTTGCATCCTGCCCCTGTCCACTGCAGAAGCATTATTCACAACCTGGATGAGTAAATGAGTGTGTTAGTACAATACAGCAGTTTAACAAATACACAACCAACATTTATAATTTTCATAGGTTTTTTTCTTTCATTAAATCCTTGTGCAAGCTCTCTAATTTGTTAATGCTAAGTACTAACTCGTCAATAATCACATCCATTCATAAGCAACAATAAATTTAACATCTAAAAGATTACTGTAGCGAGTATAATTTATTTGTCCTTTCCTCTAAAATTCGTAAAGTATTATAAAGTTTAACCATTACTCTTAGACCTGTGTGTTCTTTAATAAGATTCCAGAGGATGTTTTGGTTCTTGCAGTCCGACACATCATCCTGTAGATCTAGAAAAGCAGACATATGGTAATCTCACTTGAGATAACATCAGTGTGTGTGTGTGTGTGTGCATGCGTACTTGCCATTCCCATAACAAACACAGACTTGTGCAAACATGGTCAAGCATACTCCAAGCATTTTGCTTTGGGGGGAAAGAATGTACAGATGTTTATGTGTGTGTGTGTGTGTGTGTGTGTGTGTGTGTGTGTGTGTGTGTGTGTGTGTGTGTGTGTGTGTGTTAGGAAATGCACGTTTCTGTGTACGTGTTTTGAATAATGTCCATTGTCAGACTCTTATGGATGTGGATCCGGACCATCTGACTGAGTTTATAGTCCTGTAAGCAATGTCCTAATCAACATGCTGCAACTGCAATTTGTCAAAGTAGCAATTTTGCTCCTCGAGATTCCTGTAATCAGTTTTCCAAAATTTCTGACACTTTTTACTGATCTAACCTTAGAGGCCAAACTGGCCATCTCGTCATCTAGAAGGTGCTTGCCATAATCAAGCATACCTCACTGCAGTGAATTTGGGCCTTATTCAGCCATGAAAATCAAATGTATCTGATGAGCAGCTGAGGAGCTGTATGAACGAGCCAGAGAGAGGAGTGAGTGGGATTTGAGTGATTCTGATTGTTTATTTTAAAGCACTATGCATCAGTTAAAGTGAATTTTATTTGGGAAAAAACTTTGTTTTAGGGTTAAAGGTTTCTCTTGAGACATTATGGTGAAACTGTGAGAACTATGAGCTGAATCTTGTGTCACTAAACCTGGAAAAACTGACCCTTCAGTGGTTAGAATGAGAAGTTGCTGTTTAGAAGCAGATGCAGCCCTGATGTGTCTCTCGTGACCCTATTACTGTACTTACATAGCCTGCATGTAAAAGTCGCAATAAATTCGAGGTAAGCAAATAGTGAAAACACTAGTATATGTTACACTGTGTTGAATTTTGTCATTCACGAAAACAGGGTTGCTGTTGGTAACATGTTTGTCCTCTTGTCTCCTTTTCATCTTTATAATTCAGCCTTCCTGCATTCTCCTCATCAGCCTGTCTATACTGCTACTAAACATGGAGTCATTGGCTTCACTAGAGCTATGGCGGTAGGACACACACACACACACACACACACAGTAAATGTGACAGTATAAATGGCTGTCTTCAGCTTATGTACATGGGATGTCCTCCAGGCAACTCAAAGCTCAGCAGCTCAATCTCATGGTCTTGCAGGACGCGTCTTCTGAGGGCAACTACGGTGTTCGTATCAACGTCCTGTGTCCAGCATTCGTCGACACTCCTCTGCTGCACTCAGTGGAACATGAGGACAACATGGGCAAGTTTGTCAAGTTCAAGGATGATTTCAAACGGAGCATGAGCAAGTTTGGAGTTTTACAGTAAGCAAACTCAAACATGTCACTGGTGGTTTAAAATGATCCTTCTTTGTCGGTTAGATCGTTTCAGCTGAGATCAGTTTCACACAATCTCAATTTATTGGTGAGGTATGTGAATTACTTCTAGTTTCCTGCAGTATTAAAGTACCATTAAATGTATAAATAATTTTACTAAGACAACAAAGATGTGAATTGTCAATCTTGATTAACCATGATTTGTTTGTCACTTGCTCTCTAAGTGGGACCTCAGTTTTTTGAGAATGTATGAAAATATTAAACCTTATTTCATTGGATGCCACAAAGCATTGAAAAACAGTATTAGTGGTACCCACATATAGTCTTTACTTGTGAGGGAAGCTGAAGCTGTATTAACGGCCACTCAGATATATTTGGTGACCCATTTTAGCATGTTGCAGAGAAACACAGAGAGTGATGTTGTGTTATTACTTAACAAGACACGAACATGGTGCAGGTAAAGCAACATGAACACACCAGTGCAGATGTCATTCATTAGCTGCCACGTTGGTTTTGCCAATAAAAAGCCTTCGCCACATGAGGCTCACCAGCTGCTGTGAAAAATCCAAAAGACGAGGTTTGTTTCTTTTCTGCGACTATAACGACGCACATACAGAGAGACAGAAACAGGAAGAGGCGGGGCAAGTAGGTGTGTTTGCAGTGAGAGACCAGGGGCGAGTTCAAGCTCAAAACGTTTTGCACCGGTTTGCAATGTTTTCTGATTGAACGATATGTTTCCTTGCAACGTTGCGCAACGTTCTGCAACGGGCTTTGAGGTATGTTTGCTCCCGTTTGGTGGGCGTGTCTCCGCTTTTACCCAATCAGCTGCCACAAGTTTGTAAACATAACGGCGTTAAAAAGGCTGGAAAGTTCAGTGCGCTTGCATACAGGGGCCCACCATTTCCGTTGGAAAAAAAACGTTTTGCTACGTTTTGTCGGCGCTGAACTTGCCCCAGGGGTGTAGGTGGGTCTGAGTGTGAAAAAGATAACTTAAGGGAAAGGAAGCAGATGAGTAAACCATAAAATAAGGTGGAGAATGAAGCAGAAGTCTTTCATTCTGTAGGAAACTCTGAAAGTATAGAAACTACACATTCACCGCCAGTCCACAGGTTTTGCATAAGAGTACTTTAACTCATTATTGCTGTTCAGTATGGAATGTGTTATGTGACTAAAAGTACGAGATATAATAAGATGGATTAACGTCTCACTAGAACTTGCAGTTACTGGGCAAAGTAACGGGTGAGCAAAGCGAGAAGTGCACATGTGTGTCACCCAGAGGACGTTCAAAAAATGTTGACCTGTCTGTACAAATGTGCTAACAAATAACTCTTTTCACTTAGGATGTCAGATTTGGTGATTTTCTGTATTTGAGTGTCTCTTCACTATAGGAATTCATTATACTGAGCGTCGATCAGAACTGTTAACGCTCCATACTGAAGTGACCAAACTGTGTTTGTTTATGGCTCTGAAGAAGCATTCTTCAGAGACAAGCAGCAGGAGGAAACATTTAGTGTCAGAGGAAGTTGAGGCCAGATGACTTCCTGATCACACACACACACACTCACACACACACACAAGCACACACACACACACACACACAGTCTCTCTGAGAAAAGACAGTCTAGCAGGCTTGTTGTATTTTTAAGATCAGTCAGAAAATACACAGGACATACAACTAAAATCTGTGTGTGTGTGTGTGTGTGTGTGTGTGTGTGTGTGTGCGTGCGTGTGTGTGTGTATCTCTTCACTCTTTTCATCTAATGCCCCTTTTCTTCTGCGTGTCTATCTCCAGGCCGTCATTGATAGCAGAGGGCATGATGAGGTTGATTGAGGACACCAGTCTTCATGGAGCGGTGATGAAGATCACCTGCTCCAAGGGAATCCACTTTCACACCTATGAACCCATGTCTGCTTGAGCCTTATCACACTGGACTCCAAGCTTCTGCTGAGGAAAGCAATGCAGTACTGTATCCTGTCTAACTGCCACACATGAGAAACTGGTTCAGGAGAACATGTGGCTGCTTTTGGACTTAATATCAGAAATACGTCAGACCGTTGTTTGGATTCTACTGGAAAAACTGAACCTGTTCAAATTAACAAATGCTATCCAAATAATAATTCCATTCAATGTCAGTATATATTGCTGACGGATTGTATTAATTGTATTAATTGTGTTAATAATATGGTGATGATGATCATAATTCAATCAAAATGAGAAATATCTGTTAGTCAAGATATAAACTTTGGCAGTCCAAACTTACTTCCTTCTTTTTCAGTTGGGTTTTTATGTTAGAGGAAATAATTCAGTCAGTGTCATCCACCTCAGACCACCTATGATGTTGCAGCTTCAGCTTCAGCTTTTTTTTTTGTGTAAAAATAAAAAGAATCTAGTGAAATAGTTTCAAATGGGACATATGGGACTTATTTACTGGTATTTTTTAATGAGACTTAGGGCACAAATATTGTACATGCATGTACATGAACACGCTTTGAGCGATCAATTTAGGTGTTGTGTTGTGGTCTAGAGATTATCAGTGAAAAATCTTAAACCAACACAAGCACGAGTTGCAGCTAAGGTGCTTTAGTATGAAACAAAAAGAGAAACTGATCCCTTCTGTCTGGGTTCTCTTCCACCTAAAACTACCAGGGCTGACCAGTTTAACAAAGCTCTAGCTGAACATCATGTATCATGGATGTATTAGGGAGAATCCTATGCATAGGGATTTATATTCTCAGGAATGCACTTGAATGTATTTATATACCATGGTCATGGAACTTCTACTGGTTCATAAGAGCCCACTGAGTATGTTCACTGGGGTCACATGTTTGTGGCCTGATGGGCCAGGTCAGGGGCAGACTGGCCATTTGGAATTTTGGGAACAATATCAAACGGCCAATCCATTTCAGGCCGGACTGGAATGTTCAAGAGTTTTTCTTTTTCAGTTTCTTATGGTCAACTTTAAAAGATCCATGGCTGCAATGAACGCTGTCTGTGTCTATCAGACTGGGCCAAACTAATATTTTCAATATTGAGAGGGGATACAGGCAGCCCCTCCCACCTTGGACTGATCCTTGTTTCTGCTGAAATCAGACTGGCTCAACGGCGCCGATCAAAGAAGTTTACTTTCCTTCAACGAGTTTAATCTTTTCAACATGTTTTTTTGGGGCTGACCTCAGCCAAGGTTGTGTGACATGCACAATAGAGAAGGTAAATATTTCGAAAAGACAGAAAGAGGAAAAAGAAATGTGTGGTGCCGAAAAAATAAGAATTTAGACGACAAAATGTTGGCACAAGAGGCAGCTAAATGCGCCAAATTAATGACCTCTTACTTGGTGGAAAGGTGCTGTGGCAGGCACAGATGAGGCAGGACCAAGCACAGGCACGGATAAGTAATGCATTTATTATATACTGAAATTATTTATATATGCCTTTATAGGCATATAGGCTATATGTTATATATTCATATATATTATAAACAGTTGAAGGAGGCAGAAGGAGGAGGAGGAACAGGAGGAGCTGCAGGAGAAGGACAATGGAACCAGAAACAGAGACAGGGGCAGGGGCTTATGCAGAGCTGGGTAGGCAATCATCCATAGATAGAATAAGAAAATGGATTATTGTTTGTCATATTTATTACTGATGTTCTTCTCATGAATATGTAGCTGCACAATCAGTACAAGCAGAGTCAGGCTCCAGCACAGAGAGGCCTACTCAGAACTGAAGCTTTTATGCAAAAACATACACACACTGCTCTATTTTATGAGACTGCATTGTAGTTTTTGATTATATTAAACTATTTTAGCTCTCTGACTTACACAGGCTTGCCTGACTTGGTTTTTTTCAGTGCGGTGGTGCTTTGCTTGTGCAAACTGAGGAGGCACATGTCACAAACGTTTCTTGAAGGTCTTCATCATAACTCATGACTGAATTTCAGTCCCAGTACATCCCTGGGCCAGGTGTTGTCATTTGTGAATGAGGGATCACAGAGAAAGTTAGAGGTGATATTTTGGGGGAAGAAAAACAAAATCTGAAAAGTATTTCATAGGAGTATAAATCTGTAAAAAATAAATAAATAAATAAATAAAAATAAAAATTGACATGTAAAGAGGAATAAATAAGTATATAAAAATTGAACATATAAAAAAAGATAAATGAATGAATAAATGTGGAAATTTAAAGACCATCAAGAAAATAAACAATGAATAAAAAACGTTTTTATTTATTTTCACATTTATTTGATCATTTGTTGTAAATATTAATATAGTTTTCAATTTCAATATTTATGTATTTATTTATTGCATAAAAATATTTTTTTCACTATATTTAATGTTTTCTAATAAAATGCCATATATTTATTTTTATTGCTTTATTTTTCCTTATTCTTTTCCCTGTTGCTTTTGCTTTACCTGCTCTTAATGCTACAGCCTTAGAGGTCCACAGGATCCACCAACATCTTAAGGCTCTGTATAAAGCAAAGGTGCTGCTGTGCGTTTTAACTTGGGTTGGGGAGTTTAGTGACCAGGTGAGATCATCAGAGATTTGGATGCCAATGAACTTGAAGCTTGACACACGCTCCACCACAGATTCACCACAGCTCAGTTGATGTAAACAGGGGTGTGTGCACGGCTCCAAGCCTGCCCAAAGTCCATGATGATCTCTTTGGTCTTCTGGGTGTGTAGCCCTAGGTTGTTGGAGTACAGAACAGGGTTCAGCACGCAGCCTTGTGACACACCAATATTGAGGGTGCAGACGGGTGTGCTGATAACAAGCTGGCAGAGCCTGGTGATCAGCTTGGAGGGCATCACAGTGTTAAATGCTGAACTGAAGTCAAAGAACACCATCTTGCCTGTCCTGGTGGGTAAAGGCAGAGTGGAGTGCTGTAAAGATGGCGTTCTCAGTTGTCCTGTTGCGTTGATAGGTAACCCTGGTGTGGGTGTGGTGTAGCAGGAAGATTTGTTTGAAAGAACTAGTCTCTCAAAGCACTTGTCAATGATGGACGTATATATTCGACATAATCTTGGATTTCTACAACCAATGAGCAGTTCATCACTTAGCCTACCTGCCACATCCTGACCGTGAGTGTCAGCAGCTACGTCAGCAGTCTCCTCTGCACAGATCCAGTGTTGCCAGAGGTGGGGAATGTGATGGTGAGAGGGGGCTGATGAAATATTGAGTGAAATTTGATTTGATGAGATTTGAGTTGGCTCTTTTTAACCACATCAAACTATGATGGTGTATCAGCGATATAGTGACGTGTTTTATATTTTATCTGTGTTTTTTCATGGCTTCATTTTATCTGAGCTCTCTGCCTGGGGGAAAGGATGCATGGAATCCATGTTTTTCCACATAGCATGTTTCTATAAATCTAGATGTTTGTGGTGAAATATGTGTATGCAGGGTGTTCATTTTTATTAGGTTTTAATGCACAGCTCCTCTTCTAAAAAATATGTGTATGCACATTTCACTGTCGTTTAGGCAACTTTTTTTGGAGTAGAGATTTTTATAAGTGAGGCCCCTGGTCTCCAGACCTAAAGGCTGCATGGTTTTGCGCAGGAGGCAAAGTTCTCTGTTCATCCAGGGCTTCTGACTGTTGAAGGTTTTCATTTTTTTCTGTCCACACACCTGTTCATGTGATCCAGGACAAAGTTGGTGCAAGTATCAACAGCACAATAGCGTTTGAGCAAACCTTGAGAGCCAGCTATAGCAAAACTGTATATGTCAAAATTCCAAAAGTAACTTTTTCCAGCTTGGCCTAGATAAATGACAGCATGGCTCTTAGGATTAGTAACAGCAACAACAATAGAAAAAAGCAAAAGTAATAAAACTTAATAAATTACATTACATATGGCATTATTGCAGGGGAGCGCGGTGGTGCAGTTGTTTGCACTGTCACCTCACAGTAAGAAGGCCATGGGTTCAAACCCCATTGCCCCGGCCTTTCTGTGTGGAGTTTGCATGTTCTCCCCGTGTCTGCGTGGGTTCTCTCCGGGTGCTCCGGCTTCCTCCCACCATCCAAAGACATGCAGGCTAGGTTAATTGGTGTCTCTAAAATTGTCCTTAGGTGTGAATGTGAGTGTGAGTGGTTGTCTGTCTCTGTGTGGCCCTGCGATGGACTGGCGACCTGTCCAGGGTGTACCCCGCCTTTCGCCCAGTGTCAGCTGGGATAGGCTCCAGCCCCCCGCAACCCTGTACGCAGGATAAGCGGTTGACGATAGATGCATGGATGGCATTATTGCATTCCTATAACTCCATAGTAAGACGGAAAAATATGCAGTAACCAGTTTAATGTTGATGTACTCTAAATATCCAAAACATTGCACACAATATAGTGATGCTTTTATTTTATTCTAAAACAGGAAACCCTTTATCCAGACTGCAGTCTATCTAGATCTCTCCATGAATCAGTTGTATACAGAGCAAGTGACCGAAGCCTACAGGGCATAAAAGTAACAAGAGAGAACTATTACTTTTATTGAAAAAGCTCAGGGTGAGGTGTGTGGCACATGTCCAGTCAGTGGACAAAATTGCCTGCGTAAGACGTAAAGAGAAAGAACAAAAACAGAAAGTGATTCCAGTAACTGTGCTGACCCTGATATGAATTTCCTTCCAAGGCAAAACCTGAAAGAGATTACAGTGAATATGCTGACCCTGATTTGGATTTCCTTCCACAGCAGTCTACTATAACAAACAGAATTGGCTGCAGTGTTTTCCAGGTTGGGTGTGAGACTAAGAATAAAGGTGTTGTGAGAATGAGATAAATGTGAAGAAAAGGACACTGGAAGCAACTAGTTCTGGTTCTTGGGGGGCCTTCATAGATACTGTTTGACTGCCTGACACATATACAAGCCATACAGTATCATTTTTCACCTGTGCTTTAACTCTGATGGCCTGTGTTTTAAGACTGATAATTATTGACTACTTAGCTCAGATTGCAAAGGTACAAAGTTAAAGTAAGAAAGATTTTTTGTTTGCTACACTGTTTTATATTTTACTGTGTCTCTGCAGTCTCTTGTGCCCAGACCTTTGCTCGGCCTCCAGAGACCTGTGGTTGTACATGATCAGATTTCAGATTCGACGCTGATGTCCAGTAAAGAGGAAGTGAAAGTCCGCTCTTGCTGGCAAGTCGACCCTTTAGAGAAATAAAAAAGGGTCTCCCTGACAACGGATTTGTGTATCTCGCACATGAGTGGAGGCGTGAAAACAGGTGTGAAAATAAGAAGTGGGTCAAGAGTAGTCATCTTTTAAATCTATATTATTTGAGTTTACAAAATTAATTAATACATTTTAAAACTTATTTTTTGAGATAACATATTTTATATGTATCCCCTGATGATGTCTGAATAATTGTTTTGATCAGAAAAGAAAGCACTATTTGCTAATGTGATATCAACAGTTGTGAAGAGACAAGCATCTTCATTTTGTAACTATATGAGCGGGGGAGGCCTTTCTCTCCTTAAGAAAGAGATGAGTAGAATAGAATGAGTGTTGACATGAATTGACTTAATGTATTCTGCATTTGGAGTGATGCATTTAAAACAGACGTTTTTTTATTTGTGCATGCATTTAAGATTATGGAAGAGAAGGGATGTTCATTTATTTTGTTTGAGAAGTGTGGCCTAATATATTTGGCCTTTATGCATTGAACATTTAAAGGATTATACATGAGTTATAGAGACCTGCATGAGATGTTTTATTACCATATTTGGAAAATTCTTTGTGAACTGAGGCAAAGGGGTGTTGCAAGTTTCTCTTTGGGTGGACGCCTTAAGAAAACTACAAAGAGTTTTGTCAGATGTTTTGTCTTCATCTTTTGCCCTCTTCTGGACTGGTATGTTAGTACTTACTTACTTTAACATCCACATTGCCTACATTAACACACCTCATTACAGATAACAAAGGCTTTCAAATGAGTTATAATTTAGTTTAGGTTTAGAGCTGATCAGTAAGCTAGCTGCAACACCAGGGTAACTGTTCTAATGGAAGAATCTAAGACTGCAACTCTGCCTCCTGGTCCTACTCAGCTCCATCCAAAGTGGGATGAATGCCATTGTTACGGCTGTATGTCTGTGTGTTTTTGTTGGGGCGTAACAGCCATCTCTTCCCCAGAAGGTCTTCCCCAGAATGTCCACCAATTATCTACAAAGCCCAAATTGTTTGCTAAACACCGCCTGGACAGCCAGGGTCTAAACATGTCATCACTAGCAGGGCTGCAGAGAAAACTACAAAGTCTCACATTGCCTTTGAATGTACACACTGACTCAACATTCATTTTAGTGACCTCCTTTCCCCAGCCATTCTGGCTTACCAGCTGCTCGAAAACTGCCAGGAAATGGCTAACAAGACCTTCATCTGATTGACCTGTACTGGCTAAAGGTCAGAGAGGAATAGCTAAACATTTGACACAGAGCAAGAGAGAGGAGAGTAACAGAGAGAAGCAATCGCTAGCTGCTAAGCTAAAGTCCTACAGTTAGCAAAACTGAATAGCATGTAAACAACTGTGAGATTTAAGCAGAAGGAGATAACTATGAGTGCAGAGCAGAACTACAGTAGGTTTAAAAGTATAGCATATGAATTAGCTGCTGTAATGAACAATCTCACATATTTAACTGGGGCTGAGCTTAGAGCTACAAAAGTGCTACCAACACACCAAGCACCAGATACGGAGATGATACAATACTTACCGCAGCACATCAACGCGCCCTTTTTCATATTAAACATTGAAATGTTAATAATGGTTATCAGTTTGTTAATTTATATTTCTAATGCAATGTGTTTCGATGTTAAATAATGAAAATGCTAAATATATGTAAATGTCAATTATTTTCATACAGCCCCTTTTCTAAAAAAGTTGGCTATGCAAAATGTAAATAGAAACAATGTGATGATGTGCAATATTAAAACCCCAATATTTCATATTAACTTTGAATATACTGAATGAAACTCTGAATATATGGAATAAAGTCTAAATGTACAGCAAGCTTTCAAAATGTTGACCTTGTTGTTATGCATGAACGGATATGATTACTGACAGGTTAGTACCACCATGTGGAGCATTTTTCTTGAAAAAGGATTTAATGAAAGAAAGCAAGCCACAAAAATGAAACTGCTGTAACAGGAATTAATATTATACCAGTGATAAGCTATATGGTATATTATTATATGAAATTATAATGAATACATTAACAGTAGCCCTAACCAAATCTTAAAGGGGTGGTATTATGCTCATTTTCAGGTTTATACAGAGTGATGCATCTTACTTGTACCTTGTATCTTTGTTGGGACGTGCACATGCGCAGCCAATCAGAAGCATAGAAGGACAGGTCGTAAGAAACAAGGTAGTGTGATCCAAATCAAAGCCTTCAGACTGGGACCGTAATCTAGCAGAGGGTCTAAGTTATTACCAGTCCACAACATCATTGTTCCACATCTTACCATCAGGACTAAATGTTGAACTGTTGCCAGTGTTCTGACGATCTATGCTGCCTTGCCGAAAAATGCTTCCATAGCGCAAATCGAGAGACTCGACTCTACTCGGCCCTGCTCTGTTTTCCATTGCAGATACCCAGAGATAGCGACGCCACACACAACGGCCACGACGTAATTTTCAATGCGACACACACACATCAGCGATCCACACAGCTCTTAAAATATATGTATAACGTTTGAATATTCCTCAGAATGTAAAGACAGATAAGCGGTATGAAAACCTCCCAGCTGTGTTTTCCTCTGCCGTTGTTGCTGCAGCGGTCTGTGTGACGGCAGGAGCAGAGGGCTGTGTGAGCGGGCGGCTGGCCAGCCTCACACTCTCCTCCGCGCTGGCTTCCCCCGCTGCCACTTGCGGAGCTCCTCAACTCTGAAAATATTCATCACACTTTTGTTCCGCCATCACTTCTCGTAAAACTGTCAATATTCAAATCTACACAGCTGATTTCTCACCTCAAAACTTCTCAGAAGTGGATTTAGTGATGAAATTACATACAAAAACTGTAAAATAAACTTTCTGTTGCTGCCTCTGTCTGCTGCAGTGATGATGCAGTGAATAGTGAAAATTCTCTGACTAGTCAGCAGTCTGTTGTTTTTTCACGTTACATTTTAGTTTCCCTCAGCTCGCTTGGAACCTCGACGGAGGTGAGCGTGATGCGAAAAAAGTACCTGGAAGCAGGTACAGGTCCAACTTTTCTACAATGGAAACCCAAACAAAGGCGAGTCGAGCCAAAGGGCCTCCAGCTCAGACTGGCTTGGTTTGAGGGCGTGCCTGACCCCACCAGCCGCTTGGCGAGCTTTATGACGTGTTTGTGATGTCACAAGTCAAGGAAGTGAAGGGCTGGACTACAAACGAGCTGTTTTCAAGCGGGTCTGGGCACAGCTTTCTGTGGGAGATGGGAACTCCTTTGGGCTGGACTTTGGGCTTTTTCACTGTGCAAATCTGTTACAGCACAAAAAAGATATATAACTCAATAAGGAGAGGGAAAAAGCCAAAAAACAGAATACCACCCCTTTAACCACAGTAATGTAATGTACGGGCATTTTTTTTCTTTCCAATTCAAGCATTGTACCTAACAGAAAATTATTCAAAGGTAACTTGCAACACTCCTGAGAACTTGCAAATATGAAGTAGGAGTTCATGGAATACAGTAACCAGAATTTACTGATGTCACAATGACTGAGCATTTAAAAAAAAGGTTTATGGTAACTTTATTTTTGCAATTGAACATAGGAATACTGCAATAGCACATTGGTTGAAACAAATATTAACTGTCCAATCCAAATGTTAGTATGAATTATATATAAAAGACAATCATCAATAAACAATAATATTTTATTCTACTGTACCAACTATTTCAGCAGCATTATTCACATCAATATGTCAACCTACATATGCTGTTGCTCAAGAACTGTAAACGTCATCCTTCATCTCACATGCACAACGCACACACTCACATACACACATTATGGTGTTCTTCCTGTTTGGGTGAGTGCAGTGGTAAACACGCCAGAGTGCCTGAACCCAGTACAAATATTACACTTACAACAATTCCTCCCATTTAAACATTATGGTAGAAGAATAACAGAGAAGACAAACATTAATCACAGTGAATAATATTCTGACAGTGCCAAGTCAGCCATGTTTACTAGAAATGTGACCATGTAACACCCATCCTGGCCTCTCTTCCCTGGTTACCAGTGCAAGTTACAGCTGATTCTTCTTTTAACTTATAAGGCATTGCACGGACTTACACTATATACACCAGCACACCCTGTCTGCTCTGTCAGTGCTGGTCATCTGGTCATTCCTTTGTTTAAGCCTGCTTTAAGAGCATTTGCCTACCGTGCTCCTTCGTTCTCCTCCTCTGGAATGTCCTTCCATTTTATTATATGACTAAAATAATACAGTATTCATATCTGTGCTATTTTTGTTTGCTCTGTTTAACTGCTGGCTATTAAAAATATAGATTAATAAAATATTTATACTGGAATGTTGGCTATGAGAAGAAACTGTGCAGATTGTATTATGTTGATTGATGATTTTTTGGTTATTCAAATCAAATCAAGATGTGTAGTAACGAGTCCTGCTAAATGGGTTATGGCCAAGCTTCACCTCTCGGCACCACCTCCCCTATCCCAAAGACATTTTGATACCAAATTAAGCGCAATAATTAAACATTGACAATACAATAAGGATGAAAAGGTGAAATTAATTTTGGTTGGGACTCTGTTCGAATGTCTGCAAAATATCTGTGACGGCTGGCTCTGCTATCTGACCACAGTGCTGCTACAAAAGAAAAGCAACACCTTCTTGACCACAGACAGCTTTGACTGCTGTCTGCATCAGCTTTGAACAAAAACAGGTAGTACATATTGCAATCGAAAGAGAGTTCCTGCAAGACTCTTCTCTGAATGCTGACTGACACGGCCACCTTGGGATACAATATTATCAAAGGTGCTGCTGTGCGTTTTTAACTTGGGTTGGGGAGTTTAGTCACCAGGTGAGATTATCAGAGATGTGGATGCCAACGAACTTGAAGCTTGACACATGCTCCACCACAGCTCAGTTGATGTAAACAGGGGTGTGTGCATGGCTCCAAGTCCATGATGATCTCTTTGGTCTTCTGGGTGTTTAGCCCCAGGTTGTTGGTGGCACACTACACAGCCAGGTGCTGTAACCAGCCCTATAGGCCGACTCACCATCATATCTGATGAGACCTACCACCATGGTGTCATGTGAGAAGTTGATTATGGTAGAGCAATAAATAGGAACGCAGTCATGAGTGAACAGGAAGTACAGAACAGGGTTCAGCATGCAGCCTTGTGGCACACCAATACTGAGGGTGCAGACGGGTGTGATGATAACCAGCTGGCAGAGCCTGGTGATCAAAAACAGATAGTACATATCAGGGCCGTGCAGAGACCTTTGGAAGGGCAGGTGCTCAAAGTGTAAAAAGGGCACATGGAACAAGGATTTAAATTGGACTCTTCTCAGACTATTGACATAGAAATACATTGTTATGTTTTACTTGTTGACACACATATACAGATGCTTCTGTATCGATACGTCACCAAATGCTGTGACACAAAAAGAAACAGAGAATGCCAGCTTTAAAACACTGGGCTGACATAACTTACAGGGAACAGTTGCTATGGATGCAGCTACTGCTGCTGTTGTTGCTGATACTACTAGAGGTGAGTTGTAACTACAGATATTAAAACAACTATAGGATATATATTAGCTGATTAAACACTTATGTGACCGTAAAAACATTGTTGAGTGTTTGGGACCAGCTCACAGTGACTGAGCTGCTGTAATACTGCAGCCACCAGGCTGACTGCTGGGGAGACGCTCACAGAGCTGCACACCAAGAGCTGCAGGTGAAGGACATAAGATACCAGATTTAAAAAAGTGTGGGAAATAATCTGAGAAGGAAACATTAATGGGGAAAGAATGAGGGAGGCCATGGCAGGGTGAGAGAGAGACAAACTAATCTATAGACAGAGGTGTGTGTGTCTGTGTTGCCTGCTGTGTGTCTACAGTATGCAAAACTGTGATAATGATTAAATATATTGCATTGTGAATCTGAGATATATTTGGAATTTTATTGACTATATGTCTGATCATATATCTAAATAAATAAACTAACATTAATCTTTTATAATGTTCCTGACATCCAAGTAAAGAGTGAAGAAGAAACAGCCTGTTAGATTTCAGAAAAATGTATGAAATGTTTTTTAATTTGGTATCTTATTTCCTCCACCTGCAGCTCTTAGTGTGCAGCTGGATTAGTGAGCCAGTCCCAAACACTCAACAATCTTTACATCTTTTCAGGGTCACATAATTGTTTAATCAGCTAATAGATATCATATGTTTGTTTTAACAATACATACATTTTTCTTATAGGGTCATTTCTTCTTCACTCTTTACTTTGATGTCAGGAATATTATTTATTTTATATCAGCACTGACATTTTTATATGTGTTTCCAGTTATTGAGTTTTTTGTTGTAGTTGAGCTGCTGTAAACATACTGTTGCTGTCAAATGTAAATATATTCAATACAGATCTGAATTTAATGATATATATTTTTTTTACAGGGCAGGAGGTTGTAAGTCAGAGGAATAGGCTTAAAAATTTACCAATGTTGTTATACTTATTTTAAGGCACGAGGCTTTTATTAAGTTACTTTAATAATCCTGGTTTAAGTGCAAAGATTTTAGTCAAATTACACAGAAAAGATCAGACCTCTCGACGCCCGTGAAACTTTTCTCCCTCAAACAGAACGAAGTGAACAGAGCAGCTTTTTTATAGTGTAGAAGTAACGTTAGCTGTCGGCGTGTCAGCCGGCAGCTGATGTTCCTTCTACAGGCGACACACAGCGATAAACAGCTGTGCTGCTCTCTTTGCAACAATCCACAACAAGCTCATTGCAGCAAACTCCTCTTACCGGCGGAATCGAAGGCGTCCTGTAGGCAGAGCTGCTGAATCACTAACGTGTCTGAACGGGAGGGCTCGTCACGGATGAGGTCATCAGGTGAAAGGTCATCAATTGGGTCATTTTATTTACCGCAAAATTATTATTAATTTATTTTACTAATAGTTTGATCGGACAGGCCTTCACAAAAGGGCCTTTACTACTTTTAAAATAAATGAAATGAGGGAAATTTTGCGTTTGAAAAAAGGGCACTTTGGGCAGCAAAGGGCAAAGGGGCAGGTGCTCAAGCACCCATCGCACCCCCCTCTGCACGTGCCTGGTACATATCGCAATCGAAAGAAAGTTCCTGCAAGACTCTTCTCTGAATGTTGACTGACATGGCCTCCTTGGATAGGTGGACAATTTAAGAATAATTTGATACAATGTTATCAAATTGGTGTTGAACAGCTGAATGCTAAAATTTAACCCTCTCAGTTCTACTACCTGATGCATGATTGAGCAGTTTTAAGTCAACTATATCATCTCTTGCTAATATAATAAATTCTAATCAATTTGTAGAAAATGTTATTGAATGGTTTTTGACCTGCTAATTTTACTAACCAATAATTGATTTGATTCATTGCTAACAGTACGGAAGAATATTGGGATAGTTCTAAATGACTAATACATCTGATGTTTTGCTAAACATGTTGATTGGAATTTGATTAATTCCATAACGCATTGAATCATATTGGATCTGTTGATACAGTAGTTACAGCAATTGAATTTAAATTTAACATCCTTGGGAGAGTCAATACCGGCTCATTAAACTGGGTGAGGCTCTTAAACCTCAAGTCTCCTTCATGCAGCCTCTTTCAGGCCATCTGAGGTATCACAAGATTCTCCTACAAACTGCAACAGATACACTTGGTTGCAATCTGGCCTGTCTCTGAACATTTACTAAGACTTTTGGGCCTGAAAGAAGTAATAAAACCAAGCTGATTATGGCCAGTTCAATTAGGTTTCCTTAGCAGATTCTAACATAATGTTTAATGGCATTATAACGGATTGTAGAAACCCATCTGATACCTAGGTCATAGGGCATCAGTCAGCTGTAAAATATCCTTGCTGGGAGGGGGCATCAGCTACGAACCACAACATCAGATTTGTCATTGCCCTGACTGCCCTCTTTACACACACAAAGTGCACTAATGTAGCCGCTAAAGAAATTCAAAGTTTTGCAAAAACCCCACAAAATCAAAACTTTCAAGGACGAGCGTAGATGACATATCTGCCACCAAGTGTCCAACTCTGATCACGCTAACAGGCCCGAGTCCCGTCAGTGTTGGTCCTCCTGCTGTCCAGCTGACATTAGCCCTTCTGAATCTTAAACACACCTCTGCAGTCAAATCACCTGCACAAGATGGAGCTGCTAACACCTCTGTCAGTGGTCTTGTGGAGCCTGTTCAGCCAAAGGATTTTAACTGTCCATCCAAGAGCTTTGGGATGGAAATCTATTTAGGATTATTCAACTCAGGTCGGTTTGCATCAGCGAGAAGGAGGAGAACTCCTCGGTTCTTCGCTCAAGGGACAGGAAGGCCTCAAATTGTTGGAGAACAACATCACCTGGTTATAATGGTGTACAATGTCAAAGCCTTTTCCAATACAAGTGAGCCACTGCACACAGAATAGACAGAGGACCAAGAGAAGAGAAACAATCCACTTAAAAATATTATCCTGATTAGAAAAAGAGAAAAGGAAAAAAGTGCATACAACTACTTATAGGTCTACTGAAATAAACTTGATAATGTGAAATGTTTATTACTGCGATTGGCCTGTTACTAATTACTTGTCTATTGAAAGTTGGAGCAAAAAAAAGGCAGTAACACAATGACTGTTTACATCACTATGCTTAACGGTTCAAATAAATATTCAGAATATTTCTGAGTGAGGAAATGTACCTGCAGGCCCAACTGCTTGGTTTTGTTTATTAGATTTAGACTTTTGTCAAACATCAGCACAAACAGGCCCTTACTAACTTTTGAGATGAGGTATCTCTTAATTAAATCTGCCAATTCATGTAATGTCAGATGTCTTGTCTCTTCCACCCTCAAAGGTTTTAGTGATTGGCAGCATCATGAACATGGTTTGAAACAGCTCACCTATGTCTTCATTTCTTTTATTTCCCTGATGTTTAGCTACTGTGTGTGAAGTCCAGAGCACCTCTGCTTTTAATGTTGGCGTACATCCAACAGCTGTACGGAGGTTGCTTACCAGAGTTGCAGGAGTCAACGTTATTAGTGCAGAGTGTGTCATGCTGGGGCTGGACCTTGGTGATGCTCCGGATGTGAATACACAACAATACTGTTTTGCTGATTGACTGACACACCTGTTTCTCGTTGTGCCAATCAGCGCTGCCTCAAAAGCCCTGCATTTCTCTAGTCTAGTCCTCCCGGATTGTCATATATACAGGTATAAATACACATGTATACAAATATATACATATGTACATGTATATACACCTGTACATATAGTAGCAGAGTTTCAGCAACCAGGTCAGATTTGGATTGGGCAACTGTTTAGTCTGACTGGCTGTAGCATGAAGCTGTCCAGTTACCTTGTCTGTGGAGGTTCTCAGTCATCCAGGTCATAGTTATCCAAAGAAGGTTAAAATCAAGGGCAACTGGACTTGGTTCAAGATACTAGAAGACGTTTTGTCCCTCATCCAAGAGAGTTCCTTCAGTTGTGGGAACTGAAGTGTTCAGAAAAATTTTAGTTCTTCTTTCAATACTCCTGAGCTGTTTGATGGAAAGGAACAAACAGCATGTGGGGCGGGTGTGAGGGGTCTCTCATGATGACCTGTGCCTTGTTGAGGCAACGGATCTGGAAAAGGTCTTTGATAGAATAAAGGGAGACCCCTATGATCTTCTCTGCTCCCCTGACCACCCTCTGTAATGCCCTTTTGTCAGCACCACTACAGTTGGAGTGGCATGTGATGATGCAAAATTTCAGTACACTCTCAGCCACGCCTCCATAGAAAGCAGTTAACATGTTGGTGGGTTGTGATGCTCATTTGAGTTTCCCCAGAAAGCACAGTCTCTGTTCATGGATGAGGCGAGATTGCCCAAGATCTGTACTCCGAGGAGCTTGATGTTGTCCACTCTCTCCACCATGGAGCCACTGATGCTGAGACAGAGTGTTGAGGCCGAGAACATCAGAAATCAATGATAATCTCTCTTGGTTTGGCGACATTTACCATCAGATTGTTGTTGAAACATTTCAAAGCGTGCAAAGAAATGGTTAAGCCTGATTGGAAGAGAGACGTCACTGTCGCTGACGTCAGTTTTCCTCACAGTTGTAAAAATTTGTAATTGTAAAAAAGTTGTAAAAAGTTGTTGAACTGATGCAAATTTATTAATGCTGTTTCTGATAACTACAGATAATTTCTTTTGTTTTGGACATTGTGTAAGCCTATATCATGCCAAGCATCGGCATATGTACCTACGCTTCTATAATAAACTATAATAACCAGGTCATGGGTCACATCTATCACCCGCATCCCCGTACTTCCTCTCTCTGCACTTCTTCTCTCCCCCCTCTCTCCTTGAAGGTTTTAAGCATTAGTTCAGTGTTGTTAACTGTGTAGCTGCTGTGGCTACTTCAACACGAAATATGTTACCGTTCAAGTTTGCTGCCTTAAAATTAGTAAAAGTAATAATAATTTTCTCCTGCATCCTTTGCACTCTGGTCATTGCACTGTCGCACTATTATCTCAATCTGTCTGTTTTGTTCATAGTTTGCATATGTGTTCTCTATACTGTAGCCTGTGTTTGATTATTATTCTTATTGTATTATTGTAAGTAAGCACATCGGAAGCATTTTACAATCCAGAGTCAAATTTGTATGTAAACTTGTATGTGTGCACATACCTGGCAAAAAAGCTGATTCTGGTTACGACCCGGAGCCTGGGCCCCCCCTTTCCCTAGCTGCTACCACAAGTGATCACAAAAATATTTTGCACTTGTAGCCCTGTCCTGGCCTCCCTATTGTTTCTGTTCCCCGGCCACTCCATCTTGCTATACTCATCTCCTCATCTGGCTGTGTCATCTGCGCCCGCCTGTTCGAGAAGATTGTAGAGCTGAATGGAAGAATCTCCACACTTGTGCTATTTTACTCTTGCTGACCTTAGTGCTGCTTTTAGTCCTGTTGGTTGTACCATCCTCATGGATTGCCTCCAGCAAGGGTAACCAGGGTGTTACTCTTCAGTGGTTAAACCCTAATAAAACCTTCTCTGTTAGCATTGGAAATATTGACTCCTTTTCTTCAGCAATCACATGCGAAGTACCTCAAGGTTTGATCCTGGGGCCAATTTTATTTTCTTTGCATGTGCCTTCTTTGGGCTCCATTTATGCTGATGATACCACTAAAACCAGGTGATACCAATTCCTTGCAGTCCACTCTTGACTGTCTTAATGATATAAAGTGCTGGATGGCTAAAAAGTTCTCCAACTTAATGAGAGCAAGATGTAAGTTATACTTTTTGACACCCCCAACTCAAAAGATGAACTATCTAAAAATGTGCGGCCCTTGTCCCCATTGTGCACCGATTTGCAAGAAATCTAGGTGTTATCTTCAACTCAGCTTTAAAATTTGACAAACATCCATCCATCCAGCCATCTTCATCCACTTATCTGGGGTCGGGTCGTGGGGGGAGCAGCTCCAGCAGGGGACCCCAAACTTCTCTTTCCCAAGCCACATTAACCAGCTCTGACTGGGGGATGCGGTCGCAGGCCAATGTGGAGATATAAACTCTCCACCTAGTCCTGGGTCTTCCCCAAGGCCTCCTCCCAGCTGGACGTACCTGGAACACCTCCCTAGGGAGGCATCCAGGAGGCATCCTTACCAGATGCCCAAACTACCTCAACTGGCCTGGACGGCTTCCCTGACCACCAGGGTCCACCACGGTGTTCGAGGGTTACCGCCCCATGAGGCACCTAAGACCTTGACACCACAGTCTCCCGCAGGGGCTTCAGCAATAGGGGCATTGAACATGTCCCCAACCTCCACAGGGATGCCAGAAAAGCTCCACCGGAGGTTTAAGTTGAAGATCTCATGGACAGGGGCCTCCTCCAGACTTTCCCAGTTCACCCGCACTACCCGTTTGGGCTTACCGAGTCTGTCCAGTGTCTTCCCCCCACCCCTTGACCCAACTCACGACCAGATGGTGATCAGTTGACAGCTCCGCCCCTGTCTTCACCCGAGTGTCCAAAACATGCGGCCTCAAATCAGATGAAACAATTACAAAATCAATCATTGAGCTTCGGCCTAGGGTGCTCTGGTACCATGTACACTTATGAGCATCCTTATGTTCAAACATGGTGTTCGTTATAGACAATCCATGACTAGTACAGAAGTCTTTAATCCTCCAATTACATGCATGTCTTTATCTTTTATGACTGCAGTGTTGAAATTATTTCATGATTTATTGATTGATCTTCTGATCTGAATTAGAAAGTTTTTAGCTTGATAAAATAATTGTATCGCAAGTATGCAGGCAAGTATGTGAACAAAGCTGTTTGTGTCACTGACGTCTCTCTATACCTAAAAAGCAAGTATATCCAGGGCTTGAGAGAACAGCGCCTGTACGAAATAGAAAAAAAATTGTTCCTAGTTTGATCAAGTTCAATTTAAGAAAATGTTTAAAAAGACTGCATATGTATGTACAGTATATGACTCCCAATGTCTCTTTAAACTATTTAGTAAATGTTAAAAAAGGGTACACAGCTCAGAGGGTTATGCACAACCATATTTGTTTATTATCAGATTATTGCAAGCAGGTTTCTAGCTGTATAGAAGAACAGGACAAAAGTAGAAATGAAGTGAGAACCACGATTTAACATCAGAAATGACGTGAAAACCTTTTATCCTGTGAGTATCCATCACTCTACTGTACAGTTCGCTCAAAAGCACATACACACACAGTGTGTGGAATGATCTGTACAATAAATATTCATACCTGCATCACATACCACTTTTTAAGTTACAACAGTGTAATGAAAATGTACATGTACACACACATTGGATACATGTGAGGAAGAATAGATGTCAAAGGATGAAAGCTGTGCAGTTTGTTGGGCAAGATGCACACATATATTTACAAAACACTGGTAACACAGATTAAAATAAAGCACCATCTAGCTTTTGCCTGGTGTCTTACTGCAAAGTGCTCCAAACGTAAGTGCAAAAGACTTTACATGTTAAGCCCAGGAAGAGTTTCTTCCTTAAAGTTTCTCAGAGCAACATTTCGATCTCTCACGCACACACACTCATTCAGGTCAACTGCTATAAAAAATGTAGGAAGAAAATCATGTTTATTCATTTTATAAATAATCCCCATGTAGCTACTGTTAATCAATTAAATAGAATCAAAAGTGATTTTTACATGGTTATGTACCTACAGCCACACTGTGCTGGCAACTGTCATTTTCTGTTCACTCCTCACAGAACCTGGTCTTAACAGTGGAGTGTTCCTATCAGCAGTGACACTACCAGCACTGCCATGTAAGTCAAAATCTTTTTTTATTTTTCCCAAATGTCCTCCATCATGGGAGGGTAAATGCATTACAAAATGTTCTTCCACCACCGTTACCAAAAAGTACTGTACATATATAAAGGATATTCCTCGTTTATTATAATTATGGGTCTTATTTTTGCAGTTTCGGCTTTATGATAATGTTATACAAAAGTGACTGCTAAGAACTGGACTGGACTGAACTCAAATAAAAAGTCAGGGCAAGAAACATGAGCAAATTTCTTGTCAGGGCAAGAAACACGTGCAGTCGGGCCACCACTTTATTCTGAGGAAAAACCAAAAGTGAGCGCCCCCAAAAAAAGTTTGATGCCTCATTGAACAGAAAAACACAGAGTGTAATAAAGAGGTTAAGAATTGAAGCAGGAAGTCAGACTGTAAACTGTGGCAGATGTTTATAATGGACAGTTTGCATCATAATTTTACAGTCCATGTCTTTTTTCCCTCCCAGTCACTTTGACTAACCTGTGGGTTGTTACCACATACAGTACCTGCCACATGAGACGTCTTTATATCACCGTGTTCACAGATCTCAGTATTTAACTTGTCAGTAATGTTATTAGTGATAGGAATTACAACCATAACGACAAAAATAAGACCCATAAGTATACTTAAATGTGGTAAATCAGCCACATGATTTTGAAACCAGCACAGCTGAGTGCAGATTGAGTTCACTTTGATTTGGTTCAGTGGCGACGCGTTGTGCATCACTGTAAGTCTGTTTGGATCAGCACCATTTCAGCGGCAGTAATGTGTTGTTTACCCTGACTGTTCGGTGTTCAGTTTTTAGCCCTGCTCAGCCCACTTTGTTTGAACCCTAGCGGTTTCTGCCTGCTTTAGCCCCAATCACTTTACACCAGCACGTTCTTCACTATTATAGTGATTTGTTGTGTTTAATCCTCCAGCCCACCAGCCGGCACTCTAATCACCAGCTACTACTGTATGCTGTAACTGCACAGAATTAACGACACATCTCAGGCGTTGGGGTCAGTAATGGGTTCTCAGTATTAGCCTAGCAACATTTAGTGTTGCTATGGTTCTCTACTGACATTTAGTGCTGGTGCATGACAAGTTCAAAACAAGATCCCTTCTGTGCAGGCCTATGTCTGGGCCTCTGGTAGGGACCGGCCAGGCTCACATGGCACAGAGGGCCCAGCCACTACTAGTCCATTTGCGCTGCGACACAGAAGAGCTTTGGTTGCTGTGGCGGGGTTTGTTGATGAGGAAGCGCTCCCACCCGTTATAGTACCATTGAGGTTCCGGTAGGGCCGCTGCCGTGGTAATGAAGCCCTTCGGTAGGGCGCAGACACAGCAGCCGAATCACGGAGGCACGCAGAGGGGAAACTTAGACCCACTAGACAGCAGCCCGGGCAGGACATTACCTCATCCTGCTCAGAAGGACCACCAGGGTCAGAGGACAGAACCTGGGCTCCACTGTAACCATTAGCCCGCCCTCCTCCACCCCACTGTACCTGATGGCCAATCACGTGAGCTGAGCTGTTGTTGTTGTCCAGTCGTGGCAAAGGAGGCAAGGAGGGCGGTCCGTTGGAGATGGGAAGTCTCCAGCCATTAGTGTGTAAGGAGGAGGAGGAAGTGGAGGTAAGCAGGGGTCTTCCAGCTGTAGAGTCCAAGATTCCCTCTGCTGACTCTGGAGACTTGGTACAGTCCATGGGTTCTGTTAGACAAACATTCTCCTCCTCCTCTTCCTCCTCCTCCTCCACTAATCGCTCCAGAGATACCATCTCCAGCTCCACAGGAAGACCCAAATCCTCTCCTATCCCATCCTCCTCTCTCTTCTCACTTATCTCCATGTGCTCTGTCTGCAGCCTTTCATGCAGCTTTTCTGACGCCCCTGTCTTCTTCCTCACGTCGCCCTCCACATCCTCCCAAGTCCCTTCTTTAATCACTGCCACTTTGACGTCCTCGTCCTTTTCCTCCTCCTTCCCCTCCGTGTCTCTTGGCAAGGCTACAGTCCGGCTGAGCTCTGGGGTACAGGGTAGCGACTGGCATCTCCTTGGTGGTGCTCGTGGCCCCAGCATCCCCCTGAGAAGGTGGGGAGAGGCACACGGGTCACGAAGTGCTGGCAGGGTGAAGGTCAGGGAGATGACAGACTTGCTGGGTGTGTCTAAGAGTTTACACCGCCCCCCGTTCAGGTCTTGTCTTAGAGAGAAGGGGTTGACCCGTGCAGGGGTCCCAAGGAGAGGAGGGGTCAGGGCTGCCGGGGGTAACATGTCCGACTGGCTCCTCGCCAAGCCTTGCCGTTGCTGGCTGCGGTCACAGGGGTGACACGGAGAGCTGCGCCGTCGATAAGGGCTGACGTCTACCGCCACTGGCTCTGAGCAAGGGAAGGAGGGAGGAAGACATGTGAGTGAGGTGGAAAATAAACAAGAGTCAGAGTGTTTGTTGGGTTGAGCTGGTGGTATAGACTCATTAGAGATGAAGGTTTTCCAATTGCGAATAATCGTTTTTTCCATTCGTAGATTTTCCTATGGTGCTTTAATGTTTATGTAAAGCACTTTGAATTGCCTTGATGCTGAAATGTGCTATACAAATAAACTTGTGCCGTGCCGTGCTTTGCACACCCTCTTGCTAATCTGAGTACTGACCTTGATCTATGCTATTTTATACCTATGAAGGATTTAACCCCCATCCCTCCTCCAACACTACGCTGATGGTTTAGATCAAAGATGGGTTCAGATCAGAGTATTCAAGAAAAAGACAATCTATTCTTGTGTGAGCAACCAAACTGACAGTTCTGTAAAAAACATACATTTATAGAAGGATTTTTTTCAAAAAATCATTAATTTGATTTTTACCGAGTGCAATGGGATCCTGTCTCTCTTCTTCTCTCTCCATGCCCTCCAATGTCAAAACAATGTCAGAGAACGGGGGACGACTCTCTGCACTCATCTGAAAACAACACAAGGAAAAAGTTCCACATTTGTAAAGTGACACTGATGACTGAGTATCTCAGCATCCATAAAACACACAACATGCTGTCTACAAAGACATGATGGGTTATGACAAATTAGACAGTCTGTGTGTACTTACATTACAGCAGGTGACAGCGAGGCTAAAGAAAGCAGGTGGACAATCCCCAACCATGTTCTCAAAAGCATCCACGTCCAGACCAAAGTCCTACACACACACACACACACACAACACGAGTGTTTCAGTGACTCACTGTAATTAATTCTTTCATGTATTGTAGTTGTGTCACAAATATTAAAGCTAGGGTAGGCAGTTTATTTGGGAAACATTTGTTGTTATATTTGTTGAAATTGTCTTCACAGCTCAACAGCAATCAATAAATCAAATACTTGACACAAAAATCAGATGAATCTGGTATCTGTGGCTGTTTCAGAACTGTAATAAGCACAGCCAATCATTTCATTCGGTTCAAATTGCTAGTTCGTCCAACGTTGCCTACTCTAGCTTTAAATAAAAATCACTGCATTTATAACACACACACACACACACACACACAAACACACACACAAACAGTGATCTGTGGCAGACTCCTACCTCTGTCCTGGGTAAGAAGTCAGGGTCAGCTTCAATGCGGGCAATAATCTCACACAGGATGATGCCGTATGCAAACACATCCACCTGAGCAGAGGAGCGGAAGTGAGAGGAAGTGAAAAAGGTACCAACACTACTGGTTCTGGGTTAATGCTGCTGGTACTATTTACAATACTCTGAGTTGAATTAATTTCAGGTCCAGCACTTCCTGATTTTGTTTTAGCACCCAATATGGTCTCTGTTATAAGGTGTTCAATGGGAATGAAATAAAACAAACAAACAGAATTTTATGTCACATCTCATTAACAGACTTACTTTCCATCGTCAGCATACTGTATATAAATACTGTGGCAGTATGTTTGTTTGCTTATAAGATGATGCTTTTCTTGTTTTTTTTTTACCTCATCATTAATCTGGTATCAATCCAATACAAGAACAAGGCATTAAAGAGTTATGTGATTTTTCACTGGAAAAGTACTGTGTTTAGCTTTTGATTTACATTACAGAGATAGTGCTGTTATTTATATATCCAGTGCATGTATATACACACACACACACACACACAAGCTAGTGGAAGCCAAACCAGAGTGTACTGAAGTGACCAAAGATTGTGATTTGTAGATCAATATTAAGCTTTTCATTTCTAAGAGGAAGATCATAATAGTTCTAATTTCAAAAGTTACATAGTGTTCTAAAACTGAACAGTACTCCAGTAGGTGTTACCACGAGCTGTGCAGTACCAAAGATGAACAGGGTTACCTTCTCATTGTACAGCTCTCCCCTCAGAACTTCCGGGGCCATCCAGTAGGGGGAGCCCACGATGGCCAGAGGCTGTTTACCCAAACTATCACTGCAAAGAAACCAGAGTCACTACACTTTTACACTCCACCGTGATCTAACAATAGTTCCCAAACCCCATCTATATGGTATGGGCCACACTGACCTTTGACTCCAACCCTAAATAACCTCTTATGCAGAGTTATACTGGCTTTGTGTTTTACCTGTCCCCACTCACTGGATACAGATCTGTTCTTTTAAAGGAATCAGCTCGTAACACTTCAACCATTGCCTCCTAATATTTGAGTTAGACTATTAGAAACATACTGTCAGGCTGTCGGACAATGTTTTCTAGGTAAGAATGACATCAGACTTTTTGCTGAATACAGTTCTTTCATGACAGACTACAGCAGAGGAAAAAACATCTACATTTTAACCAACTGACCTGTAATCAGGGATCTTCTCTGCCAAGCCGAAATCTCCTACCACCGCAGTGAACAGGCCGTTATCACAGCGAACCAGACAGTTCTGCACAGGAAAGCAGGGAGAGGTCAGATATACAAACAAATATTGGTTTAAATTTGCCAATTAAAATTTACAAACCACCTCAAAGTACAATTTTCTCACTGCACTCTAGCCATGGCAGATAGATTTGGTTTTATTTGTCCAGGTTGTAATCTAATAAATCATTCTGTAACATGAATCAAATTGTGAGATTCCCATCCCTACCCACATAGAAAGAAACTATATGAGGATATATGCGCGTATATGAAACCTATATGCAGTTTATATGCACATGTATGCTGCATATATGCAGTGAATAAGACTATGCCTTTGGTGTGAGAGACCGGGTTCAGTCCCCCACTGTGACCCATCCACCATTGTGTCCCTGAGCAAGACACCTAACCCCCTCGATGCTCCAGAGGTGTGCGACCTCTGACATGTATAGCAATTGTAAGTCGCTTTGGATAAAAGCGTCAGCTAAATGAATAAATGTAAAATTTACAAGGCTATGGATTTTAATAATTTTAATATAATAATAATATAGCTAAACATATAGGTGCATATATATGTACACATATACAGTATGTATACATGTGCATATAATATAGGAATATTGATATATGTGACATATAGGAATGTCACAGATATTAAAAACCTATATCAAAACCTATATTGAAACATATATGTTTATATAGATTCTTTCCATAGTCAACACAGCTCATGAAGCCCTCAGGATCTATACTATGCATCTTATTCCCATATGCTTTACCTTGGAGGTGAGGTCTCTGTGAAATATGCCCTTGCTGTGCAGGTACTGTAGCCCGAGGGCAATATCCAGAGACAGGCCGATCCTGACGCCCCACGACAGGTACAGATCACTGTCCAGCAGCTGCTCCAGGTTTCCTCCGTTTATATACTACAGAAAGAGGGAGGTCAAAAGAGAGAGCAAACAACAAGAGACATCAACCAGCTGTTCATACCTATTCTCTGAATATTCTGTATGTTATTCAAGATGGTGCAGCAGATGTTTGAATCAGTGTGTTGTTGCACACGGTTTTGTCTTGTTGCGTTTGTAAATTCAGTGTTCTGCTGCAGTACCCTGTGCTCTCTTCCCAGACTACTGATCTCATATTGGACTTAGAACAATACTGGCTTCCAATCTCTTCAGAGCGGATCATGACACAGAACTCTAATGGTGCTTTCAGACCAATAGCGAAGTGAGCGTTCAGGGCGGTGAGTTTACATACAAAGTCAATGCATAAGCCGCGTAGAGCCGCGATTTCTTGTCGTACGGCGCGAAGGGGGCCGGGCCGGCAATGCGAAGGCCGGCTGACAGCTGCTAAACTCGGAGAAGAGGAGCAGGGAGCAGCGCTTGTTGGATCAGATTAAGCCTGGTCCCCACCTTCACCAGCTTTATAAACTTTCTCAAAAAATACTCCATTAGCTTTCTACGATAGTCAATAAGTTTGAAATCAAAAACTTCTCTGCAGACGGTCAAGAGTCAGTGCAAAAGAGTTTATTCCAAAACAGGACACATAAACCCGTACAACATCCCTGCAGGTCGGGGGATGAAGTCAACCCTATGGTCTGCAGACAGCCTTATATATCCCACTCTGGGCTGGTTTGCCTCCTCCTTTCCTCATGATGAACTTCTTGTCCTGTGTTGTTGTGTTGTTTTTTACCAATTAACACTGTTCTCCAGCTGTAGACTTTCTGTATCTTTATACTACTGGATAAGAAGTTCACCATTTACATTTGAACTTTAGTCTCACCATATCTTTTAAGAGTTACGCATGCTTAATTTGACGCGCAATTATATTTTTTAAACAATTAATATAAGAATAACATAAGTAAAGTTGCATTTTTCATTAATGCTTGCTTTGTTACAGCAATCTTGATGTTATGCTGGCTGTTTTCTGCTTTCTGCTTATCATCTCTCTGTCGTGTTTTTATCAAGCATCTGATGGTTTTTTGGTCATCCTTTCTGACGTGACTTCAGCAAGCCTCTGTCACTTTTTGCGTCATCCACTATCTGACATGAAAAGTTCAGCAAAAATTCCTTCAGCAAGTTCACTCAAGGTTCACATAGGCCGTAATAATCAGAGGTTGGAATGTGACAATCAACCCCTTTATCAGCAATTAAGCCTGTAGTCTTAATTGGTGATTGAACATGTAGTCTTAATGTCAGCAGACAAGAACGGCAACAGTTCCACGTGTAGTCATAACAACAGTAGATAACAGTAGACCAAAGCGTGCACTTGTTGCTGCAGATTCTGACCACGTGCAGCCTCCTGCAGTCATTAATCTACAGTAGATAACAGATGAACAAGGCGTGCAAAGTCTCAGTGTCTGCTGTCAGGATCTTAACCACAATGAGCTTGTTACTCCAAGCCTACAGTACATGACTACATGACTGCAGTACAGCACTTCTAAGTAAAAACAAGGCACATTTAGGTGAAAAGAAAATGATTAAGAATAGTCAATGATTAATACTAATTAATGATAATAAAAGATTAAAATGATGAATTAAGAATGATTACTTATTGATGGTGACTAAAGATAATAAAAATGATTAAGAATTATTATTAATACTGATTAAGGATAATCACTGATGATAGTTTCTTGTCCTGGGCCTGCTGTTCATGCTTTTTTAACCTGACTTTGTGGAATAAGCTGGTGTCTTTTGTGCTGTGTGCTAAAACCATTCTTACTATATTTATGTATGTTTTGTAACACAATTTTCACTCATTTTTCTTCTACATTTAACTTTGGTGGTGCTTTTGATGATGTCCTGCTGTGCTCATTCTTGTGCCTGCTTACACACACACACACAGTTAGACACAGAGAGGACCACAAGGTCAGACTACGACTTCATATTTATATAAAAAACGGACAAAGCTGGACATTACTTGGGGAAAAGAAAGCGAGGAGGTTGAACTACCTGGTGAGTTCAGAAAACGTGTCTGTAACTTTATTCCAGCT
Source organism: Lepomis macrochirus (assembly GCA_024633595.2). Taxonomy (NCBI): domain Eukaryota; kingdom Metazoa; phylum Chordata; class Actinopteri; order Centrarchiformes; family Centrarchidae; genus Lepomis; species Lepomis macrochirus. Next base: position 798,724 of record JALXJV020000003.1, read on the forward strand.
ATGATTGTACTTTCCTGTGACCAAGTTAGCATAGCATAGCAAAAAATTTTAGAAGTTGTTGTCCTGCTGTCTTGCTGACAGACCTGACAAAGCATGAATTTATCTGTTTTACAAATCTGCATCATGTTGTAGTTATTTCGGCATCAGTTTTATCCGTTTATTGCTATTTAATCACAGCAAAATGTTTACTTTGGGTTCATACAGTTGTAGTAATGGTGAGTTGTGTTTATTCACGTTATCCCGTTAAATAGCTAAAGTACTCACGTGAGGAAAGCGTCACGAAGTGAAAATTCGCGTTTGCTCTGAAAGCACCATAAGGCAAAATGAAAGGTGCGGGTATCTGTTTTTACACAGTGGTTGGTAACAAGGACAGCACTGTTCTCCTGATCTGGTAACTTTTTTCATCAAGTGTAAACATTTCTACTTTCTAGTTTGTGTTGTTGATACTGGTCATGGCAGGCCAATGAGCAGACTCCTTAGTTATTATCCATTGTGACTTTAACTAGTGGTAACCTAAGCCGACCTCCCCAAAAACAGACAGTTTATTAAATGTCCGACCATAGAGGAGAATACTTTGGATCCCTGCTACACTATCAGCAGTACCTATGACGCTGTACTCCATGCTGCATGAGGACATAATAGATAGATACTGCTAATTGGTTGTGAAAGCTGAGTCAGGATTCACAGCCTATGTTCTACAAAAAAATGTTTTTTTGGTACCCAACTAGTCCTATAGTTTGACGTAGAATGACAAAGTCACAGGGCTGAAGGCGAGAGAGCAGGAGGAGAGTGGAGGTCAACCGGTAAGCACGGAGTAGCTCAACCTGTAGGGAGGGGGCAGGGAGGGAGGGTCATTTACAGTGGGGACGCGCAGGACATATAGCCACTTGAAAGCATTTGTTAAAAATGTTCTGAAAAATAGCTTGCACCTAAAAATGTTAATTAACAAATAAAAATGCTATGAGAAAGGTTTATTTGCACAATAAGTCTGCAATTCAGTGTAAATGTAGAAGAAACCTCTGTGTTGTCCAAAAAAAGTAACTTAAACTAAAAAATATGATACTGATTACTGCATTATACTGCATTTTGTGCTTCCCTTTATGAAAGTACAGACCACCATAAATTGGTGCAGAAAATGTCTCCAGAATGCAGGAAATTAAGTTTTTAATGCTCAAAATCTTCTGGGTGAGGACACCCAGACCCTCCAATAAAATAGTTCATCAATAATTTTTTTTTAAATAGTAGACATATTAAACACCAATCTTGTGGAATGTCTCAGTGTTTCGTCACACGCCTAATATGTTTTTTAACTTGCTGAAATGCTCCCTTTTTTAAACTTATCCACACAAAACTAACTAAAAATTGTTCACAAATACATTCTGCTGCTGCTGGTAACCAACACGACCTATAGTTTAGACTTTTGACAGAAAGTTTCAGAGGGATTTTCCTATCTACCTCGATAGTAGCTGGTTACCTTGGTGATGTAAATTAGCTGATGAATGATCAAAGGACTCTGTCTTCCGTTCTGATTGGTGGACACCTGTCTGTGTCCTCTTTACTGAACACATACAGACACACATTAGCCGCTTTCACACAGAGATCACACACACTACACAAGGGACATGGTTCTGGCTCTATTAGTACCAACATTTCTGGCTCAGAGGCGGATCAAATTGGACCCCCCTTTCCGGCTCGGTACCTTTTATACAGCAAAGTGTATGAAAGGTAATTGGTCGGTTGACGACAAGTGACATTGACGAGCAAATTCAGCACACGGCTGCTTGAGAGGCACCACAGCTTCTCTTCTCCCTCGTCTCTCTCCGCCGACAGAGTTTAGCAGGCAGAGAGAACGGGAACAGGTGAGCGTCACGTAGCGCCCAGAGAACCTGATATTGAAAGGGCAAAGGAGAGGACCAGCAGCTTGGGAGAAGTCCCGGTACGCAAGAAAATGTCACACACACACACACACTTAAGGAGACGTGTTATGCATCTTATATTTTCAGTCTTATCTATAATGTTACAATGCCAGATGTTTATGTTACGGCCAAAGCTCTCCTCTTGCCTCTTAATGTTGTCATACAGAACTGGTTTTCCATATATTGTAATTTGCCTACAGGCTGGCAACCCCTATGCTCAGTCTGTCTGTACCGCTCAGCAGCAACATCATCCTGGTAAACATGCTTCAGGATCTTGGCCAATCAGAAGACAACTGGCTTTATGGGGCATTAAAGAGACAGGAGCATCAGCTTGTTTCAGACAGAGGCTGAAATGAGAGCTAGCATAGCATTTTTTTAAAAAAATACTTTGAATCATGCAAAATTATAAAAAGTATAAGATTAGCAATCCAGTTTAGCGACAGCCTTCAACAGCCAGTATTCAAACCCCAATTTCTCCAGAAATTGCATTGTCTAGTTGACAGCTGCATTTGTGATTGTACTTTACTCATTGCAACATGAAATCATTTGCCATGTGATGTTTCAGTTGTCTTATCCTTTACTTGCACTATAACCACAGATGTACAAATGTATGTATTGAATGAAACAAGGTGATGGAGAAATGGTAAAGGCCAATGAGGATGAAAGAGAAAAAACCACTTCATTTCAAGAAGCAATATTATTAAAAAAAGAGATAGTAGCAATGGTTTTACCTCAGTCAGAGCGTGGAGTTGACCTTCGTGCACACAAACCCCAAGAAACCTAGAGTAAGGTAAAGAAACATGATATTAAAAATTCTGTTGGTCATATTCTAGAACCTTTCAATTTTTCCACATTCCCATTATCTCATCCAGCCTTTCAAAGCCCCTTCATGGAGCCTCGTAATTATAGTCCATGTTGGTCCTGCTGATAAGAATACCGTAAACTTCATAAAAAACACTTTGACCCTCTGTTCTTTGTGTCCCACAAGAACAGCTGTGTGCCTATGTCTCTCTCTGTCCCTAGTTGCTTCTCCTTGTCCTCTTTTTACTCAGGTTTCTCCCTGCTGGACCATCAGCCATCCAGGAACCCCTCTCTCTCCTGGCTGTCATTGTCTTTCTCCAGATGTTTTGCATCTGGATCCTCGTCCTCAAAGACATTCAGCCTCTCCTCTTGTGTTTGTCTCTTTCTCTGTGTGTCTGTTCCTTTCTCCTGTCTTTGTGAATGATGTCCCCCGATCAGAACACTCTATTCTGTAATTTTGCTCCTCTTTAAAATGTGCACCGTAGTGTGAAATCTCTTCATTGTAGACAGGCTTTCAACAGCAGTGTTTCCTCTGGGTCACTGTATCATAGATTGTGGTTGGAAAATATTTTTTGTGGTTTTCTTTGGAAAGAATTAAAGAGTGCTGGTAAAGGTATAAACTACATGTGAATATGCTACTTTGAAAGTAGTCTTTGTGGCAGATTATGTGTAAGGTAATTACTATTGCATGACAAAAAAACTATATATATATAATTTTGCCTATAACTATAACTGTCAACTTTGTCAACTTTTTGCAACCAGGAAGTGCCCGGGAGTGACGATACAGTGGAGCTAACGGCCGTTTGTGAAGCTAGTTAGCTAGCTTGGTGCAACTGTAACTCATGTTAACTGTCATTTTAACAGGGCTGATAACGTTGTCTAGCAAACAACAGTCTTAAAACTAAATGTACTCACCAGAGAAAGTGAACAGCTGACTCCTAAGACTCCTTTTTCAGTGGTGCTGGTTAAATTTACACAGTGCCGAGGGTACAAGTCGGCTCTAGCCTGATTGACAGGTCGCTATGGTAACGACTTGTCAATCATAGATAATCCCGCTCTGAAACATACTCTGCTTTGTGGTCTATTTTAAAATAAATGGGACCATAATTTACTAAATGAACAATATTTTATATTGAAGAAGACTTGAAACTAGCGACTGAGACCATAAACTCATCAGGAAAGTGTTTACTGGGCTAATTATTCAGCTGAGAAGTAGGGTCATTTTCCCATTATTTCTAAAGGAGCCGGACTTCTTTTTGCAACCAGAAGAGTCGCCCCCTGCTGGATTTTCAATAGAATGCAGGTTTCAGGGACTTCCGCATTCAGCTTCATAATGTAGAATGGAAGCTTCTCCCTTGTCCATAAGCCATCATTCACTCAAAGTCATAGCGCCACCTTAGCAGGTTAGACATGGACATAGACATTAACTTCAAAATTGTCCCAGAAAACCCTTCACACATTGACGATGCCATGTTGTAAAATGTGAGTTTTCGGTTAACAATGTGCTGGTGGTTCCACGCCTTGCCAAGATACAGGAGTTTGTTGTGACTTGACTGTACATGCTCAGATCTGTACCAAATATAACATGCTTAATAAGAGCCCCACCCTGAACACATCTACATGTCAACATTTACCCACAGTCATAGTCAACAGGAAGTGACCTTTAACAAAGCACATTAACCAGCTCTGACTGGTGGGATCCCGAGGCGTTCCCAGGCCAATGTGGAGATATAATCTCTCCACCTTTTCCTGGGTCTTCCCCGGGGCCTCCTCCCAGCTGGACGTGCCTAGAACACCTCCCTAGGGAGGCGTCCAGGAGGCATCCTTACCAGATCCCCAAACTCAAGTGGCTCCTTTCAACACAAAGGAGCAGCGGTTCTACTCTGAGCTCCTTGGCTAAGCGTCTCATAACGTACAGTTATGCTCTACCGCCACATAGGGGACACAGGAAGTGACACTGAAGTCCTCGGTGTGGTGTCCGAAGCGCATGGCAAATTCCGAGCTGCACCTTTGTAGCTGTGGTATCTGCAGCACGGACGTGTCACGCCCGACGTGCAAATGCCCGGCCAACACTGCTTGCAGCTTTAATTTTTTTTTTCAATTTGTAGTTTTAACATTTGAATCTTATTTTTTAAAAACTTGAATATATTTTGTTGTACTTTTGTGCTTTTATAACAAGAAACTTTATTTTTTAACTGCATTATGTCATGTTAGTGAGGTCTCATTACTACATAACAAATGTTAGAATTAATCTTTGCTTATAGTGTTTCTGAAAAGAAGGGGGAAAAAGACTATTGGCTGATCTATAAGAAAGGCAAGGCCTTTACTGGATCATTAATAGTACAACTGTCCCCTGAAAACCAGACTAATGAGTTGGTATTAGCACTATTTGTTAAGACTGGGCAAGGCTGTTTTTACTGTTTACTGACTTGAGAGGAATTGGCGTTCCACCAAACTGGAAAATTCTCCTTTAATTTGGCAAGATAGTCTACTTGTCATTAATAGAGGAAAATAGGAACAACCCCAGGTTTCTTTTCAGCACTGTAGCCAGGCTGACAGAGAGTCACAGCTCTATTGAGCAAAGTATTCCCACAGCTCTTAGTAGTAACGATTTTTCTTCTTTTTTTGCTTCTTTAATGATAAAATTCTAACTATTAGAAACAAAATTCACCAAGACCTGCCCTCAACTGGCACTGACCTATCTCCAAACTCAGGAATCTTAGAAACAGCTGTAAAACCAGTTATATGTTTAGACTGCTTTGCTTCCCTCAATCTTTACCAACTAACTTCAATAATTTCTTCATCTAAACCATCAACCTGCCTCTTAGACCCCATCCCGATGAGGCTGCTTAAAGAAGTTTTACCCTTAGTCGGCACTTCTTTACTAGATATGATCAATCTATCTTTATCAACAGGCTATGTACCATAGTACTTTAAAGTAGTTGTAATTAAACCTCTTCTGAAAAAGTCCAACCTGGATCCAGATGTTTTAGCCAACTATAGACCTATATCTAACCTTCCATTTCTCTCTTAGGTCCTTGAGAAAGCCAAACAGCTGTTTGACTTTCTACATAGCAATAGTTTATTTGAGGATTTTCAGTCAGGATTTAAAGTTCATCATAGCACAGAGACAGCACTGGTGAAAATTACTAGTGACCTCTAACTGCATCAGACAAAGGACTTGTCTCTGTACTGGTTTTATTTATTAGTGCTGCATTTGATACCATCAGAACCTATTACAGACTGGAACATTTCATTGGCATTAAAGGAACCGCTCTAAGCTGGTTTAAGTCCTATTTATCAGATTGATCTCAGTCTGTACATGGATCTGTGCTTGGACCAATCCTCTTCACTTTATAAATGCTTCCTTTAGGCCATATTATCAGGAAACACTCCATAAACGTTCATTGTTATGCAGATGATGTTTAACTCTCACATTAAGCAAATTTCCGCCTTTTTTCACCTACGTAATATTGCAAAAATCAGGAACATCCTGACTAAAAATGATGCAGAAAAACTAGTCCATGCATTTGTTACTTCTAGGCTGGATTACTGCAATTCCTTATTATCAGGCTGCTCAAAAAAGTCCATTAAGACTCTTAAGACGCTGATCTAGAATGCTGCAGCACGTGTTCTGACAGGATCCAAGAAAAGAGCTCATATTTCTCCTGTCTTAGCCTCTCTGCATTGGCTTCCTGTAAAATCCAGAATATCATTTAAAATCCTTCTTCTCACCTACAAAGCTCTTAATGGTCAGGCACCATCTTATCTTAAAGAGCTCATAGTACCTTACTACCCCACCAGAGCACTGCGCTCCCAGAATGCAGGGTTACTTGTGGTTCCTAGAGTCTTCAAAAGTAGAATGGGAGCCAGAGCGTTCAGCTATCAGGCTCCTGTCCTGTGGAACCAGGTTCCAGTTTGGGTTCAGGAGGCAGACACCATTTAAAAGTAGGTTTAAGACTTTCCTTTTTTGATAAAGCTTATAGTTAGGGCTGGCTCAGGTGAGTCCTGAACCATCCCTTAATTATGCTGCTATAGGCCAAGACTGCAGGGGCTTTCCCATGATGAACTGAGCTCCTCTCTCGTCTTCTTTCTTCCCTCTGTATGCAACCTCATCCCATTAATGCATGTTACTAACTCGACTTCCCTTTCACGTAGTCGTGTGCTTTCTCGTCCCTCTCCTCTCTCCTCCTGTCACTTCCTGCAGGTGTTTCTGGCTCTGGAGCTGAGGAGTCTGGATCTGTGGTTGCGAGTCACCCGCTGCCCCTGTGTTCCTGCTCGACACCCTCTGCTACAATTATTGTTACTAGTCCTATTGTTATTATAATCATTAAGATTACGATTATTATCATTAACACTATTATAAATACCTGTACCATTTTTCATTCAGTCAGTAGCAACATCACCTTTACTGTCTATACCTCTGTGTGTATATTGTGTAGGCTGCCTCCCTCACCTCTCTCTCTCCTTCCATCCCTCTCTCTCTTTCTCTCTGTTCCTCTTGTGCCCTCTCTCTCTCTCCTTCACCCACAACTGGTCGAGGCAGATGGCTGGCCACCCTGAGCCATGGTTCTGCTCGAGGTTTCTGCCTCTTAAAAGGAAGTTTTTCCTTGCCTGTGTCGCCTAGTGCTGCTCTTGGTGGGAATTGTTGGGCTTCTGTAAATATCATCACTGAGTCACGGTCTAGACCTGCTCGTTTATGAAAAGCGCTCTGAGATAACTGTTTTTGTGATTTGGTGCTATATAAATAAAACTGAATTAAATTGAAATTGAATTGACTGCTGAGACAGAAGGTGAATTACAATGAAAGCAAATAGACTTGCTTTGGACAGAGTGGATACTCCATGACAGAGGTGCACAACACTGACTATAAATACAAATATAATTTAATATAAACTACAACTTACATTGTCTATTAAGTATATTGATTTAAGTTCATTTGGCAACACAGGCATTACATACACTAACGGTGGAATTGTGTTTTCACATACACATTAGTACCTACCTGAGTATATTGGGGTGGCAAAGCCTGTTCATGAGTTGCACTTCTCGCAGCATGTTAGCTTTGTTGCTAGCCAGTGTGTTCATTTTCAGTGCCATCACCTGGCCTGTGATCCGATGCTGCACCTGAAAAACAATTAGAGAAGGTTCATACTGAGAAAGCAAGTCACACAGAGAGAACTATGGGAGGGAGACACATGGTGTTTCACTGAAAGGACATTCAAAACACACAGAAGACAGATCAGTTTATACTTCTGGCCCGAATCGACACCATACCCTATTATATACCCTATGCCGTTCACCGTACACTTTGCTCTACACTAGCCTGACGTGCACCTCCCCAAAAATGTGATTACATATTTCAGCAACACAGACCATAGAACTGCGGCTTTGTAGGATCACAGTTTCAGCTTATCCTTTTCCTGCCTCAACCGGTTCATGGGTTGAACATACCATCTCATCCGAAGCCTTCTCTCATTTCTGCATTTTAGTAATTTCACTAAACATATCTGCTGTTCAACATTAATCAGCTCACTTTGAGTTGCTTTTATGTTGGAGCCTGCACCAACAACAATAGTGGCTTAACTCAAAACAGCGGTGAAGAAATTTCAAGTGGAACAATAAAAACCCCACTGCCAACCAGCGTTTTGGCAGTGTACTTGCAAATGCTTTTAGGCAGTCTTTCTGAAAAGTCATTTGTACTGTAGTTAGAAAGAATCTGTGCCATGATTTGCCATGTGCTGTACCATGTGGCAGTTTGCCAATGTAATTTTAGTGAGTATCAGCAGTGTATGCCTCTCTCCTTTTTGCATATGCATTGCGTTGAGGCTCAATCTAATTATAGAAGACGACATGTTCACAGAGGTTGATTTTGTATTCTGCTGGAATCACTAAGATCACACAATTTGCTACAGTCAGCGGGGAAATTCTCTGCCTCTGAGAAGCAGGTTTAGAAATAGCGAAGATAAGATTACACAAGGATGTAGTGGGGAAAAGAAACAGAAATCTCGACAGAGTAGTCACACCACAATAATATCCAGAGAGCTGCATTAATTTATCTAGAAAATAATGAACTAACAAAATAATTATTAGGGGTTGTCCCGGTTTGCCCAGAACCCCATTTGAGTCCATTCAATCTCCATCCTAGAGAGAACTACTTACTTATACTACTACTCTACTTATTTTACCTCATAAACAATCTTTAACTGAGCATAGACATCAGCATGCAGAGAGCACACAAATAATAGCATACTGTCAGCCTCTGAGAACAGCTCATCAGAGTAAGAAAAGCTAAGGGGATAAAACCAAGGCACTACACAGCCATCATCCAGTCTGTCCTCTGCACATCCATTACTGTTTGGTTTGGATCTGCCACCATAAAGGACAGGAGCAGACTACAACAGACAGTCAGGGCTGCAGAAAAGATCATCGTTGCCAACCTGCCCTCCCTTCAAGACTTATACATTTCCAGAGTCAGGAAACGGGCAGGAAACATCACTGCAGATCCATCTCACCCCGGACACAACCTGTTCCAGCTCCTCCTCTCTGGTTGGCTCCTCTCTGGTACAGAGCTCTGTACGCCAAAACCTACAGACTCAGGAACAGTTTCTTCCCACAAGCCATAACTCTGATGAACAGGTGACTCTGGCGCACAGGAACAACTCCTGTGCAATAACCCAGTAACTCTGCCACCTGTTTCCTGGCTACCACTTACTATATATTCATCATTCTCTATTTCAGAGCTGTTCATACTGTTCATATTGTATATTGTTTATACTGTATACAAAATCCACCTACTTCATGTACATAACACCTGCACATAATACTTACTTATTCCAGCATTCTTTGCACTCATCCCACTGTGTACATGTATGCGAAACCAAATCACCTCTAAGTGAGGCAAAGTCTGGGACTCTCCAAGGAGGGGGTAGAGTTTGTTGGGAAAACCTTCAGTGACTCATCAAGAAATATGGAAAACCCATATTTTATGGGTATTTATTGTACTATGCATTACGCACTTTTAATCATGACAAATTTCCCCTAGGGGACAATAAAGTATTTTCTATTCTATTCTATTCTATTCTAAGATGTAACATTACTATTTGTTGAAGAAGTGGAGAGGAAGATCAACAAGCATCTTCGCAGATGGCAGGAAATACATGCAAGTTCTACATTTATCGGGCTCTACATAAGGTCAGGACAGCACCAGCTCCACAGCTCTCCTTTTTTTCCAGTTGTGGAGTTTAAAGTTGCCAAGTGCAGACTCTCCTTGTATTGTAAGGTCTCTCAAGACCAAAGACCTGGTCAAAAGTGGGCTGCCAACCAGGCAGAATGTTCTCTCAAGACCAGAAACATCATTGGTAACCCCTGTCTCAAGGTCCCTGGACAAAATAGGACCTCCCTAAGAGAACCATCAAGTTGACTTAACTGTGGCGGCTGGAGCCTTCTCATATTTACATTGCACAGAGTTAACACTTGACGACAATGTTCATCGAATCTTAGACTGTGACACAATAATGGCAGTAGCTACTTACAGCTGTGGAAAGAACACCTCTCTGCCTCGTTCTCCTTTCTTCCTTTAGTTTTTGGCGGACATGAACAACAGAAATTCTTGTGCTGCTGACCTGCAGCACAGTCGTGGACTTCGTCAAGGATGGTGTTCAGTAGGGGTGGGAATCTCTGGGCACCTCACGATTCAATTACGATTCAGAGGGCTGCAATTCGATTATAAAACGATTATCGATGCATCTTGATGCATAATTTTTTTCTATACAGGATCCCTGGATAATTACTAAGCATTTCATTTGCGCATTAAAATCCAAAAGAAACGTCACCTAATTAGCTTAAAAGGACTAGTTTGCATCCCTAATTTACTTCTGTAACCTCAGCTTGCCATGGTCCCTGATTTCTTTAACAACCACTTGTCAGACTGCTCTGAACACTGAAAAATAATTATCAGGATGTACAGTATGTGTACAGGACAGAGCTGCACACCAGGTTAGTCTCAGCTTGTAACAGATGTTCTTAACCCTTGACTAATAGGTTAGTTAGTAATGACATACAGCTGATAATTAATATTACTTTGTTACTAATTTAGATAAAATTACATAAATAAATTCTTTCACGGGACCCAAGGAAGCTTTACAGTTACAGAACAACAAAAAGTCATTCAGGATTGAATGCCTGGGTAAAGAGATGGGTTTTAGTAGATCTTTGAAAGTGTCCAGACAGGGAGCGTTTCAGATCTCTGTGGGGATGAGGTCCAGAGGGTGGGGGCTATGTGACGCTGAAGGCTCTGTCCCCAAAAGTTTGGAGTCTGGTGTGGGGGACAGAGAGCAAGCACTTATACAGGGGAGATGTTAGCTAGCGCTAACAGCCTTCACTTTTCCAGCCGTTGGGGAAACTACAGACTTTTATTAACGGACACTCAGTGACCTGCGCTGCATGTGTATGACCAGACTGAAACTTACTGCTAATATATTTCACCGCTAACTTTCACCGTCACGTTCTGCCGCTCACTGTCTCTCACTCGCTCATCCTCACACACAGGATACACAGAAAGCTGCCGAGCATCAAGTGTCTCGTGCTAGCAGTGTGCAAGTTAAAATCATTACCTGCGCACTGATTTGACTGTGTGACATTTTAGTAGGGTGGTTATTCATTCCGCAGCAGTGGTGTGCCAAATGCAGGAAGGAACACTGGTGTCTCTGTTTTGTGCGCTCCGCAGACGGTCCGGGCGCTGCACTTCCACGGGTTCCACCTTTTGTGTTCCGTCAACATTATGTTATCAATTAACATTTAAATAATCGATTTTTAGGCATTTGTTAATCAATTCATAATCTTTCACGTCCGCATCACGATGCGTATAAGAATCGGTTATTTCTCCCACCCCAAGTGTTCAGTAACAAGTAACACAGCATTACTTGCCTTAGTAACTGTAATATTAATGTTTTAGAAAAGTAATTCGTTACACTAGTAACTGGGAAATGTAATATTATTACAGTAACGCGTTATTGCCCAACTCTGCCCATTTTGTCATGGCTGACAAAAGACCTGCTGCACCTCACCTGCTGCACCTCACACACACTTACCTGTGAGCGGTGGGGTGTAGTAGGTCTTTTTAAACTATTAGATTAAATTTCAGTCTGTGAAATACAATTTCAGAGTTACCATATAATATTCAGTTTGAAACTTTCAAATCCAAAGTGGTTAATTTCAGATTCAGTTTGTGCTGGCTTTAAATTAACTCCATAGAACAACAGCCAAATGTTTGCAGACATCGGTTTCTAGAGATTAAATTAACTGTGCTCCACTCTTATGCATTTACTTCAGAAAATGATGTTAATTTGCTTAGAACATTTAATTTGGACAACAGAATTATGTAAAACTATAACACAATATGAACACATCATCATGGCAGTCAATGAAAGTCATTAAAGAGGTCATATTATGCTTTTTGGCTTTTCCTCTCTCCTTTAATTAGTAACTTATCTTTTTTGTGCATGTAATAGGTTTGCGAAGTGAAAAAGCCCAAAGTCCTCCCCAAAGGGAGTTCCCATCTCCCACAGAAAAGTCTCTGAACTGCCTGAAAACAGCTCGTTTGTAGTCCAGCCAATTCAATCGCTTCTTGTGATGTCACAAGAAAACACATGTTGTAATGCTCGCCGTGTGGCTAGTCAGACACACCCTTAGAAACACCAGTGGAAAAACACACTGAGCTGCAGCACACAGTGACAACATGTCCGCCTGCTGCCTCGCCTCTCCCTTCCAATCCTTCAATGGAAAGATCAAAGATGCATTTGTTACAGATTAATAACTCACCAGCTCACAAGCTGTGTTTACCTTCAGGACCCGCCCTACTCTGCTTCTGATTGGCTAGTAGTCCTTAACTAGGTGCTGCGCATATGCAATTCCTAACAAAGATCTGGTAAAAGTGAGATGCATCACTCCATAGGTAAAACGGAGCGTTCAAGACACAGGGTGAAAAGAGGAGCTGCAGCAATGTGCAGTATGACAAAAATATGGTGTTTTTTGAAAATCAAACCATGTAAACCTGTTTCCCTGGTAAAACCCCTACATAAAATGATGAACGTGAAAATGTGCATAAAATGACCACTTTAAGTGATAATATTTGTTTTACAGGTTCACAAAGTCACATAATTTACAGCACTGGATATAGTATGATATAGGTCTGATTGGTTAACGGTGTTAGTATAGCATGCTAACAGTAATGTTAAATTGTCAGTCAGCTGTTATTAATGATTTCTTTCATTCTGGAAAGTCTGGAAACACTAGGGCTGGACCTGAATATTTGAATATTCGACCATTGGTACACATTCGATTTTCAATTATGAGATTCGATTATTAAGGTTCTTTCTTTCGCTCACCTGACCTCATCCGACAGCAGTGAGTAATGCTCCAGTTCACATGAAAGGGAAAACGAAATGAAGTCCCCAGCTGTGTGGGAGCACCTTAAACTGAGTGATGACAGCAGTAGTGTGGAAGTTATGGCGTTTATTAATTTTACAATTGCTAAATTTCATTACAGATCAAAATAGTCTAATTCAGCACTAGGAAACACCCCGACAGTTTTTGCAGGGCTAGGACTAGGCTACTTTCCACTTGTTAAAATTGGTTAGACCTTTATACTGTACAGTAGAAACACAGGGTCACAGTACATGTGAAGCTGCACACACAGATCTGTATGACTAGATGGGTCATTTATTGTAATTTGTGCCTGCGAAGTGTGTGGAGCTGCAAGTGCATTCATCTGTGTCAGTGTGTTTGAGTGCATGTGCATGAGTGTGTGTGTATTAATAGCACAGCACTAATAGGCTTTCTGGATTTCCCATCACTCTTCATGATCTGCACAAATCCACTGGGCCATGCCTGAGGCCTGGCCCCGCAGAAGACAGGCGGCACCCGCACACACGCACAGCACACACACACACAACACACACAACGCAGATTGAACTGACAAACAGTAGGCTGATTTTAACAGTAATAATAAATCTAAACAGTGTAATTTTGAAACTTGATTCTGATTCATTATTACTGAAATATATCAATAGCAGCATTAAACACTTAATTTCTGGAGACATTTTCTGCATCAATTTATGGTGGAAATGCATTTATTTATATAAAGGGAAACAAAATTAAGGTGGCAGGTGAAAATTCAAAATATAAAGGAATGTAATGCAGTAAGCAGCTTTTGGAAAATGCACATTTGTTTCTTTTATATTTTAATTATTTTTCTTAATGCACATTGTTTCATTTGTTATTTAACATTTCTCGTTGCTGTTTTTCAGAATATTTTAAATAAAAGCTTTCAAAAAGTGATGGACATTCTGATTCTTACATTTCCAGCGTCCCCAGTGTAAATGACACCTATCTGTCAATATTTTTAAATGTCCCATCCACATTCAGGCTGTGAATGGTTGGTTCACGAAAAGTGACACTGACGTCACACGGCTGCATTTAAGGCACCCGAGCTTCTGTTCTCCCTCGTCTCTCTCCGCCGACAGAGTTTAGCAGGCAGGTGAACGTCATGTAGCGCCCAGAGAACCTGAGGAGAGTACTGGCAGCTTGGAAGAACCCAAGAAAATGTCCCAGTACGCCAAAGAGTAAAATGTCAAGGTGCCAGTACCGCGCACTGCTTAAAACGCCAGAATCGCTGGTGTAAAATCCAGAAGACAATTTCTGTGTCTTTTTACGGACTTTATAAAATGCAGGCCTACTACTGATGGAGTAAATCAACAGAGCAGACAAATACATGGAGAGAGAGACAGGAAGATGCAGGGCAAGCCGCTGTGTTTGCAGTAGAGGTGTAGGTGTGTGCAAGTGTGAGTGTGTGCAAGAGAACTGAAGGGAAAGGGAACAGATTAGTGAGTTAACACTAAAATAAGAAGGAGAATGAAGTAGAATTAATTGTGAAATAAGAAATGAGCTACTAGAAATGAAAATAATATCCGCTAATATTTTCATATATGGGTTGCCAGAAAGAAACGTCTCGTCTTTTTGATGTTAACCTAAATCCACTGTTTAGTTGTCATTCTAAATGTAAATGCTCTGTATTTGTATTGCGGCTTTCTAGTCTTCCAACCACTCAAGCGCTGTTACACTGCATCGCATACTGCATACACCGATGCAATTTGCCCAAGGATACTTCGACATGGAGCCTGGGGGATTGAACCATGATCTTCGGATTAGTGGGCAACCCATTCTACCTCCTGAGCCACAGTCGTCCATTCTACCAGTGGCAGAGTGGCACCAGGGAGAATCCAGAGAAATCCTCATCCGTCTCGATATTCAAAAACAACATACTCCATACAATTGATCTACAGTACAGATAATAAGAACATATCTTCCCCTAACTGGTACACTCTTACAATCACATGACCTGTAAAGATCCTGTGCAGGATGCTGCCAAGTGCACTGACTTAAAAGATCTGTTAAGCAGTTAAAGTGACAAATAAACTGGGGATGGGCATTTCAAGCAAAGGTACTTTCAACAGTAACTGGAAACTATTCGACCATTCTTAGAAAATCACCCCACAGAGACAGTGAGAGTGCTTTGCTCTCAAATGACTTAATTAGAGTCAGTTATTTGTTTATTAGGGCCCACTGTATCAAAGAAGTGGGCATAACCACCATGAAGTCACCCATTGATGTACAGACTACCGTTTTGAAACCTGAGCTGGGGAGGGATACGCCTTACTGCGTCTGAGAAATCGCCGCTGGTGACACAGACACTTTCATTGTCTCCTGTTTTTTGTCACTGAAGAGAGAGATATTTTGGTAAACATGTCATTTTTGATACTACATGTTAAGACTATTCATAAATTGAAAATTGAAATGACCCACCCCTAAAATGAACATTAAAAAATTGTTAATAGATTTAAAGCTGCAGTAGGGAATTCTTTTCAAAACTAGCATTTTCTGTCACTATATCCTGACAGAACATGAGGGAGATAATCTGTGAAAAGAAATCAGGTTCCTCAGGCCCCTCTGATTGTTCCTAATGCCAATTGCAAGAACCCACCAATACCAATACCGGGTCCAAAACAACCAATTGGAGACAGGAGCAGTCTCTAACGCAGTGTCAATCACTGCTGGTACACATGCTGCACAGCCCCCCTCCTCTCAGGCTGCATCCACACAAACACTACATTTTTGTTTAAAAATGGAGTTTTAAAATGAAAACCATCTCCGTCTACACCAGCGGTGTTTCAGAGTTGATCTCCATCTATATTAAAACGACTGACAACGCACATCACGTGGCCGTTCACGCACACTGGCCATGTGTGTGTCGCAGTTGCAGAAAATCTGGCCAAAGAAGGAAGTATCTACTAATTGCAGACGAAGAACCACAGAGACACAATTTCTGAGAAACAACCAACAGAGTGGAAGAACTGCCCGTCTCTCCTTTGCCAACAACAGCATATAGTGCAAAACACGTAAATATGTCCCAGCTCCACACGGAGCTTCAGACTCACTGTGTGCGATGCCAAAGCACCTGTACTGACGAGTGGCAAAGAGGCATCATGACAAATAACTCTGGGTAATAACAAATGTGTGGTGTGTGTTTCTAACATGGAAAAATGTAGGTCAAGAGTGTTTACCGGCTTTTCAGGACCAAAATAAATTAATAAAACTTTTTTGCCAGCCCCTACTGTATATGATTACTTCTTCTTCTTCGAATGTACGTCTGAAGAAGAAGAACGTAATGACACTGTTTGTCTGTTTTGGGCCACTATAGAAACATGGTAGCACCACATGGCGTCCTCCTGTAAGGGGGACCCACGGTTTATATAGAGAGAAATGGCTCATTCTAAGGTAATAAAAACATAATGGCTCATCGTGTAAGGTCTTTATACACCACTGAAACACAGTTATGGATCTTATATTGCAATTCTGTCAATAAATCCTCAGAAATATTACACACTGAACCTTTCAGCACCTGAGCATTAAACCACAGGATGTTACCAGACCTATTTATATCATTTAAATAATGAGGTACTGAATAACTTTAAGTATGGAGTTTCATTCAATATACAGATATTTTTTGCATTAAATTGATTAAAATAAGTTTCATATTATACCAAGCACTCTCTCTGGGTGTGAGTGTGCAAAGCATCATCTAGTTCAGATAAGAGCAGAGGAATGTGCTCTGGAATCCACTTTGAATAAAACGTCACCCTGAGCAAATA
Source organism: Lepomis macrochirus (assembly GCA_024633595.2). NCBI lineage: Eukaryota > Metazoa > Chordata > Actinopteri > Centrarchiformes > Centrarchidae > Lepomis > Lepomis macrochirus. The sequence continues at coordinate 815,651 of JALXJV020000003.1, forward strand.
CAACAGCTACTCTACATGGCCATGACTGCTCCATGTGGATGCTGTGTGGAGTCTTGATTTGGTGGTCAGGAGGTGATCAGCACTACACAGGTACATAAAGGTTACCTGGGAGGGAAAAATAGGATGTCCACACTCACACACACACACACACAGGTGGTGTGTGAGTAATCTACTTAGTCTGGACAGTGGGATCTGTCCTCCAATCAGCCTGTCTCCTCACATACACAAACAAACACCACACACACTTACACACTGTCTCACACTCACACATTTATCTACATGCACAGATTTAAAGACTTGTTAGAGATGCAACAGACAAACTCATGACTTGGAGCATATCAAGTATATAGTCATGTGTAAAAGATAGGAAACCCCAACACCTTGCAGACAAAGAACCACAGAGACTGCCCGGCCTTAAGGCTTTTTTGAGATAGTTTTGAGCCAAACTGGATTAACCTGCTAGGAGGAGTATCGCAATAAAATAAAAAATGCCACTTCCTGTTGCCAGTAGGTGTCGCTTTCACTACGACTGGAAATTAGCGTGTAGAATAATGACAATTGATCTTAATTTGAACAATACTGACAAACAAAGCGAACATACCTAAACAAATATACATGAAAACATTTTCATGTATATTTCCACCAGAGGCTTAAAGAACCCTCAACAATCAGGTAGCTCTTGCCACATTGGTGTCAAAGTACATGCTATAAGAAAGAGACTGCACAAGTTTGATTCTCATGGTGTGTACAAGGAGGAAAGCCGTAAAAAAACATCAGGGCAAGACTAACAAAAGAAAAATGCAGTTAGCGGCTTTTTCTACATTTGAAAGAAGAGTGAAACTAAAACTTTTGGAAAACTAAAACTGAGTCAAATCCAACTGGACTTGGTTGAAGATACTTGAAGACGTTTCACCTCTCATTCGAGACGTTTCTTCAGTTCTGAACTTCTGCATTTCGTTACGTGAGGTGAAACATCTTCGAGCATCTTCAAACAAGTGCAGCTGCCCTTGATTTTGACCCGTTTGGATAACTACGACCTGGAGACACCAATAATCAATTTGGGATGATACCTCTGACTACTGTGTTACAGATCTGATCAAAGGTAAACACACCATAAGCTGATATTCCACCAAGTGCACGATAGAAACTGGATCATTACAGGAGGATTGTATGTTTGAAACTGCCTGACAGATTTGATTTAACATTGGTTGTTTAACATTTTGATCAGTTATGATAGACCCAGAGAGTTTAATTCCAACCACTGAGAAGTTGTAGTGTAATCAGGAGACGAGGTCACATACCTTGAAGACCTCAGAGAAGAAGCCTGAACCAATCTTCTCACAGAAGAAGTCATCGATGCGGGCCAGACTGGACACAGCGCTCCTCAGGGCTCGGTACGAGGATGGGCGGATCCGGTTGGGTGCATGGATACTGTGGAGGGGCGGCTCGTCTGGGCCGCCATGACCCTCCTCAGGATCGCAGAAGCAAAACTCAGCATGGTAGTCCATGGTGACGGACTACCACGTTCTAGTTGCTCCGTTCTTTCCCACTGGAAAACCTAAATGTCTGTTAGACACCAGTAGCCCTGAGGCATGAGATGACGGTGGCTTCCACCATGATCGGAATGATCAAAGCGTCTCCTGTGGGATATGCGGATGTCCAAATGACTTGATATTTTTTTTACACAATACTCCAACTCTGATTGCATCTGCTCTCCAGGATGCACCCAGATAAAAGCTGCAATAGACCTCAGGTTACAACAAAAATACAGAAAAAAAAATATTATCTGTATTTCTACTTTAGTGAGCCACTTTTGTCAATAGTTCAGCATCATCTTAATCAGCTAATTTGGTCCATTCATCCACACTACCAAAGTATCCCTGAGCAAGACTTCTGATTCCCTCCAACTCTGGGTTTGTTCTTTGGGGCCCACCTCTGACTTCGCGGGAAACATGAAAACGTGTTAATAATTAAGCCACTTAAAATCTCCACCTCGCTGCCACAGCGGTTTTAAGAATTCCTGCAGCCTTTGAACGTCGCCTGACTGTGTCGGTACGTGAGGAGGCTCGATTCCCTGCGTCATCCCGTTAGTTTGGAGGCTGACGATGGGTGCTGAAGCTGCACGGTACCGGGAGAGGGTAGGAGGGCCGAGCAGCCAGCTGCCACACAAAGTTCCCTGTGGAAATAAGAATATTAGAGATATTATAGGAAACAATTCAGCAGCGCACCGCCGACAGTTTACCGCAGCTGTAACAGCAACAACTGAGTGATCGGTGCTGCAGGAGAAATATCTCCACTGTGTAATAACAGGACACAGTGCCCTGATTAAAGACCTTCCTCTGCAGGCAGCCCGGGCCCATCTGCTGGCTGTGTGTGGTACGGTAGCCATGAGGCTAGTGACGTTAGCCACAGGCAATCCCTGCTCGCAGGGCGATAAGCCCTGGATAACATCGAGCTGCTCAGCGGACTGTTTAAAAATAATTACAGGCCTCATCAGCCTGATTTTATCACTGCGTACTGCAAATAAGAATTTCCCCTTAGAAAAATAAACCGGCTGATGTAACGTTTGTGTTTTAAAATCCCATAATGTTGTTTCTCCTGACCAATAAAACACTCGATCTACTGTTCATAGCGGGAGCTGTCACTGAGCGGCAGGACTCACCTCGGCTCACTCGGTCCGGATGGACGTGCGGAGGAGGTCCAGCCTGAAACACCAGTCTGCAGCCCGGCGGTGTCTGCTGCTCATAATCCCGTCCGGACTCCTGTTTGCCGAGCCGCTTTTAGTGAGACTACCATTGAAACAGTCAGGAGTCAAACTGGCGAGAGGAACACAGTGCACTTCCTGTTAGACGTTTCACAATAAATTCTTTTCCCTAAACCGCTATTGCAAACTATAATTTACTGTACGGTCTATGTTCTGTGTACATTTACTTGAAAGACAACTGTAGTTTATCCGTCAAAAAGCACAACTTTGAATTTCATTAAAAGATTATCCACTTGACAAAAACTATTGAAGCATTAACTTAATCACTGAACTTGTTTAAGATTTCTGATGCTGTTAAAGGTTACTTTTTTGAACAAGGTCATAAAATATGCCTATATTTTCAAATATGATCAATATCCACAAATTTTCTTGTGACATATTCAATGTAAACACATTATGTGATGATTATACAGAATTTACCAAGTTCAACAGTTTCATTTGGGGAACAAACAATTCAATTGTTTCTCACAAAATCAGAGGGTTTTTTTGTCTTATGTGAACGTAACATTTAAATCAGAGAGCAGGTGAGAGATACATCTGACAATAAAGCAAGATTACACAGGCTAAATGAAACGTATGTAAAAAGTCAGGTTTATGGTGTTAATGGCGATGGTGATGAAACTTAAACCAAAATACAGACAACAGGATATTGAAGGAATGTAACTGTGTAAAAATTACAGCAAGTTTTGTTTTTAGTTGGTTATCTTTTTCCTTCATTATCCGGTGGGCTCAGTTACAGCTCTTTAAGGCTTTTATTTCGAAAACAAAGCTAAACTTCCTGTATGTTTTTGTCGAACTCTGTGGAGTTTGACTTCTGTGGATGCCTCTGATTGGAGCAGGTGAGAAGGCACAGTCTAAACCTGACAGTTGATCTGGAATCAGTTTCCTCCGTACAACCTAAGTGCTCGAACAACAAAATGCCGTTCCCAGACCAGCCGCTGAACCGGAAGTGGAGTATTGGCAATGACGCTTTTAATCTTAAGTAAATAAATGAGTGATTTAGTTTAAAGAATATAGAATAACTAATGAATATACTAATTAATAATAATAATAATAATAATAATAGCAATAGCAACAGATAATTTATGTTGGAGTATCATTTAAAATAAAATAGAAAAAAAAAGAAAGAGAGACCATTTTCAAGTGATCTCCCCTTCCTCTTCCAGCTCCTGTTGTGCACTGCTGTTTCTGTTCACGTTGGAGGAAGTGACGAGGAAACTGCACAGGCCCACGGGACACTAGTGGATACAGTGCAGTAGCAGAAAAGCAATTTGGCCTGGATGGAGCCAAGTTTTCCTTTAAATAATGGGACAAAGCTACACCATCAAATAAATGCATATTCTCATGTAACTTTAGCATATTATGAAATATATCAATTATGTTTGCTTATAGTGTGGCGATATCAGAGGAAAATGCCTCAAGAACTATATGATCTTGTTAAAGAATTTACATTTTCTGACAAAACAATTAAAGGTGGTGTCCATATTATTATTATTATGGGATTAGAACAGTGTCATAAGTAGGGAACACCTGTAAAACACAATGCACAAATAAATGTAGACTTTTTTTAAATGGATTTGTGACTCAACACCTGCTGCTCACACAATGTCCCATCCTATCCAGGTTGTGATCGGTCAGGCTGGGATGCCCTCAGTTCATTGTATACCCAGCAAAATCCCTGGACATTACACAAACGATCAGCACCTGGTAAGGTAGGATTTTACTTTCGAAGCTCTGTTGTGGCGTCACCTGACATGTTCATGCTGTCTTTGTGTCCTTCTGGAGCCAGGCTTTGGAAGCTTTATGTAATGTTACTTAGACAGTCAAGACTGACAGCTGCGGAGACCACCCAGCAACTTTCCACTGAGCACCGTCAGTTGATGCTTCCGATTTACCTTTAGATAAAAACTTTTTAAAAAAATATAATTTGTGGGGGCTCAAAATACAAAATTTAAAATTTGGAATTTTGACGTAGACACAGGAAAAGGGGAGCCATCTTGAATAGTAACGATTAATGTGGGATCATTGTCACACACTTTTTAAAGGACAAAATTAACTGACAAGCTCTGATGGTAGAGCAAATAAGAAGAGGAGAGACCCTGGCAGAAGCAAAGCAGCGGGTGTGGGAGAAGTTTGGAGAAGACATGGAGAAGGACTTTCGGTCGGCACCAAAGTGTTTCTGGAGAACTGTCCGCCATCTTAGAAGGGGGAAGCAGGGAACCAGGGGGGTCCAAGCTGTGTACAGTAAGGATGGGACCCTGTTGACCTCAACTGGGGAGGTAATTGGGCGGTGGAAGGAACACTTGGATGACACGTCTCTTCAACATTGCGTGGAAGTCGGGTACAGTGCCCAAGGAGTTGCGGACTGGGGTGGTGGTTCACCTGTTCAAAAAGGGGGACCAGAGAGTGTGTGCCAATTACAGGAGTATCACACTTCTCAGCCTCCCTGGTAAAGTCTACTTCAGGGTGCTGGAACAGAGGGTTCGGCCAACTGCCGAACCTCAGATCGAAGAGGAACAATGTGGTTTTCGTCCCGGTCGTGGAACAACAGATCAGCTCTTTACTCTCCCAGGATCCTGGAGTGGGCTTGGGAGTATGCCCATCCAGTCTACATGTGCTTTGTAGATCTGGAGAAGGCATATGACCGGGTCCCCGGGAGATACTGTGGGAGGTGCTGCGGGAGTATGGGGTGAGGGGGGCCCTTCTTAGGGCTATCCAATCCTTCTACATCCAAAGCGAGAGCCATGTCCGAGTACTCTGCAGTAAGTCGGACTCTTTACAGGTGGGGGTTGGCCTTCGCCAGGGCTGCGCTTTGTCACCAATCCTGTTTGTGATATTCATGGACAGGATATCGAGGCGTAGCCATGGCGAGGAGGGGCTGTGGTTCGGTGGGCTTGGGATCTCGTCACTGCTCTTTGCGGATGATGTGGTCCTGATGGCATCATCGGTCCGTAGCCTTCAGCTCTCACTGGATCGGTTCGCAGCAGAGTGCGAAGCTGCTGGGATGAGGATTAGCACCTCTAAATCTGTGGCCATGGTTCTCAGCAGGAAACCGATGGAGTGCCAACTCCAGGTAGGGAATGAGGCAGTGTCAAGCTTTCTAAATAAAAACAAGAATAACTTAAACTTTTTAAATGTATATCGTTGTGTTTCTTCCGTCCCTCCCCTGTGTTTCATCCACCCCGCAAAATAGGGACAAATGAAACAATGAGCACCTTTTGTTCAAAGTGAAATTATCGTTCCACATTTTGACAAGATAACACCTGGTATTGACAGAACACACGTGAGTTGTTGACAACAGCAATAAATGCTTTCTGTCTGTAACGTTATATTTTAAAATTACATTTATCTGAAAAGTGTTTCATTCCTCCCCGCTCTCTCCTATCTGTAGGAGTCAGCCGACTCGACATCCACAACCAGCCAATGAAAGCTACTTTTTCACCACAAAACACATTTTACTCCCCTCAGCTCTCTGTAGCTCAGACAATCTCTGCTACCTGAGTGTGCTAATCCATTTTTTCACACAGATTTTTTTGTCTTTATAATTGGTATTTTTTTAATAACAAATAACAGCTGTTTGGTGTGTAGGTTCGCGTCATTTCCTGTTTCACATTTCACGTGGGTTTTCTTGAGAAAACGTGGTTTGGAGACCAGGGGGACAGAGTCTAGCTAGCTTGTGTAGTGTGTGACCTCCTGTCACCGATCAGTCGCGTAGTGTGAACGCCACAACGACTTCAAGACTCCCATCACAAGACGGTAAGTTGTGTGATGTGAACGGCACGACCATCAGCCGACGCTGAAAGTCGTGTAGTCTGCACAAGCCTTAAAGCAGAGAGTGAGAGGACTTGAACAGGTAAAAAACATGCAGATAAACATAAGAATAAACTAAGCTACAAAACCCTAAACAAGACAAGATCAAATAATGAGACACAGAAATACACAGACCAAGAATAACAATAACATGAACTAAAGCACAGAACTAAGAACTTAGGCACTGGACTAAGAATTGAGATAAAGAACTAAAATGCAGGACTAAGACCTCCTTTTCATTGTGTCTTTTTCTACTTTGGTATACGAGCAAATTCATTAAGAACAAAAAACCCCTTCTTTGTCAAATCCACAAATGTAGGTGATAAGCTCATAAACCCCAAAAGAATATCCTGATGAGTCACTCAAGGTGATGTCACTCCAAAGTGAACAGCAGAGATTACTACATGCTTCTACTGACATGCTTATGCTGCGTTCAAGTCAGGTGGGAAAATTTGGACAAGAAGTAAGAAACATTTTCGTATTCCCTTATGGAGCCATTCAAACATCATGAGGTTATCACTTGGTTATGATACATATTTTATATCAAACCAAACCAAAATGCAAATTCATCCATTTCCCATAATCTGACTTGGGAGTCATTCACTTCAGCTCACAGCCATAGGTTTTATAAATGAAGTGGACATGGCCACCATGACGTCACCCATTGCTTTGTAGACAACCATTTTGAAGCCTCGAGTTTGGCATTTCGACTGTCAACATATTGGTTTTTTGAAACCAGAAGTGACCATATATGGAATAAAGAGTGGAGTTAGCTAGCTTGTTTAGCAAGGTGCATCTGTAAGTCACCTTAACTGTGAAATTATTTGGGATGCTAATTTTGGGTAGCGCAGTGGACTCCTTAGAGTGTCTCTAAGTACAACTGAACACTAAACAAGACATTTCTAGGCTACCAGAATGTTACAGTTAACTTTCATGAAGCGTAAACACACTGTGAAAAGGTCAAAGCTCTGAGACAGAACCCAAAAACAAGTTCACAGGTAGTTAAACGTAAACAATGCAGCAGATATGATTCGTCCCTATCCTGATTGACAGTTTGCCATGGTAGTGAATCGTCAATCACAAGGTAACCCTGCCCTAAAGCATCTCCTGTTTTATGGTCTATTTTCCTCTAAATGGGAACATAATTTATTAAATAAACATCATGCTGTGTTGAAGAAGACTTGAAAATAGCGACTGAGACCATAAACTCATTAGGAAAGTACTTACTAGGTTAATAAATCAGGTGAGAAGTAGCCTCATTTTCTCATAGACTTCTACACAATCTAACTTGTTGTTTTTGCAGCCAGTAAAGTTGCCCCCTGCTGGCCATTAGAAAGAATCCAGGTTTAAGGCACTTCAGCATCGGCTTCGCTTTTCAGACATGGAGGTTGCTGCTTTCTCAAAGCTCATGACTATTATTGTACTACTCACTCACTGTGAAGACATTATCTTTTACACAAAAAGATGAAATAGGAAAGATGAAGTCTTTGTCTTAACTTTTTAAGTCAAATGTGTGAGGCAACCGGTAATAACGTTAATATTGTTCACTGCCTATTTTGGTTTATTTAGTGATCCCAACATGTGTTAGTCAACTTCATTTGACTTAGTACCTGAACATCTTGACTTCTGTCAAAATTATGAATTGAAAATGAAACGTTTGACTTTGTAATGCTCATGATTTAGTGAGTCATTCTAAGAATGCCTCAAAATTGTGAGTGCAAATCCTGACATATGTCACAATTTTGTCTTCTAACATTTCGTCTATTTTTTTTCCCTTTTCTCTGCAAAAATGTCAAAAAGTCCTCTAAGTTTGTTGTTAGACATAACAGGTATGAATGTTCTGTCCAAGAAACTGCAGAAAGCACGAGCAAATGCAAGTCCTCTATATTTTTGTGGTTTCCTGCACAGCAGGTTGGAGGATGTTTGGAGACATGAGTGGTCCATGATGGAGGGGGTGTAGGCCAGAACAGATGATTCTTTTACTTTTCTACTATGACAAGTCAAAATCTCTGCTGTGAAAAATACTGTAGCTAAAAATAATTGAACCATTCTGTATTCTTTCTGATGTGATAGAGTCTGTGTGATTTGGCGCTATATAAATAAAATTGAATTGAATTGAATAAATGAAGGTGTTTATTTAGTGTTGAGTTGCTGTTTATTTAACATAAAATCTATTTCATATATTTGTTCTATCTTTAAACTTTTGACATTAATACATCTCTCTCTTTTCGAGACAAAATTTAGATTTTGGGTTGGAGGTGCACAATATACCCATTTTTACTTTTGACAGCCTGAAAGCCCCCAATGATCCTAAGGGAATACTGGACCCAAAAACACTTGTAGATAAATAAATAACTTATGGCAGGTCATTTCATCCAAGTTTACCAAGCCGTGATTTAAAATCATAAAAACTCTTCCAGTGGCACAGATATTGTTATATGACTATGAACCAATCAGCAGCGACCTGTGACCGGGATCAATCAGCGCCTGTTTGACACATTCGTCCTGTTTGACCTCAGTATCTCTTCCCACCCCTTTAAATCAAGAATTCTTTACAATTTTGCCGACTGCAAACGGCAAAGCTGAACCAAGCTACCAACAGTTAACCACAGTCATACCGGAACTTAGGTCTTCCACCTTCAAATTAAACGTAGATGTATGTTAATTTGGACGAGAATACGTGCCACTGGGTGCAAAGAACGCCACACATGTATTAAAATGTAAACCATAATATCATATTTACTTTAAATGCATTTCACAATACAGTAAATTAAGGTAAAGAGGTAACACGTTGCATGTAATGTAATTATAAATGGTTTTATTTTTAACCATCTAAACCGGAAGTTGTATTACGGCTACCTTCACACAACCACCAAGCTAGCTAGCGCCGAGCCATTCATACTGAGCTAACGGCCGCATCCGTGGCTGCTTTGGTCTTTTCGGGGTTCAATTTCTGTTTTAGTGCGACAGTTAAGTAAAACATGGCTCTGCTTACGCCGTTACTCGCTTTTCTGTACCACCTACCGCAGGTGTACAAGTGGCTGCTGAAGCCCTACTATGTAGCCTCTCTGTTCATGTCTATAGCCTTTCTAGCTGTCCGCAAGACGCCTGGCATCTGCGACAATCTGGCCACACAGCGAGAAGACGGCAACTCCTGCGACTTCGACTGGGTCCGTAGAAAATACTAGTCACAAATTGCTTTTCAAGAATTGGTATTCAACTAACAGCTAGCTACGTTAGCTGGTCAGTGGGGTGAGCACAGTTGTGGATGGTTAGACTGGCTGACAAAACGGGCCAGGGGCTTTAGCAGGTCTTAGCTACAGGGAGAGAATCAAAGGCCAAACTACGGTCAAAAAAACACCAACAACTGGAATTTCGTGTTATTTTACATATTGACAGAGATAATGAAGTCACAAAACGTAATTTATAACTCTGCAGTTAATCAAGGTATTATTATATACAGTAGATATATACACTATGTAAATCAGCTTATATATATATATGTTATATAAAATTCATCTGCGTGATGACAAACAGTGGGGAATAACTTTTGAGGGGAGGACAGTGTTTCCTAGCCTCTTACCCTCTGTTAGCAGTGTCTCAGCAGCCTCTGAAGCCTGGGGCCCTCTGCCCCGGGGCCCTTTGGTGTAACACCAAAATCTGTGACAGCCATCAGATTCTGTGACTAAAGCTAAACAAGGATGTTTTCCTAACCTTAAAGTATTTTTGGTGCCTGAACCTAACCAACCTGCAACCGCTTCACAACTTCAGCAAAGCCTTTGGCCTTAACTTCCCATCTGGGTCACAGAATCTGATAGAGCTGATTTAAAACCAGGTGGTCGGACGTCATGTCCACCGTTATCTAAATGCTCTCAAGGAGATTTTCCCTCACTAAGAAACAATAATCTGTCTTATTTTTCAGCTTAAATATGGTGAAATACTGAATGTTAAATGTTTTAATTTTACCATCTTTGACATGAAATATGTTCGTACAATGCCTGAAGGATGAAACCAATATGAACAGACCTTTTTGTATACAGTCTTTTGGACAGGCTGGCCACAATAGAGACATTTCATGTTTGTGTTCTCAGAGGGAGGTGGAGATCCTCATGTTCCTCAGTGCCATCGTCATGATGAAGAACAGACGAGCGAGTGAGTAAATATCTTTGCTTTTTTGTTTTGAGTAGATTTTTCCTGAGCATTAATATCATGTTATAATCAGATACATGGGAGATAATAGTATATCCCTGAGCCGTGGGCGTCACAACCATTGTCTGTGGGTGGGACAAGACCCACCCACTTTATAAGACCAACAAGTTTGGACCTGATCACTTCTACCGTCTCTAATTCAGCGCATTTTCAGAGCACCGTCAGTTAGATCTGATCCACCTGAGGAATGCCCGAATAAATTAAACTTCATTCTGCTACAGCCTTGAATTTCGCGCTGCTGCTTCCTCAAATCCAGTCCACTCATTCAGAGCATGATTCAGAGTCCATGTAAATTATTTCACTACCTGTGTCTACCTGCCACACAGTAAAGCTGCGCTTTCCACCTCAGGTACCCGGCACTTTTAGTAACTAAAAGGTTAATTCAGCCCATGGTTGTGTGCTTTGACCTGCAAAGATTAGATAAATTAACCAGCTGAGGTAAAGCAACAGACAGGCATCATATGTTAGTAATCATGATGAACATCAGACTTGATTGGATTAAAATTAAATACTTTGCTTGACCATGAAAAATAGTTTTCTTGTGTGTAGCCATGAACTTTAATCGTGGGTCACTTTATTTTACCCTCGGAGTATAATTTGTTACAAATTTGATAACAAGTTCTTAAATAAACTCCAGCACAGATAAAGAAACACAAATATTAAATCTCAACGGTTTGGAAGGCCGACAAGAGCTGCAGATCAGCTCGTAGCACTCACGTTAACTGAATCTGAACATAAGCTACAACAATGGAAGTAAATAAAGTAGTAATGCAAAAATCCAAAAAGCACAGCTATAAGCTACAAAGAATAATCACTCACTGGTGTCCGAAAATCAAAGAGCACAAAAACAAAGGTACATGGTAGATTTATGTTACGTAGCAAAAATATGCAGTAATGTAAAAACTGTGGCTGGGTGGGTACTGTCCAAACACATCTATCCTTCAATAATTTCTACTAGATATATTTTAATGTTTTCTATTACCTATAAAGTACAGTTTTAGCTGCCGGCAGAGGTCAAGCACAGAAGCCCTTGCCATGGTAGAGCACTGGTCTGTGTCCGTTCACATGAGTGAGACCTTGTGGATCCAAGAGAACACAGGCAGAGCGTCGCTCCCCGTCCCAGCAGGCCTTGAGACATACACGCTAAAACATGTGGCCAGCTGTGTGGAAGGTCTTAACACAAACTTATTAATGATCGCTAACGTATATTTGGCAGAGAGACACAAACACGAAGGATTCTCATTCTTGCGTATTATAAAAAAGGTTGCTATATTATCACTTCTGCTTGTCAAGTTGACCATTAACAGCAGGCCAAAACGGGAAATCTCCTGGTGCAGACTCGCTCCCTCATGGTTTTTAACATGAAATTAAAAAATGTTCTTAATTTTGCAGGGCACACATGTGTGAATAGTTGTAAAAAAAAATACTTGCGCTGTCCTAAATAATGGTGGCAAAATGCATTCTGGAGCCCTGAAAAATAATAATCATGATTATGTGGGTCATAAAAATAACGATTATTAACACAGTTACTGATTGGCTTGGGAAACATATGCATTTATTGAACTTACAAAAAAATGATTTATGCATTAACTATAAAGAGCATCTTAGAGCACAAGAGTGTTTCATCAGGCTGACGGCCTTCTGTGTGTTTGTGAAGTGCAGGTGACCTACTCGAGCTGATAACAACTCGTTATGTAACATAACGCTGAAATTCAACCGTAGTGTTCTGTCAGGACATCTCAGTGAGTTAAACCAACCGTGAGGAAAGTATAAACCCACTATTACAGACAGGACACTGAATATTCTACACATCTGGAGCAGGTAAAGAAGGCTTAACATATACATTCTTAAGCTATTAAGAAGGACTAGAGGACTCATTTCTGCAGGGTAAAACGCCACAGGCTTACACTAATGGAGGTGACTAGCAACTTGTAGCAGTTAACTCCGTCATGTTGGCTCAAGCTAAACATCACAGCCTGCTGAGAGTGAGTTTGGGCTTCTGGGGTGGACGGGGTGTAAAGTACAGGCTGCACAGCTGTAAAGGAAAGGGTGCGCTGGAATATGCATGTGCATGCGGCACAATGATCGTTTTAATACGCTTGTTTTCATAATCGTTGTAAGCCAAAATTGGAATCGTTATTAAAATTTGATTAATTGCGCAGCCCCTAGCATCATTATGTCCTGCTAACTTGAATGGTGTCCATGGAGTTTGAAAAAAGTGTGAAAAAAACTCTGCATCTGTTCACTCAGTAACGGTGGAGCAGCATGTCGGCAACATCATCCTGTTCAGCAAAGTGGCCAACGTTATCCTGTTCTTCAGACTGGACATCAGGATGGGACTGCTCTACCTGACACTCTGCATAGGTCAGTCCAGCCTGCCCTCGCACACTCACACATCATATTTATTGTTGTCAGCAAATCAAATTAAAAGACCAAATGAATGAACTACTGAGTATTGTTTGTGTATCTGAGCCATAGATAGAAAAACCCACCAGTGCGCCTCACTGGCTGACATGTTCCTTCATCACCATGAGGCAGAATCACAGCTTTATTGCCAAGTAGTATTTTACAGGTGAGAGGAATTTGCTTTGGTGATTAGGTGCTAGACATAGACTCAAGCTCAAACATATAGTTGACATAAATACATGTACAAATATACACAGAGGCAAGTTAGAAAAGAAGAATGTGGCTGTTTACATGTGCATCACTCGTGTGTTTGTGTTACACATATTACAGAGGATTTATATAAAGATAAATATAAAAATTGGCATAATATAAAAGAACACACTGTTAGTTGACATACGCACACAACATCCTGCTGCCCAAATACTCACTACTGCACCACATGTGGATTGCGTTTCCTCCTGTTATGAACACAACAGAAACCAGGAAATTCTGGAGCCTTTTCAAAAATGGAAACTATATTTTTGAGCAGTTAGGATCAGGACCAGTGGGCATGGAGCTGAAAGCCACAGACAGGAGTAGGGATGTCAGAAAATGTTCTACCTTTTGAAATGAATCCCTGCCAAAATCTTCCATAAAAAATGATTTAAATGATGCTAACGTAGCTATCCACACGGCAGAACATGGTTTAATAGTTGATATCTTCTTGAAGAGGAAAATCCACGTGGAGTCATTAGAGCTCTAATGAACCAGTGGTATCGATCATCTTGGCAAACCACCCCACAGAGGTAAGTTTCCCTGCCAGTCAGAACAGAAGAAGTTCCCTGGGTAACTATGACCTGGATGACTGAGAACCTACACAGTCATCTTGCTAAGCATTTTGGGAGGAACACCCTCAGAATGATACAGGAGTATGAAAGGATAGCCAGGAAAATTGCATACTGCAGAAACCACTTCCTGTTTAACCCGAGATGCAGACAACACAAACCTATACCTATCAGCCTGCACTTAGGCTCCACACAGAGCAGGAAGGATCCTGGAGAAAGCTCAAAACCAGCTACTGAATGAAAGAGTGAGACAGATCTACTTCACCACTGAAGCCCTGAACAAAGAATCAGACAGCTTACACTCCAAACTGGAAGCACATCTGCCCAGTACAGTACAGGAAAAGGTGATAGCACAGCTATCTAAACACACCAAGAGCAAGGACAGAATACAAATACTGTAAAACTGATTAATAGCCAGGCTTTTATTTGCTAAAATCACTGAATTGACCCTGCCTGTATTTGGGACAGGCGCCCATATGGGACGGGCCTTTAATTCCTCTTGCAGAGGTAAACAGTGTAGTCGGCACAGCATAGTCCAGACCGACTACAGGTTTTTATTTGTCCAAAAACTTGAACTCGAGGGGAACAGCGAAGGTCGCAACAACCGCATCTTCCCATATTGTCCGGAGCAAATCCGCATGAATCTGTAATGAATGAATGAAGTGATGGTTTCAGCATTAACTCTGCACATATCGTCTCTGACAAAGTCCTAATGTTCCTAATGTTCTTCCTCTTCTGTTGGTTCTGTGTATGTTTCAGTGTTCCTGATGACCTGTAAGCCTCCTCTTTACATGGGACCAGAATACATCAAATACTTCAGTGACAAAACCATTGATGTGAGTACAAGTTGTAGAATTTGTAGTAGCAGTGGAGCCTGTGTACGGGGGACAGCTAACACAGAGCTCCAGTACTGAGACAGTGGAGTGCAGTTTAGCATCGAACCAGAAGCAGTAAGGAGCAGAGTGATGTGCTCATGTATGTAGAGGTGCAGGTCACAACTGCTTTTGAATCATAAATGAAAATTGTGTGTCCAGGATGAGCTGGACAGAGACAGTCGGGTGACGTGGATCGTTGAATTTTTCGCCAACTGGTCTCCGGAGTGCCAGTCCTTCGCTTCTGTTTACGCCGATCTGTCTCTCAAGTAAGACCCCGTCCAGCCGCTCACAAAGTGCACTTGGTGACATTAAAAAAAAGCACCCTCACTTCCTTTTTTCTTTTGTGTGTCAGATATAACTGTGCTGGTCTCAAGTTTGGCAAAGTGGACATTGGACGTTATGGAGAGGTTTCCAAGAAGTAAGTCGTTGGATTTTTTTATTCTCATTTGTCTCAGATTGTTTGCCCAGAGAGGACTGAGTGTGACCTGCCGTCTGCTGTGCATCTCTCTCTCTCTGCAGATACAAGGTGTCTGCATCGCCGCTGTCCAAACAGCTTCCCTCCTTGGTGTTGTTTCAGGGAGGGAAGGAGGTGATGCGGCGCCCCCAGGTGGACAAGAAGGGTAGAGCCGTGTCCTGGACCTTCACTGAGGTCAGACTGGACTGTGCACTGTGTTTTAGAAAATAATATGTACTGAATTTCCAAAAACATCAATTTAATCTTTCAAAGGCAGGCTGTGCTGTGGACGTAGCAGCAGTTCATATTGAGAAAAAAAGTTTTAAACATGTTTCTATTCACCAAACGACTCAGTGCACCACAGTGTTAATAAAGAACCGTCTACGTCACAAAGTCTGAAGGTAAAAAGTGTCTTCAGTTACATGAGGAAAAATACCTGTTTAAAGAATCTAGCAAAGCTTTTACTGCCAACTTACAGTACGAATGCTCGATACTATAGACCAGGGGTCCCCCGACACATTAAGGAGACACTGTGGGGGCCGGACTGCTGTCAGACCTCCACAACAGAAGCTGTTTACTGAGAAGTGATGGTTTAAATCTGTAATTGTAAACCTAACTGCATTTGCACTGTTGTTGTGCATGTGACACCCGTAGTTACTGGTTGTAACAGCCAACACAGTTTTATACTACAGGCAGTGTCCAACCTCACAGTTTTCTTTCCGTTCAGTTTAGTTTGTGCACTACTACCCTGCAGGTACCACTGTATGTTCTTTATTGGCTAGAGAAAACTTTAAATATATCTTCCAGAGTTATTAAGAGTTTATAACTAAATAATATTCACAGTACAGTACAGTAATTTCACAGTACGTTTGGTGGTAAAATCCTATAGTGCTTTTAATAGAGGACACTTGAGTTTACTTTTAGTATTTGGAGGAGAACCCTTCGTCCCGAGCTGTACCTTCTCTGGCCAGGACACACTTCATTGAACACGCCTACAGGTGCAGGGACTCTGCTGGGTGGTTGTGGTCTCGTCCTTGCCAAACACTGATTGTTTGCAGATTAAACTCATGTCAGTAACGGTCTCTTGTCTGTCTCCACCAGGAGAACATCATCCGAGAGTTCAACCTGAACGAGCTCTACCAGAAATCCAAGAAGCTCAACAGGACCAAAGGAGACAAGGTCAGCCAGTCCCAGTTCCCACCTGTCCCCGAGGAGGAGGAGCCCGAGCAGCAAGGAGCCGACGGCCAGTCGGAGCAGTCTGAATCCAAAAAGGACAAGTAAGATTAAGTTTGTGTCGCTCAGCTTGGACTTCTGGACGGAACTCTGTCTCTTCTTCCTCTCCTCAGTGTTGAGTTTGTTCACTCTTGAATCAGAACCGGACCGGTGTGGATCGTCGCGTCTTGCTTTGTGTTGTCGACCTTGCAGATGTGAATGCCTGGACTTTGTTTTTTCTGCTATGAGAATTCAAAGCACCACAGCACTCCTGCCTGCCTCCAGCATTAACAGCATTTACCATCAGCACTGGTGCAGCTGCAGCGACCTCCGTCTGTTTCCCTTTTATTAAAGAACAAAGGCAACGCGTGTACACTTTAGTGGAGAAGCAAACAGTGAACCGGCTTTTAAAGGGGCTTGTATAATGTTAAAACCTGGTCCAGTATCTGAGTGTTAGGCCCGGAAATGTGCTGTGTAGACTTGCTGTCTATGCAGCACATATCTGGTGGTTGAAGCTGTGAAGTCTGACTGACTGCTGCTTTATGAGAGTCAGTTGAGTTCTTACTAATTAACAGTGAATGTCATGCTGTTTTTTATTTAGAGATTTTATGCAACTAATTTAATTCAGAGTAGATTTTATTAATCATTCTATGATTAACTGTATATTCATGTAAACTAAGATATAACACAGTGGCTGTTTGGACAGAGTTCAGTACGTTCAGGTTCCTGGTGGTTTTGGTACAATATGGGAGCTGCATGAGTCGGGTGGGGTTACTCAACTAATAGTTGGACAGCCTCCCTATTAATCCCCATGGACATTCATTTGTACTGTTGTGGACAGATCAAGCTCAGCTCTCCTGTCATTCAAGCCTTTGTGACACCACATTCCTTCAGTCTGGTCTGACTGTATTCCCAGGATCCTCCTCTCTTTTGGTTGCTGCTGCTTTTGTTCTGTGTATTTGCCTCTCAGACGGACCGACCTGACCGTTCTCATCTGTTCCTCGTCTTGTTGCCTACATTAATGCCATGCATTTTTTTGACTCCCTATGTTAGCAACAAGGTAACTAGTATTTTTATGTTTTAAGAAGAATCTTCCGAATCTTCAGGACCCCAGCATATAGACAGTACTTTTATTTATTCATAAACTGCCTTTCCATTATTAGTTATCTCAAAGGCTGTTCCCCCCCCAGTCTTTCTGGACCACATGGAGTTTTAGAGGGATTTGATTTCTTTTACAGCACTGTTTCCTGCTTTTTTCCTGTTTTTTAATAAGATTTCTGATCAGAATATTAAACTTTCCCCCCTTCTTGTAATTACTTTAAACATATAAACCAACTGTTTAGATGTGTTTTTAAAGACACTGAGTTCATTCCTCAATTACTAAAACCTTTTGTATGTATTGTATTTTGAAAATGATTTGTCCTTCTGTCACATTGCATTTCGTTTAAATGGAAAAGTCTGGCCTGTTTTGTTGTTCATGTAATAAAACAATGCACATGAGCATTTCATTCCTCACACAAACACTCGTTTGTCTTTTCTCTGCCTGGTAACTTGTCCTCTGAAACCTTTAGTGTGTCTCATTTCCACACTGCCAGTCAAAGAAGTAAACGTTTGGATTTCCTACAGCAGCTGCTGCTGTAGTGGACCTTTGGACCACTTTGTCCGTACGGCAGAAACCAGCAGCACCCTTTTGATTTTTTTTCAAACCAACTAATGAAAGACACTGAATGAGACTGCGTTGAGAAGCTAGTGGAACAGAGGTGAGTCATGACTTCAGCTCTGTATTGGCACAAAGGTGCATTGTATCATCAAGCACTAGAGGAAAAACAGCTCCATAGACCTACTGGAGGTCAAAACTCCCAAGGAGGTTCTCAAAGTGGGGTTCGGGGAACTCCAGCAGTCCCTAGAAAAAGGGGGGGAAATGATTTATTTTTTACTACATTTCCATTCATAAGTAACACAGTGACAGATGTTGTGACTGGGTTTCATATCATTTCTGTAATAAACATCTAAAAGCAAAAATTCTATTAGATGGGCGACCTTGGGACAAAATCTTCTCAAACGAGGATCTGTGGTCTTATTTGTGTCAGTTTAGCTCTGAGGGGAACTGCAGCCTGGAGAGAAGTGTGTGCAGGTTCATCAGTAATGTGGGGGGGCTGAACGACACCAAGGGCATTTTCCCTGACGTGGTTTGAATGCCGTCAGGATCATTTCAAGGATTCTTTTATTACATCATCATCGTAGGGTCGGCCGGTTTGGCAGTTTTCTGTAGACTGAGCAGGACAGTCCAAATTCCACTCACCGCTTTTGTGTTGGGCTGAAGCCACAAGATGCCAAAAATCCATGCAGACAAAACAAACCTTCTGCATCGCTGCGTTAAATAACTTAATTGTCTTATGGTGATTGGAAATCCTGAAAAAAAGAGCGACTAGTGTTCACATCTCTCTTTTAAGTTTATTATCAATTTTACGGTCCTGCACCACATCCACCCATCCACAAACACACTCACACACACATTAAGCTGTACAATACACACATTGGTCATTTCCTTGATTTGAACTTGGTTTTGCATCTCGAGCACCTTCATTCACAAATGAAGTTAAATTTACATTAATTTGGAGACCAGATGGGATTTCATGACTCTAGTCTACAGTCTAAATAGGAGGACACGGTATAAATTAAAAGTCCTGGCCCTGTTTTTTTCAGAACAGAACGTTGGAACTGAGATTCTTTCACAGAGGACAGCGGATCAGCTGCAGAGCTTCCACCAAAACCATTTTGAAGGGCCCTCTCATCATAAATCTGAACCTGACAACATGACCCCTCTTTTGAGTCAATATTAAAAACTCTTCATTTATCAATAACTGTATTTTCATAAAAATTCATATAAAACAATTTCAAATTAAATAGGTGACATAAAAAACACTTGAAATTTCAAGGCAACAGCTCAAGGAATACATTTTCTAGAAGTACGTGCCTTGTCTTAAGGAACCCATTACCAACAAAAGGCCAAAACATGATTATCATTTACTTTCTCACCTCCTGTTTGTTCAAACAGACGACATGGTCCACAGCCAAACACAGCGGCCTACAGTGGCTAGTAATAGTAGTGCATGCTGCAGTCCGGTATAAATGCCACTCTAAAAAATGAAGATTAAAAATAAAAAAAAGACATCCACATTTGAAATCACATCATCCTGTACAAACATATTCACATCTAGGAAGAAATCAACTAATGAGTTAAAGAAAAGGCGAATCAGCATTTTGTTTTGTTTTTTTCAATGTCATATTTCTTCCTTAATCAGTTCACACAGCAACGTGGATCGACTGACAGCGTCCGGGTTCCCACTGTGGTCTCACAGGTCCGTGACAGATCCCTCCGACTGCCCGATTTGTGACCTCCTGTCGGCTCGTGATGTGCTTTTCCATGACTGGCTGGAAGGCTGTGAACGAGGCGGCGGCCTCAGGGAGAGCGGCGTCACACAACACCTGGGAACACTTGGTCCAATGCAACCACACCACGCTCCGTTTGGTGGATGCTGGTATTGAAAGTAGAGTTTAACTGACAACTGGGGCCAAAGCCTGTATTAACCGCTAGCTATCACGTGATGTGATCTGATATGACTTGCGTCTGATCACAGTCGGTCAACACTGAACTGGTTGTCTATGGGAAGCCCTTAACTTTGAATGAATCTTTTCGGGTTTGACAGACTGCAAGAACGTGTTCAGTGATGTTCTGAAATGTGAGTGAAATGGTTCAACGATCACATCTGCATTGATTTGACCTAAATGCAGCTTCGGTCCCAAAGTGCTGATATGAACCTTCATAAACCTAAAGTGGTCAAACCCTAATCCACCCCTCTGGTGGGGACCACACTCCTCACCCTGGCAGTGGTAAGTGCCTCGCGCTGCTATACGTTTATAATGTCACACCAAGACCTGACCATGCTAGAGCCTTGTCCTACCTACCGAGCTGCAGAGGAGGAAACCCACACAATTGAGGCAAATCTTGTTTGTTTGCACCAGTGAAATCCCCACAAAAGTTCTTCTCTATCCCAGTACCTACATCAGTCCTGGTCTTCTCTCGTTTTACCAGCAGAGTTACTAAGGTGGATGTCTGGAAGCAGGATAGCCCAGTACCGTTAGTCCATGAGCCAATGAGGAGCAAGACCTAGACAAAATGGTTCAGTTCATCCTCAGATGTCCGGGTACAGAAGGTCCTTGTCACCTGTATTACGGAAAACCCAAATCAGTATCTGAAGCGCTGAAAGAGAGGGCAGTATTTCCTCTTCGTCACAGTGGTCCTCGAGCCGGAGACAAGCTGCCACTCACACAGAAATCTCGTAGGTAGTGCCTCCGACCCCAGTCACCTTCTTTACCGCGCCACCCTGGGGCTTATGGGCGGGACTCTGCATCAATGCCGAGCTAGGATAGGCCACTCCGGGCCGGGCGGACACGCTGACTGGGTGAGAGGGAGAGGAAGGGGCGGAGCAGGAGGAGGAAGTGGAGGAGAAGGGCTTGCCGCCATTGGTCCGACCGAGAGGTTTCATCTGGATCAGCTCATCCCTGATTTTAGAAAAACACAGACAGAATCAGTGACGGCCAGGAGAGGAAGTCCAGGCTTCATTTGAAGAACAGATGGAAACCTCAATGACAAGTCAGTATTTTACCACTTCACTCATTCCTACAGTACATCCACTACACTGCACTTCAGTTCATTTGGTCTGGACCTGGAGAAAGGATGACACATACAGACAGCCGTCCTGCAGCATCAGTGCATCGCACGACACACATGGGGAAACTGAACTCTGGTGTCAGACAGCAGGTCATGCTGCCGGCTGTTTGCCTCTCACGTGTATAGTGTGTTTTCTCTGGTGGCATTTCGAGCAGCAGGTTAAATTAGCACTTAGAACGCATTTTAACACGTTTCACAATCATCCAAAGTAGAAAAGGTTGATGGAAACCAGGAGGGTTTTTTATCATCATCATTGTTTTTTATAGTTAGATGATATTTTTCAGTCCTTCCCAGGAGTGTATGACAATTTATTAGAATCTATGACTTAATGAAAAGTACACAGTGCAGTGTTGATGGATTAGGCTGTTAGCAGATGGATTTAGTAGTACTTTAGCTTTTAAAAGCAGCATGCTAACAGTCACATATCTTCCACAACGCTTCCAGGCAGCTGATTGGCCGGCACCAGAATGCGTTCAGCAGCTTTCACACCAGCCCAAACAAACCGAACTAAAGGAGCAAAAGCACCAGGGTTCGTTTTAACGGAACCAAACAAGTTGGGTGTGAAAGCTCCCTTTTTTCAGATTAAAAACACTATTGGCAGTTGGTCTACAGCTCACTACCCACCCCAACCATCAGTCTTCAAGCTCCACAGTCTGGATGTCTGTGCACATATTGGCTTGGCTGTCAGAAGTATAATACAGTATGTGTATATCACATCCTTTTGTGTCAGGGGTCTGCTGGGAAGACCACAGCTGACAGTAGAATGGTTTGTTAACTGGAAAGCCTGCAGGACTGTCTCCCACAGCGATGACACAGTCCCACATGGTCCCCAGTACTGCAGTGTCTCAGCATGGAGGCCCAAACATTCATATTAGACTAATAACGCTGCTCCTGAGAAACGCACTCCTTTACTCATCAAGGTCACAATGAAGACACACAATGAGACATCCTGTCCAGAGCCTGTAGCAGCAGTAGTAAAATTGCATGAGTTGCTCCACAACAAACAAACACTGAGCAGGATGGACAAGCAACAAGCGTTGGACAGAAACACACATGTCAGCATGTCTTAATGCAAATGTCTGGCTGTGCCTTGGTGTCACTAAGACGAGAAGAACTAAGCTGATACTGAACTACTCAAAACGGTTGGATCTGGTGCTGCTGCTCATTCCTGGGAACAACCACACCACCTTCTGAGCATCGGTGCTCAATGATAACTAAGTTTTTCAACAATGCCTGAGTGGGACTGTTTCCCTAATATCATCATCATCATCATCGTCGTCTCCAGCTACGCCAAATATAATTGCCTCTTTTTATAATCACTCACTTTACTATCAGTTCTCCTCCTGCTGCTTTATGTTTTTGCACATCTTAATACGTACATGGCTTATTTATGTTCTAATACTAAAACTGCCCGCTTAACTCCTTCCTCTCCCTTACACTGATGTAGGGCTGGGCGATAGGGCCAAAAATGTTATTGTGACAAAAGAATTCATTAGATATCGATAATTATCAGGAGAAATGTCAAATCATTATTTCTTTCAAGATGTTGTTGCTCGTGACTGAAAGTTGAAGAAACCGGATGATAAACAGAATTTTTAAACTATTCTTCATGGTCAGAACAAACAGCTGATGCCAAACAGTGGATCACTTAACAAATCTGAGGCAGAGCATTCAGAACTATTATGATAAAATCTTTTTTTCAACAAGTATACATGAGTAAAATTAAGTTGAATCTTTTCTCAGGCCTTTTCCTCAACAAAACAAATATCTTAATAGAAAAATGAAGAGCTAATTTTGTTCATTAATTTGGATTCAAATGAATTTGTGATATTGAAGAAAAATATATTGTCATAATTATTATTACTGATTATTTCCCAGCCCTACACTGACGCATTATGTTACAACCGTTACAATTTATATGGGCACAGGTTTCATGCACTGGTGATAATGCAGGGGACAAAAACAAACAGAGGTCAGAACACCATACTTATAACAGTGAGAAAGCTCACAGACAAATGGAAGACAAGCAAAGGGAAAAGAAGGAGGAACTCACAGGAGATCTGGCAGGAGGAGGAGGTGAGAAGGGAAGAGGAGGAGGAGCAGTCAATCAGGAAGTCAGGTTTTCAGGCGAGCAGGTGGTTTTTTCAGGGTTAGCAGCAAACCAATCGTCCTGACAAAAGGCGAAACTCATACTCACTTCGGCGCTTGTATTCCTCCTCCTCCTCCCATTCCTCCACTTTCTCCTCCTCCTCCTACCCCCGCCGCATTCGCTCCAGCTGACGCAGACGCCTTTCGGACCAGCCGATACTGCATTTCAGCGGCAGCAGCGCTCGAATAAGAGAGCGACTTTCCCAGAGGTGGAGGGTGCGGGGAGCGGGGTGGGTGGGTCGTGGAGGAGGAGCCCAGAGGGGTGTCAGTGGAGCGGGTGCGGAAGGGATAAGCGTGGTGGGTTGGTGCGTGAGGGGCAGCAAAGCGGGGAGGGCGGGAAGTAGAGGAAGAGGAAGAGGAGTGGTGGTGGTGATGGGAGTGGTGGTGGTGATGGTGGTGATGATGGTGCGGGGGAGGCGGGGCAGAGGAGGAGGGGGGGGCCGAGGCCTGATTAGCAGGCGGGGGGAGAACGGCGGGGTGGGGCTCGCCCAGCAGTCGCTCCCTCTCTGGAGGAGGCGGTGGGGAGGAGGATGTGGAGGAAGAGGAGCGATGGAGGAAAGGGTGGTGGTGATGGTGGTGGTGGTGGGAGGAGCGGTGGTGGTGAAGGGGCGACTGGGAGGACTGGGAGTGCATCTCAGGAACTCTCTGTTGTGACAACAGAAAGGGGGGAGCTGTAGCCGCCTGCTGCCGGCGTGCAGGGTCTCCCAGAGGAAGCCTCAGGGGCTGCTGAACCCGCCACCACTCCTTTGTCGAAATCGTCACCACCTGCCAATAAGCTGTCATATGACAGGCTCCCGTTGCGGGACGGGTGATGAGGTGGGGGTGTCTGATTGGCTAAGCTCTTGAAGCTGGTTGAGGTGGTGGTAGCCTCGGAGACATGGGCGGTGCCTGCTGAGGTGTGCGTGGAGCTGGAAGATCGCGACGCCACTCCTGATAGGACGGTGGGGTCGGAGAAGGAGGGATACGAGCGGCCGCCAAGTGAGTAGCCAGGGATGCCCCCTCCTCCCACCTCTCTTCCTTCCTCCCTCCTCTCCCCCCCTCCTCTGTCAGCTGACGTGTCCCTCCTATCCAGGCTGGGCTGGGAGCGGAAACCAGGCTGCTGGCTGGCCTGGAGGAGGGAGGAGGTGGAGGAGGAGGAGTCCCTGGCACTGCCAACACTCTCCCCTCGACTTAACTGGAGGAAGCAGGAGGAGAAAGAGGAGGGAAGGTGAAGGACAGAGGGGCAGAAGGAGGGGAAAGAGACAACAAGAAGCTGAGCAGAGAAGAGTAGAGCAATACGTAGGTGTTTCATCCCGCTGCAAAGAAACTCCCTCTAGTGTTCATTAAGGCTCCGGTAGTCAGCATTTTTGCAATTAACCGAATAGTTTTTAAAAAAATTTAGTTTGCAGATAAAATAATTTACATGTGCTACTTTGACTAGGACTGTAGTATTGCTCGATGCCCCGCCCACAGCGCTATCTTTCTAGTTGCTCTTTATTACAAACAGGAAAGATCTGTTGGTTCATTGACCACACAGAATTTTTGAGATAAAATAAATGTTACTTTTGTTTTTCTTGATGGCAATACAGGGTTCAAGAATTCTGCTATTTATGAATAATACATCTAGTTATTAGAAATAGTCTCACTGCTGTTTGTAAAGCCCTTTTTCCACTGCATGGTACCAGCTCGACTCACCTCGGCTCGCTGTTTTTTTTCTCCCATTGTGGAACCTTTACCTGCTACTAGGTACTATTTTTCCTATCACCTCCTTTGAGGTTCCAAGCGAGCTGAGGCGATACTAAAATGTGACGTGAAAACACAGAAGATTCAGCACCAACCAAAAATTGAGTCTTGCAAGGCTAACTTCAGTGCCATCGGCAACAAGTTCATTTGCTGATCTCTAATTTAACCAGCTGATATGCAAAAATATTGATAGGCTTTTTCTTGCACATCACTTACCAAGGCCAGTTATACTCTCAGTTTCAACCCAAACTACTAGCTAATGTTATGATCTGTCCTGAAACTATCCCTGATGTAGTTTGTTGTAGAGAAGCTGCAGGATTACTCCTGTTAGAGACATCAGACTTAATGAAACTGCATCCAAGGCCTGTTTTAGTCCATCCACAGACTGCAGACTGTGTACAGTGAGTCGAATAGTCGCTTCTATTACTACACAGTCAGCTATAGTTTTGAATGACAGGTTCCCTTTTATCACATGTAATTAAATTAAAACCAACTTAAAGGTTTTCCAAAGCTGTTTGCTGTAATAAAGGAAGCATATTTGTGCTGAATAATTAAAGCATATGTATTTCATATGTTATATGTCTTGGTTACAAGACAAAACTGCCGCTGTTACTTTGTTAAGTCTTGTGCAGACTACACGATTTTCAGCAGCAGTGCCGTTCACACTACACAACTTACCGTCTTGTGACGGGAGTCTTGAAGTCGTTTTGGTGTTCACACTACGTGACTGATCGGTGACAGGGGGTCACACACTACACGAGCTGACAGCGACGCTCCAAACCACGTTTTCTCAAGAAAACTCAAGATCGCGTCCTTCGTGTGTAGGACGCGATCCTACACTCTCATTGGCTGAATGTGAATGTCGAGTCGGCCGAGTCCGCCAGATATCTGCCAGATGTCGGCGATGTGTCAGAAATGTGTCGGGGAGCCGTTTTTGACGCGTCACTGAGTAGCTCACACATAACGACTGGCGACCGCCGATCAACCACTGATTTACCCCCCGGTCACAGCCTGACGGTCGCCGAGCAGCAATTCGGGCAAAAAAATCGTGTACTGTGAACTAAGCTTTAACAGAACTAGTCTTTTTACAGGTCAGTACTGATACTGTTGGTCTTGAGCTTCATACAGCTTAGAAATGAAGGCACCAAACAGCATTGTGAACAATAGAGACTGATTAACACATTTCTCCTGCTGAGTACTTAAAAGCTGTGAAAAGATTAAACTAAAGTTTATCATTGCGTCTCCACCTATGTAACACTCCACTGTGTACCAGGCATCATGCCAACATGGGAGCACAGTGGCTGTGAAGTGCACTTCACAAGTGTCCTTGCATGAAGTGTTCTCAATTTGACTGTATTATAAACTCAACCCAAACGTGACCCAAAGCTCGTCTTCATACCGTCTCCATATTAGATATTCAGTATGTTCAAATTTCCATGCAAACGTTTCTTTAGTACATTGATGTTGTGAGGGTTTAACAGTCACTAAAAATGCAACAGAACACAAAACTGTTAAGGGCCATGGTCAGTCATATTAGTACAGATCAACTTCAGAAAAAATACATATTTCAGAGAAGGGTTTCTCTCCCCTGAGAGTAGTCGCAGCAGAGAGCAGGTCACACAAGTTATTCAATACAATTTAGATATAATCCACAACTGTCCAAATGAACAGAAGTCATTTCGTTAGAGCTTTTATAGGCAGTGGTGAGAAAAGATTTGTCACTGGGATCTAAAGCTCATATACACTTCCTCCTTATATCTCCAAAAGCCTGTAGCACAGGAAAAGAAGGAAACAAGTCGATCTCCCCTTTTAAATCCTCAGGATTCTGACAGTTTACTTTTTAACATCAAGAGTTGGCCTCTATCTGATCCACCAGGAAATGGACAGCTAAGGTGAAGAGCATGAAACATCTAAATCAGAGATCAAAGAGAACCTGTAGGACATCACTGAAAGGCTAATTGCCAAATGTTAATAACACTGAGCTTGTAATTCTGTATCTGAACAACACATCAACAAACTCTTTTGACAAACTCTGTAGACAATCTACAGGTGACATTTCCTACCAGGGAGGGGAAGAAAAGTGACACGGAAACTAATAAAGAAGTGAGAGTTGGAACAATAAACTAAAGAGAAAATGAAGGAGAACAACAACAACAACAACACCACAGAGTGTTAGACTGACATGTGGGTGGATACTGACCAGACATGGGTACAAATACTGAGTAGAACCAAGTTATCTGTATCTGTGTACCTGAATACAAGTGGATTGTATTCCGGTATACCTGTCCACCTGTTTTACTGACAGATGAATCCAGTCACTGACTATTTGAAATGGATTCAAAGAGTATTTCACCCACATGCAGAGCAAAAGAGGCAGGAAACAAAGTTAAGGTAAGTAAAGATAAGAGGGGGAAAATGCTTTTAGAACAATCACTTACTGATACTGATCAACAGAAAGCCACTGAGAAACCAAACCAAGATGGCCGACAGGAAATCAAAAGGAAAAACAAAAAACGAAGATGAATTAGACTGAAATCAAAGAGATAAAAGAAGCACAGATGGAAAAAACATCTCTGCTCAGAAACACACACACTGATCCCCCCCTTCCTTAAGGGTTAGGGCTACAACTTTGGATTTATTCACACACTTTAAAAGATGAATTAAAAGCTTCTTTCTTTTTCTTTACAGTATTATATGTTGATAATTTTAATAATTTTATAATAGGCTGTAAATTAACGTATTGGTAAAAACAGAAGTTCATCCCCATATAGCCAAATGGTATGAACCTGATTTCATACAGGCTCTGTGAAGATTCGGAGTCACCCCTAACACACACACACACACACACTCACACACACACACACACAAGTCTATTCTACACTCAGATTTAAAAAGTGTGTGTATGTGTGTGTGTGTGTTTGTATCGAGGGGCTTGTACTAGTAAGCTGGATGTTCGAGATAAAAGATCAACGCTATCAAAGCGCTGCCTACTGACCAATCAGCTCTCTTGGACAATGACATCACTTCTGTAGAAGATCCCAGAGACTTTGAACGTGTTTTTAAGTTTCCCAGCAGGGAGTGATGGCGGGTAACGTTAACATTAACGGCTCCGGAAACCGGTGCGAGCGGGCAATGAGACCGCGTTCGGCAGCCTCCCAGTGAACACGGCCTCAAAGACCAGCAGAGAATACAGTATCGAGGGAATTTAACATTATAGAGCTTCAGGATGGATTCATGGCTTTGGTCTAAACCGTTAAATGTTGCTATCTGTCTGCATCTGTAGCTAGTTAGCCAGGCTGCCAGCAGTCCTATTAGCTGACTCCGGTCCTGGGGTTCCAAGACGCAAACCCGGCAAGAAAACCACCTCGGTACTGTATACCGCCTCTAAAGACTGGGCTCAATCAATATTTGCAACAAGTCCCTCCCTAGCGTTGTGTTTTAACAGGACACACGGAAATATCTGGAAGCAAATAGCACTCTGGTTTCTGTTTCTGGGGAACTTTAATTTTTTTTAGTAAGGTACGTTAATAAGATTAATAAAGTAATTATAATGTGTAATTTAATCAGTGTTGTGTCAGTTTTCCCCCCGAGGTATCGAAAATGGTATCAATTTTTCAAACAATGACACACACACAGCCACTACATCTGAAAGAATCAGGCTAACAGACCTCCTCCTGCTCTGATGATGGGCAGTGATATTATCAGCTTGTTCACTTCCACATTCACACAGGGGGAGATGCTCTGTCTTCCTGCTGCTGTGTTGCTTTTAGCTGGATTATGTGGTTCACTTCTTTCTATCAGTCTAATATTACAGTTTGAAAAATATTCGTTTGTAAAATATGACGCTCTGCTGCTAATGCTGTTGTTTAATGAAATGTATGGGGTTGATTTTTCTTATGTAGTTTGTATGATGCTTTGGCAATACTGTTGTTATACATTCATGCCAATAAAGCTAATTGGAATTTTGCTAATATTTTTGTCCATGTTGTGATTGGTCTCTGCTGATAATACAAGTCCTTTAATGTGAACCATCTCATGCCTGGTTTGGGAAACCCTGGGCTGATTTACAGGGCAGGTAACCAGCGCTGTGCGAGCGCTTAGTCGAAGCCAGATAATGGAAAGATATCCTGGGTATGGTGAACTTGCTTTGTAGTGCAGAGTCCTGGTCTAACACCAGTCTGTCTCAGTGTGTGTTTATGCATTACCTGGTTGGCATAAGCATGTGTGAGCGCTGTGTGGTTCTTGCCAGGGCTGTAGGTGGGTCTGTATTTGTACATAGTCGGGGTGGGAGGGGCTTTGTTCAGTAGACTGCACTCTGCAGGAAGACGGGAAAAGAATAAAAAAAATCTCAGTGTGAAATCAACATGAAATAAGATCAATGTTTAGTTGTTCATGTGCAGTTCGCTGGTTACAGGCAGTAGCAGAAGTTAAAAAGCATTACCCTCTGTGTTTCCTCTGGTGATTCCAGGGTAGCGGAGCTCTGGTTTAGGCGGGGGAGGAGGCTCAGCGTCACATGACTGGCTCTCCATCATCTCCAGACTGGACTTGGACTGAAAAGAAAGACAGATAAGAATCACAAATAGGAAGTCAAAGTCACATTCAGTTGACTGAAAAACAGCCACCCCTGCATAAATGAGTGGAGACACAAACTGAATAGACTGAGTAACTTTTAGGAGACTCTTCATCCAGAAGAGTTCCAGATTCCACTTCAAGATTGAATACCAAAGAGCAGTGACATTGTTTTGGAGTCCCATGGTGGAACAACAACCTCCATTTTCTTTCATTTGTAACCTATTTATTTTATAGTGTTTATTTATGTATCCATATGAATTGCTGAGGTTTTCCTTGAATAAAGTGAAAGAATCAATCCAAACATTTGTCATTTGTTTTCTTGTAAAACAGGGCAGTAACAAAAAAATATATATAGATAAGAAACACAATCTTTGCTCCTGTTTTGAATGTCATCCAAGATGATTGGTTTACAGTTATTAATATTATTAATATTGATATAGATCAATGCCCCTGGAACATGTAATTTTGCAGCAGGGGTCATGTTAAGAAAGTATCAGTGTCTGAATTTCATTCACAATGACAGAAAAATCTAAAGGCCGTCTGTCACGGGAAATCTGAAGTTTCTTTATAAAGCCCAATATTTGATGTAGTTGATAAACAAGGTGAAAAAAAGAGGGATTGCTGGTGGTGATGAAGGAAAAGCTGATTTATCAGCCAGCGGCAGCTAATGTTACAGGGGACGGCACGAGGCAGCAAGGAGGACAAACCCTTCATCTGCTGCGTGTGCTGCCATGAACAGTGGCTGTTCATCTTTTCCCTCTGTGCCCTGCTCTGTATATTCAATGTTTTCGAGTTGTTTTTGAACGCATCCTCTGTTTTGCTGTCAAGCCTATTTATACAAATTCAAATGCTGTAAAATTTATCAGAGCTTGCAATTTTAAAATGAGAAGAATGCCTCTAAATGTCTCAATTCAAATGTACTAGAGCTGGACAATTAATTCAAAAGTAATTTTTCCATGTGGGTTATTTCAGTTTTTAATAAATATTTTCCCTCCAGTGTGTTTATTTACTTTCCCCTTAAAAAAACATTCTAGTGTGTGTGGTCACGTGACTCCACCACATACAGTCCCGCCCGCTCAGCTTCCAGATCTGAGTCAGGCAAAGGTTAGCTGGTGCTAGCCGTCTTAGCTTTCCAGCAGTTGGTCAACAGCCAGACATCCATTTTACAAACTCGCTCGCTCTCACCTCTTTCGCTCCACCACTAACTCGCTACGAACACACACTGCACTCCTTAAAAGACCTGACGTTAACTCCACTGCTCTTATAACGGCAGCTGTCACGTAGCTTACATGTCCTTTGATGAATGAGGAGAGGAAGCTAGCAAAGCGTGTGTTGCCGTGCTCGCAGTGTGCAGGTGTAAATCAGTAGTTCCACAGTGACAATAATTGAGCGAAATTTTAGTAGCAGCACTCATAATTCAGCAGATACGTCGAATATGGAGGAACCGTGACTCCATTATTTGGACGTCAACATTAACTTATCAATTAACATGTAGATAATGGATTTTTGAAATCCAAAAAACAATAAATGAATCCCACCTTTAATAATTGAGCATATTTACAGTACAAACCTTGCTAGTGAACTATGAGGGCAAGAAAACAACAAAAAACAACATAAAAATCAAGTTGTAATCAAGGTGAAGTGTTTTGATTTTAGGTGAACTTGTCCAGCCCTACTATAAGATATCCATCCGTCCATCCATCTATCCATCCATCCATCCATCCGTCCGTCCATCCATCCGTCCATCCATCCGTCCATCCATCCATCCGTCCATCCATCCATCCGTCCATCCATCCGTCCATCCATCCATCCGTCCATCCATCCATCTGTCCATCCATCCGTCCGTCCGTCCATCCATCTATCCATCCATCCATCCATCCGTCCGTCCATCCATCCGTCCATCCGTCCGTCCGTCCATCCGTCCGTCCATCCATCCGTCCATCCATCCATCGTCAACCTCTTATCCTGCGTACAGGGTCGTGGGGGGGCTGGAGCCTATCCCAGCTGACATTGGACAAAAGGCGGGGTACACCCTGGACAGGTCGCCAGTCCATCGCAGTACTAGTGTTATGATCTAAAGTAGGGCTGCACTGATCGATACTGATATCAACAGCTGGACTGGGTCTCTGTGACAAGGGGTCGGTCTATTCAATTCAAACAGGCACATATTACTGATGCGTCAGCAGTGCACCAGTAGACCCGAACATTTTGCCAGGAGAGCTAACAAAGCATGGAGAGAGCTAAAAACAAGGGTTTAAGAGTTTGGAGTTATTTCACACTTTGTCAAGCCTGATGCTGCCTTACACATGAAAGAATGATTTCCAGTCTCTTCCTTACGGTGAGGAGACAACATACTCATTTTAAACTGGTTTCGGATCAGTATTCAGCATCAGCCGATACCCAAAGCCAGGTATTGGTACTGGGACTGAAAAAGTCAGATTGGTGCTTCCCTAAACCAGCGCCAAACTAAGTTAACCATCAACCTTAACAATTAGGGCTGAACCATTAACTGCATTTACGATATTATCGCGATGTAACATAACGAGATTTTCTAATCGCAAAGGCTGCGATTATACTCTGGTCACATGACACCCAAAGCAGTCCGCAGACGAAGTTGACGCTTCTTCTGCACGTAACGCTGTACCTTGCCTTCTTGTTGTACAACGGCCTTAAGCTTGACAGAAACTGTCACAACATAAACTTTAGTGTCACACAGGGAATGAAAGTAGCAGCCGCCACCGCGGGCAACTTGGTGGTGGGTGAAATCGTCGGGCCATCCGCGGATTGACGGACAGGAAAATGCACAACAGAAACACTCTGTAGTCGCTACAGCACATTGTGGCGATCGGCGTCAGCGTCACACACACAGCCAGCAGTCAGCTCAGGAAATATCTGTGAAACCGCATTTCAAACTAAACTCACAAGTCCGAAAGAGGCCCAGTCTGTCCCGAGTTACAGCCTGGTTACAGCCAGTGCGCCGCTCACCAGCATCGGAGGCTGTGGGGAACTCCAGTGTTGTCGGAGACTTACTAAGCTTGTCTATTGAACACGAGAGGCGTCACTTGGCTTTATTTTCGCTGGCCAACTTTTAAACTGAACCTCAAACTGAGTATTTTTGTTTGCTTACTGGGATATAGAAAGATGGACTCCTAGGAGATTTGAATTGAGACAAGGACTCATTAATTGCTGGTTGAAATGTGGGTTTTGTATTGAGCGTTTACTGTATAAACCACTGTGGTGAGTCAGTTTTTTTTTGGTCTGTAGGCCGACCTGATGATATCATATTATTTAATGCCCTGACTTGACTCTCGAATTATCTTTCTCACATTATTATAATTTGATAGATCTTCTCCACCATTGCTCATAATAATAATTCTACCTAATTCATCATAACACAAGAAAGAACAGTAGTTTTATCTAATATTGTGTATACACTGATTTACTGCTTGTCCATTTTGAATAATACAGAAGTTAAAGAGCTTAAAAATTAATCACATATTAAATCGCAATATTCATATAAAAAAAAAGCAATGTCTATATGCAAACGTACAAAATGCAGATTAGAATGAGAAGCACAGTAACCAGGCAAAATCATGTTTAAATCAAACAGAATGGTGACACAGCAGTTTTTTATGGAACTTAGTAAAGTTTGTCCCTGTAAGCACACGTCAAACTGTTCTTACCCTGTGCAGTTCTCCCTGAATGCCGTTGTCCAGGATCTTTGCAGCCAGCTGGGCCTCTGTCAGCTGTGGCCGCAGAAAAGGAGGCTGCACACACACACTCTGCACACACTTCTTTCTGCCCAGATACCTTTAAGGAGCATAGACACATCATAAAGATGAACTACTATAGGTACACTGTTGTTTCAAGATTTAATTTGTATGCAGTGATACACTAGCTGAACTCTGGAATATGATCCATCAGGACAGTTGTCAAATAATAAAGACTTAACTACTGCTAGCATTCTCATTTACTCTGATGGTCTGTGGATGTTTTGTTGATGCATGTGGTTGTACAGTGCACACTGAGGAAGTCAGAAATGTTTGGTGCTGTGTCTTAGAGGAATGCTGATGGATTATGGACAGAGACGTGCTTTTGTCAGGTTATGTTATGCTTATGATCAGCCAGCCTGAGAGAGCAGTAGTTAAATTAGAAAGAAATTAAAAATTTTTTAAAAAAATTCACCTGGGTGCCAGTGAGCTGCAGAGGACATGAGAGACATTCTTCCAACAGCCATTGGTGAATGGGTTGACACCTCCTCTGAACTTCCCTGTTACCTGGGGGAAGACAAAAGGAGACACAACAGAGACAGAGAGAGATCAAGACTTACACAGAAAAAACAAGCATTAAGATGTACATTCATTCAAAAGATGAGAGGGAGGAAGGACAAAATATAAAGGTTTGTTGAATTGTCAAGATTTTAAATTAAAGAGGTAGTATTCTGCTTTGTGCCTTTTTCCCCTCTCCTTTATTGAGTTATATCTCTTTTGTGCATGTAACAGGTTTGTAAAGTGAAAAAAGCCCAAAGGGAGTTTATCTTCTACAGAAAGCACTGCTCTAAACTGCATGAAAAGA
Organism: Lepomis macrochirus; assembly: GCA_024633595.2. Lineage (NCBI taxonomy): Eukaryota > Metazoa > Chordata > Actinopteri > Centrarchiformes > Centrarchidae > Lepomis > Lepomis macrochirus. The sequence goes on from JALXJV020000003.1 coordinate 849,957, forward strand.
AGCTCTTTTGTAGTCCAGCCTTTTATTTTGCTTCCATGTGATGTCACAAAAAAACATGAGTCATAATGCTCCCAAGCGGCTAGTCAGACACGCCCACAAAAACACCGGTGGAAAAACAGACCCTTCCAAACACTAGCTACCCTCCAGGCAGTCAGTGGACATAAAGTTGTTACTGTGATGTAGAGACAGAGCTCAGTTAAAACTTTTTGAATGAAAGATACTTTTGTTACAGATGAATAACTCACCACTCTGAAACTTTCGCTCCAGTCCATGTTGCCAACCTGGTTGGCAACATGTAAAGCGAAGCTTTTCAGGACCCGCCCTACTCTGCTTCTTAGTGGCTTGTAGTCCTTAACTAGGTACTACGCATGTGCAACTCCCAAAAAAGATCTTGTATAAGTGAGATGCATCACTCCATAGCTAAAACGGCGAGTTCAACACACAGGGTGAAAAGAGGAGCTGCACCAATGTGCAGTATGACAAAAAAAAATGCGTTTTTTGAAAATGAAACCATGTAAACCTGTTCTGGTACAACCTCTAAATGAAATGATGAACCTGAAAATTAGCATAATATGACCACTTTAATAATTTAAGGTATGGATACTGTATGATATGTGTTCCAAATTACAGCACTTACATTTTCAAATATCAACAACAGGATTTCCGGGACATTCTTTTACCTGTCACTGGTACACACTGAGTTTCCTACCTGTTCATTGGTAGTCCTGCCTCTGGCCACAAGCACAATGTGGAAACCAGTGAGGCCAGCAACAGGGATGAAGAACAGGCCTGCGACACACATTACAGCCAGCCTGACAACACAGGTCAAGGACCATCTTAAGAGACAAGATTCAAGAGATACATGCAAAATGGTAGTCCCTCTATGAAAGTATAATATTTTGACAGACTTCATGAAACCGTAAGGTTTCAATATTTCTTATGTATAAATGGACAGCATGGTCTGGTGGTGGTGTCAAATAATTAGAATTCATTATGGAAATCTGTTGCCCAGGCCTATCATCACAGCCTGACATTGCCATATTTTATAGTAATTAAAATACTTTGATGTCCCAACAGTACTTAGCACAAAAATCTCAATGTGCTATCAAAGGGAGTGAAATCCTCCCACACTATACTGAAATGAATCCTCAGGAAATCTGATACAACCCTAACAACTTGTGCGAAGGAAAAACTTCAGTCACTGCTGAGCAGGACAACACTGTAACTGAACGGTATCAGGAACCTAAAATGGAGAGGACGAAAATATACATGGGAAAGGTTCATAAAGGATACGTGACGATGGCGTGCAGGCGGTCGATGTTCTGCCGATGGTAGAGGATAAAGAGCAGGCCAAAGCCAAACACAGCCATGATGTGAGCTGTCAGAGACAGGAGGAAGAGGAAGAAGTAGCGGTAGTTCCTCCTGCCGATGCAGTTGTTCACCCACGGACAGTGGTGGTCGAAGTCCTACATTAAGAGAGTTAAAAAGACACTGCGGTAAGAAAACGAGTACGATGAGCAGCATACGTCTGCACTGTCCAACACTGATACAGCAGCTGCAATTAACATTTACTTCTGAAAAACAAAGTTGCCCCTCAGATGAATTATTAATAAATAAGTTATGTCATATATATATTTAATTGAAGCTGATACCAGTTTAAAATCATTTACACATGAAGAACACTTTCTGAAGGTCTAGTTCACGTCCCCCGCTTCATGGTCTGAACAGTTGCATATACTAAACTGGGAATTTGGTTAATGAAGCACATTTGTGAACACATGTGAACAGTTAACTTCATTCTGGTACCTTTGCTTGCTATTAGACTAAGTTTCCCAGATTCCATCTCTGTAGCATCTCTGTAGTACGTGAACTGCACCCTCAGTAACAGCGTCTGCTGACTGCTAGGTTCTTAGGCTAGTCCCGTGAGAGAGGCCTTGTAAAAACCATTTTAAACTTTTGCATCGAATCTGTTTGCCTATGCCTAGCTACAGACCCTACGCCGTGCCGTAACAGGCACCTCGCCCAAATATATAACTATACGCATATACACAACCTTGTCTATCTGAAAGCAAACCAAGTAAGTTGTTTGGATTTGTCTTCTTTGTTATAGATGGTGACTGTAGCATTAGCTTTTATTTTTCATTTTTTTACATTTTGAATTATAACAGAGTTTGATGCTGAAGGGAAACGAAACATGGAATGTAGGAAAGACACCACAACTCTTGTTTTTATGTGATCTTTAAACGGCATGATGACAAACAGTGGGGAATAACGTTTTTAGGAGGGACTACTGCAGCTCTAGTACATTTTGGGTAAGCCTGCTGTCACAGGAATGTATACCTTCATGTGAGTCAAGAGAATACGACGTCTCTTTGTGTCTGGGTGTATAATGCATCTAAAGTGCTGCTGGTGGTTGTATTTGAGCCTTGTTTTGTTAAGTGTGCATGATGCAGCTGTATTAGGTACTTTGAAACATAATTTATTAAGAGAGAGTACATGAATAATGTCTGTATTATATGTTAATGGTGAAAGCACGAGTGTGAGCGCACCTCGACACAGTTGTCACAGACGGAACAATGGGAGCACCGTGGCGGCCTGTAAAAGCGGCAGGTTGAACACCATTTCATCCTGACCTGGATCCCTCTGATCTCCACAGTCTTGTAGAGGGGAGCACGGAAGTCATCCTCTTTGTCCTCGTCCTCCTCGGCTGCAGAGATGGGAGCAGAAAACACTCACATGAACACACCTAAACAATAATGAACATTTGAGCCTTTAAATCAAAACATGCACACTCACATCAAACCAGTGTTTCTCTACATACTGCAGGAAATCAATATCCTGCTTGCACACTTGGAGATTCTTTACCATCTTTTCTGCTATTCTGGACTGGTTAGCAGTGGGTACACAGGTTTTAATGGTATACCATGGGATGAAAAGGAACAGTTATCATATAATGTACCTTTGCTTATCTATGATCGCGGAGGGAAAAAAATCCATTTGGGTGGAAAATGTCAGCTGCGCATCCTTTTTATATTTTAAAGGATGATTTTTTTTTTATACAATCGCTTAAAAAAGCTTTGTTAAGAAATAATATTTTGAGAAACTATAATACAGCCTTTGTTCAGACATGTTCAAGCTCTGTCCTAGGTATCTACCCATTGATGTGATATGTACTATGAGCTCTTACTAGTATGTATTGTGAGGTGTAGATCTGTATTTGATGCTCTGTTAATACTTCTAAGTTGTTCCTCAAATGTAAGTCGTTTTGGATAAAAGCGTCTGCCAAATGAGTAAATGTACCCCCACTGCGTAGACACTACGCAGGAGTATAAATGGGCCTTTAGTGGACTGCATATTGTTAGCTGCAGTGTTGTCTCTGTAGTGGGAGAGAGGCTTGAGAGCACACACAGGGCTCCATCCCAACCCAGGGCCTTTACATAAGAAGCAGAATAGGGGCTGATGCAAATAACAAAGAAAACAGGCGTGTACTTCAATTGTAAATGAGGTTAGAGCCATTGAAAAAAAAAGAAAGTAAAAATTTGATTAAACGTCTGTCTCGGTGTGAAATGAGTTTAGATGTCCATTATGTGCACTGTCATTAAGAACAAATAAATCTCCTCTCCCTGCCCAGAGGGGAGTCGTCGTATATTTTTATTGTAGTGGGATGGAATGACTTCCTGTAGCAGGGCTCAATGCTTACTCTTTTCACATATTTAGACTATTTTACATGTCCAAAAAGTAGGGAGCCAGGGCGGGGGTTAATAATCAAGAAAAAAAATCCTAGATGAAAGCGTCAAATTTACAACAAAAATTATAAATTGCCTGAAAATAAAGTCACAAAAAAATCAAAAATCACTTCTGTTTTCTTCTGAATGCGCCCAATCCACGGCTAAGTCTCTAAGGTGCATGATAGTTATTGTGGGCTAAACTCGAGTATTTCCTCACTGCTAAATCCGATTGCAAAGTCTAATATAACTTTCCACTGCATGCATAACACACGGCAGAGGTGTGTGATGTTGCAAAGTGAAGTTTCTCTCATAAATCTGTGAATATACTGTCAGAGAATATTCAGGTTTTTTACTTGTTGATTACTCTTGGAAATAAAATTTTGGCTCAGATTATTCCCCCTCTCTCTCCCCACTGGCTTTTTTTTTTTTTTTTTAATTAAAATGGACTTTATGTGCATGTACCTTTATGTACCTTTACATCTTAATCATATGACACATAAAAGAAGAGCCCATAAAATACATAATAGAGATTTTAACTACAATAAAAACACTGTGAAGATAAGTAGAACACAAATTTACTCAATGAAATGCCAACAAGCCTCTCTGGCTTTGTCGGACAGCACGATATTAGATTTAGCCGTTAACTTGTCTTTACATTCATCATATTCTGACACAATCAACGTGCATTCTTCTGGAGAAATACAGAGCATGCGCCGTTGTGAACACGTCCGTTTTATGCAACTCCAATTAAGTTAACACCGACTCAACTAACCAACTTCTTATTCACCGTTTTTAAAGCATTGAAAGTTATTGGTGGTTTGAAAGTTTTCACATTGAACAGCTTTTAAAACATGGACACAGTTTTTTAAAAACCTGATTACAGAAAACTCTACTGTGATTGGTGCATAGCGGCTCGTGGAATGTGGGACTTTTTGTAGTTTTTGTACCAGGGATGGATCCACGATATACCTGCACCACCCATGTCACACTTTATGTAAACAAGATTAATGAACAATATTTAGAACAATAACTTCAGTTAAACAGATGGAAAACAGAACAAGGAGAAGGTGTTGCTCCTAGTAGGAGGCAGCTAGAAGCCTCACATATCGGCACAATAATATCCTGGCTCTGGCTAAATCTACTGTCAACCATGTGAAGGGTAGCTTCTACCAGCAACTAGATAAGGTCGATTAGGCTAATACAAATGATCTAAGGCTGCTAACACACTGTGTTGAGCATAACCTCACATTTCAAACTTGCTGTTTCAGCAGAAGACCAAATATATAAGTCTTGGATGCACCCACAATCTAAACACCGCATTGATTTTGTCATAACAAGACATATTGGCATCATGTGTTGCTGACCTGGACCATGAGATGTGCAGAATGCTGGACAGATTAGGACAATATTAGAACACTTCATCAAAGTGAAGCGTTTCAAGAAAACCATAAAAAAAGCAAGTGAATTCTATTAAGTTGAGGTCAACACCAGCAAGGAAGGAGTTCTGTCATTCTGCAGGCACAAAGCACTAATGTCTGAGGCATGGCCGTAACCAGCTATGAGGTCACCAAGGTCCGGACCTCGGTAATTAGATATAGGCAAGAGCCTATCAATAAAAATAAAGAAATCAAATAAAAAACGTCGATAACACAAACAAGTTTGGCACATGGCTTATGCTAAATCTATATCTGTCCACTGCAGAAGCACTATTCTGCTCTACTTATTCATATAATCCTTGTGCAAGAAAAAGCTTTACATCGGTCCCTAATTTTAGTTAATACAACGTAACTAATTTATCAATCATAGAGTTCAACATTTGAAAGTTTGCAGTAGTGTAGGAGGCCTACGTCAAACTTTTTTTTTGTTTGTTCCGCCCCATCCAGTCTGTGTTTGGCACTGACAAGCCGTGCACTCACCTCTCGGGAAGATGCCGGGGTCCATGAATGTGGCCATACAGAAGTTAGCCAAAACAAACAGGAAGATGACACCATTGTAGATGGGCACGGCTACTGAGAAACGCTCTGAAAGCCACGGACACCTTAAACATGAAAAGAGAAGACGGGGACGAGATCAAACTTCTGTCGCATTATAAGGTTCAGTTGTAATCAAAGTGAGGTTGCAGGTTGTGCCCTGAACATAACTGGTCACAACATCACCACATGTCAGTAGGCTCAAACCTGTGAAAGTTTACGATGATTCAAAGTGAGCTGAATCATTGGTCAGGCGCTTTGAATGATAAGGCTGGATTTGTTATTGTCAGCATGTCCCATAAAAAGACCAAAACCATCAATGTGTCTCTCAGTCATCTCACTCTCCAACCTGTCTGTGGCACTTGGTTCCTACTTACCCTAACAGCTGGACACTGTAGGTTTTAATAGATGTTCCTCAAACAGGGGGAAATAGTGCATTTGTTTGGGGACTACTTTCAGCAGTAGGGCTGAACAATTAATCGTTATGAAATCGAAATTGTGATTTGGAAGAACGCGATTAGCTAATCGTGAAGATGGCGATTAAAATGTAGGTTAGTTACACAGTACATCTGACATGTCCTAAACAGACATGCAGTTTCAAATTCATTCCGTTGTCATACTTATGTGACAGATCGGCTCGCCAATCACCAGAGCCACACGCCTCTTGTTACGTTACTACTCACCAATCAGAGCGGGCACAGGGCAAGTACATTTTACAACAAACGAAACTAGAGGAAAATGTGGGTTAATGGCGCCAGCTGAAAAACGCCAGCCGCGGTTTTGTCCGGTGTCAACTCACACTTAAGTGTTTCAGCAGCGGAGCGTCATTTTGTGTGCTTCAACTACAGATAACTTTCTGTGAGCCTGTTCCGTTCTGCTCTGTGCAGGCTACATATCCTACACGGAGTATTCCAGAATAAGAGCATTTTGGCTGTCTGATTTTGCATTTATCCTTGATTTTTGTGTTTCTACTATGGTTAAGTAGGCTACGTAGTTAGATTGTTTCTTTGTCTGTTTTAACTGTGTTCATTATTAATGTACATTAATGTACATCGGGGAGTCTGCAAAGGGTGTTTTATTTTGAAAATCGACCAGCTTCTCTATCCCTGTCCGTGTCTGAATTCCTGCCGGTTCACCTGCTCTGTGCTGCTTGATGCATCAAAAATAGAGTGGCAGTGAAAACTGAACTTTAGCAAAACTTCAATTAAAAAATTTTAATTTTTTCCTTAAATCATTCAGCCCTATTCAGCAGCAGATGAATCGCTATATGGTGCCCTAGTGAGAGATGAAGAACATGTCACCCAGTGCAGCAGTGAGGCCACCTGATGGGTTTCAATGGACAATGGAGAGCTATGGCTCAGATACACAAACAATATTTGTTAGTAGTTACATTCATTAATGTGGTCTTTTAATTGGATTTGCTGACAGTAAGAAAATATAAAATATCAGACCTATCCTTTATTCTCATCCACTGACTCACTTTCATAGTGACTCCTTTTAAGTTTAAAGTTACATACCAATAGAAACGAAATAAAACAAATTCATTCACAACTGAATAAGAACTAACCCGTGTTTATTTTAGTGACCATTAGCTACCTCATAACCCCAACGCAAAAGAGAGTCAACAAACACAAGGCATTATCTTGTGAAACTACAAACCTATGTAGTTACCATGTTGCATTTTGTTAGCTAGCAAGCCAGTCACTCAAACTACCTACAGGTCCTCCAACCTGGCAACCTCCATAAAATACTTCAAATGAAAAAAAGGGTTTTTGCAGAAAATATTTTTGTGAGAATAAACATGACAGGACAGTTGTTAGTTAACAGAAAGTTAGGGTTTTTGTGTAGCTCTGTATTCATTGACAAGTAAGGAAAAAAAAGAGGAAGCGCATTAATACAAACACTGACGGACTGAGGGAGAAAGAAAGAAATGGTAAGAGACTGGATGATGAGTTTTTGACAAGGTGACAGATGTTGGCCTATTTTGTCTCTCTAATCTGAAGCACAGAGCTGACACCCCACCACATTTACCACACACACACACACGTCAATCTAGCTACATTTTCCCCTTCTCACATCCTTATGCTCTGACAAACACAAGAGTCAGCAAAATTAGCAAAACAACATTGACTTAGCATCCTGTCACTGTACAGGGCTGACGGCCACACTGAGGCTGTTTACATGTGAAAACTACCTTAGTTCAGTCCAAGTTCTGCATTCATCCTCAAACTCCAAAACTATGAAACTAGCGGAACCTTTTTTTCCTCCTCTTTTTGTTGACAAACAACAACACAGTCCAGACTGGTTCCAGTCTGCAGCACAGCATGGTTAAATCTGTTCTGTGCTTGGTCTCTCTTCTCATTTCCTGTCATATCTCTATTGTCGCTATCAATAAGGTAAAAAAAACAAACAAACCAATTTTAATCTAACAATTTTATCCAACTAACCGAACTGAGTGGGTTCTTCAAACACTGCTCCACCTTTGATTAGTTCTTGGATGAAGTTATCTGTAGAACATGAATAGAGTGTCCAAACCATGATCAGCTCTAATATGATTAGTTCAGAGCTGATTATATAATTGTAAGAATGACTGACTGCTGTGTCCCCATGGCTACAAACCAGACATCTTTACTGTAGCTGTATAATAATTCATTTTAATCTGATGAACTTTGACAAAAACTGTATAGAAATGCAACATTTCACACATCTTAATGTTCAAATGACAGATACCCAGCAACATGTAATAAAATGTTTTAAAATGTTTTCTGGGTCCATCAGTCAGTACGTCTGTTGTGCTAATAGTATCCCAAAATAACTAGCACTGGCCTCCTGCGCATATGAAATGTTACTGTATAGCCTCAAAATGATCCAGCTTATAGTGAACAAGCCTGGTTTAAACTTAAAGCTGTATTAACTGAATTGTCTGCCACTTGGGAGCAGTGTAACAAGCTGTGCACACAACAGTGACACAGCCCCCATGGAGGCATTTATCAATATTCTTTCTCAAATATCTATGTACTATGTATGTATGTGGAAAGTGTTGCCACACCAACCCTTTGTAAATGTAAAGGTACTGACTAATACAGCTTTAATCATGTATTCTTCTGAAGACAGCTCTCCAGGCTTGTGTCAAATAATCACCGATACACCCAAGCAGTCAGAGTTCTCCATGTATAAAGAACAAGGCTTTGCTCTCTATTATCACGTATATTACATTTGTTATGATCTATTTTTCTGCTGGTGGGATGAAATAGTGATTTTGTTGCAGGTCATGAACAGGCCTGTGCGTGAGAGAGACAACGCACGTTTGCCACTTACGTGAAGCAGAAGAAGAGCGTGGTGGAGCCAACAAGGAAGAAAGTGGCTGCCGACACCGGGACATAGCGGGAGGGTCGCAGGGGTCTGCTGGGTGGGACCGCACCATGGGGAAGGGGTGACGAGGATGGACCCCGCCCTCCACTCTTACTGCTGCCACCTGGCATCACTTCTCTTGTTTGATGTGTGCGTCTGTTCAGCAACTGCTATGCAACGGGCTTCGTCATTCAGACTTCAGTGTTCATTTATGTGTATTGAGTGATTTGTAGTTTGGGGATTGAAATGATGGATAGGCAAAAAAGACCAAAAAAATGTGAAAGAGAGATATAAAAAAGATGGAGGGATAGTTGAGGGCTTCCTCTTTAAGCTTCCCACCAAGATGGGAGGAGGAGCAAACACTTGTTCTCTTATGTTCTTAGGTCAATGCTGATCTGCTGTGTGTGAGAGATTACAAGGAGCTTACAAGTCGCTCTACTGTAAAAGGCTTGTTTTCCTCTCAGCCAAAAAAATAAAAAATAAAAAACAGATGGGGGGGGGGGGGCAGGATCAACAAATAAGCCACAGATTGTAAAGAGGAGAGGTGTCCAGACAGCTATCTTTTACAGAGTTTGAGATAAATGATACTGGATTGACTCTGTTCTACCCAACATGTCAAACAGTTACAAATACAAGCCAAGAAAAAAATGACCAGTCTTACATGTCTCTAGAGTAATATCAGTGTAAAAGGAGAAATTTTGTTTGTAGTATAGCTAAGTGAATAAAGGTTCGGTGAAAATCATGAGAATGATTAAATAAAAACATGTGAAAAGAGTATTGAAGTGTTTGTTTAGTTTCAAAGTGATGTGGTCCTCTGTAGGTCAAATCAGATCCTGGCAAACAGAACCCCAGCCAAACTAATTAACCTTGCACCTGATGTTAAGTGGTCCACTTTTATTTGATTGGTTTATGAATGGGAGTTTAGTGAGGTCCAAGAGTTGACAGAGGTAGACCTGTTTTGGTAGGAGATGGACTTGTAACAGCAAAAAATGAAATGAGGCTGAAATAAAAGGGGAAAATGTAGAGGAGAGCTTGAAAGAATTCTGGGATGATAATCCGACTTGGCTTTTTATGTTCCCTCCTCTGTGACTTTCTTCAAATTAGAAAAAAGTGCAGGTTAAGCCCTAAAATGGTAACGGGCTGTCTGGAGCTCAGTCTGTGCTAGCAAAATGTATGAAGATGCACTTAAATTTAGAGTTCGTAGCACCCGGAGATCAGCAGCCTGGGCAGCTGTAGCTGTTTTAGAAAATGTCTTGTAAATAAAAAATGACAACCTCTCGCTTGCTCTCCGTTAGAGAAGCCTTCAGTCCAGGACTCGTGTTAGAAACAACAGTCTGTAAGCGGGCCAGTGGAGTAGCCTGGTTTTCCTGTGTCGGGGCATCCCTAAACCCTGCCGGTGGCTGATTCAAACCACCTTACCTGCCAGCTGCACCAGGGATGTGATTGGACAACAGAAAGCAACAAGTGATGGCGTGGGTCTTTCCAAAACGTCTGAGGGAAAATCCAGTAGAATATCCATTAGCATCCATGTGAATAAAACGTTGAGAAAGCACGCTGGGGGTTACCTGTTAATAGATAATGATGTTATCCTAACTAGCAGGCAGCAACAGCAACACAGAACAACTCCGTTCCCTCACTGGTCTCCTTGTTCCATGGTGTTAGTGGAGAACCTTGCCTGTTAGTTATGTAACCGTTGCCCTGCCAGCTACAGGCTGTTTTCTTTTTGTGCTCTTCTCCAGGGACTTCCTAGGCTTTCCCTCTGCTTCCTTCCCCAGTGAAGAGCACTGAGGCTTAGATAACACCCTCCCACAACAATCCCCCAAGTCTCTCCGGAGCAACGTCCTAAAAATGACCTCAACAAAAATATGAAAAACTGTGGCTTTTATGTGTTGAGAGAGAGGGAAAAGAGGGAGACTCCTCGGGCCATTTGTATCTTGAGGTTTTTCACATTTGAAGTATTCTTTCCCACCCTTGAAAACAGGATGCAAGCAAATGTCCCCATCCAGTGCTGATCAGCGGCCTGTGATGTGGATCGCTCTGTGTACATGGGTGAAACACAGAGGTGGCAGAATTAAATATCAACTTCAGCAGGTCGGCCACGTTCACAAAACAGGGTAATCCAGTCTGATGGTTGGTCAGGATGCTGCACCTGCAGTGTAATGAGACAGAAAGGGTTGGTGGCAGAGGAGATACCCCACTAACACATACTTTACAAAGGATTTACAGGTAGAGTATTTTAGATGTGTTGTCCACTCTCTCTAAAACAATAAGGCGCAGTCAGTCCACACAGCTGGGATGATAAAAAGCCTGGTATGTGATGATGACATTATGTATTTGTATTTATTATATAACATCATGTCTCCAGGGCTCTAGACTACGACCATTTGATGCATATACGACAATTTTTTCAAAGTCTTTTTCAGGTGGTTGCATTTGTGCGAGTGCAAGGTGAACAGCATGGCTCTACAGCATGAGAAATTCCGGTGGGCGGATTGATCGGCACTTCTCACAAACAGCGAGAGAAATGAGTCTTCGGCAGCTGAGAGGGGGAGGGATTATAGAACATCAACAGTTCTCAGCTCCGCAACACTAAAGGGCCTACAGCATCACAAAGGTGCTGGCGTTGTCACTGTTGTTGTTTTTGGGCAACCAATCATATGTTAGATGGGGAGGGAATCATCACCCTGGTAGCCAAGGAAACGGAGGAGATGCTTGTTCTGGCTGTGTCTGTCTATTAGGGGTGCAATGGATCCCAAAACTCACACTTTGGATCAATCTATGATTGTGAGTCATGGATCCGATCATTTTCAGATCATCCAAAAAAAAAAAAGTTAGGTTAAGGTTAAATTCATTTTATAAAAGGGTCTGATGAAGCCACTTCTCTGTAGTCTCAGATGGTCAAAGAGACCGGGCTGCTCCACACTTCAACCTTTCAATCAGTAAGCAGATGAGTGCACCTGCCAGGAATGATAGATGGCACTGTCTTCCTACATTTAATCTATAGGTGCGTTTGACTTATAATGCGGCGCTGCGCAGTGCTAACTTAAGATGCTGGACTTAACATAAGGTATTCTGGTTAGAAATTGTGTCCGACTTTCGCCAGCGCTGCAAAACGTCACCATGTCACATGACATTAAAACCTCGCGGGAGCAAGGTCCCATCAGTTGCTTTTCCCCAACTGCACCAAGTTGGAACCACACTATTGCCTGGTCTCACAGTATTTTTCTTTGCAAATTCCGCGAGATCAGTCATTGATCTGAGCTCACAGTAAGCTGCTGCAGGTAGAATGTGTCAGACTATACGGGCCGTTTTTATACCCCGGCCCTGCAGTCACCTGCAGCTCACGTTAGACTATGAAGTCGGCGAAAGTCAGCCGCCGTCATCTCGAATGCACCTTATAGCTACACCATTCATGAACAGCGCTCTCCCTCTCTCTCTGTCTAAACATGTACTTTTTTTAAACTCAACAAAGTCACGGAAAATAACTGAAATCTCCTCTGACAGCAGTACCTGTGTCTTAAAACGGAGAAACTTCTCCAGGAGCGCCGCAATTGACCCTTCACTAAGCCACGCCCCCCTTAGTTACTGTTGCTAAGTCCAACAAACGGTCGAAGCCTGTTGGACTTTTATCACGGCGTTGCCACTGTCTGTAACTTTAATCCCTGCAGATATATTATCAAATTTTTGGAAAAGCGATCTCAGATAGAAGCACACAGTTTTGCATTTGAAGGTTTTATTCAGGCTTTCAAACTGACTCAAACTGATGTGAAAAAAATAAATACAGAAGCTTAAGCCTACGATCACAGAGTAAAAGTGAACCACCGTATACCTCGTGATTGAGACAAAGGACAACGATATTAAGGATCAACACTGTTCCTGTACAGCTGGGTAGGACTCTGTTCACGTTTACAATCATTAAAAAGCAGAACAGTAGGGCTATATAACGTTACGTTCAGTAGTAAGTTAGCTAGAGTTTGCTAGCTAACGTAACATCAACAAACTGGAAAACAACGCCTTTTGAGTCAATGGAGCCTGACTTCAGTTAGAGCCACAGACTGAAGTTATCCGTTGGTTTGTGGACTGCCGTTCTGAAGCCTCAAGTTTGGCCGATAGGGCGCCGCCATGTTGAGCAGCACCGGGCATGACCATATTTGGATGACACTGTGGAGCTAATGGCTGTGTGTGGAGCTAGCTAGCTTGCTTATCCAGGTGCATCAGTAATTCAAGTTAACTGTCATTTTAACTGGGATGAATTTTGTTTAGCGAACAGCAGGCTTACAATTAAATGTACTCACCAGGGAAAGTGAACAGCCAACTCTCAATAAGCTTTATCAACAGCGCTGGTTAAATTTACACAGTGGTTACGCTTGATTGACAGACTGCCTTGGTAACGACTTGTCAATCACAGATAATCTCACCCTGAAGCATACTCTGCTTTCTGGGCCCTGTTTCAGAAAGCAGGCTTAACAAACTCTGAGCTTATCCCTGAGCTCTGAGTTGACTGAGCCTGAGGTGGGAAACTCTGAGCCCCACCGGGCCAGTGGGTTTCAAACTTTTTTTGACAATTTTTATTGGCTGAATCTGAAATCTGAATTGAACAACGGTGCACGCCATTGTCAAGCATTGCCAAAATCCAACAAGAAGTCGGCCATTGTGAATTATTTACATGAGTTTTCCCGCTTTACAAGCTCCGTACTTTAACAAACTCGAGCTAGAGATTTAACCCGATTGACTTAAACATGGGTAGCGCCATCTTAAGAGCCTTGCTATGTTAAATTGCGAAGCTTTTTTTGATTGCTCAAACGTCATGTCCATGGCGTGGTGTTGAATGTTGATGTTTCGCCATGGAAAAGGAAGTAGCATGAAAATGGACTACACTACTGCAGTAGTGTAGCCCACAGTAAGTGTTTTCAGTGCAATGGTCACATTGTTATACCTAAAGATGAACACAGATACTGAGGATAAATCCACAATGTGCTGAGATCTGTCCTTACATCAATGACAGATTGATCATAAAAGCTGTGAAGTTTGAGATCATGATTTGATGAAAAAATAATAGCTTACCCAACCGGGATTTTAAAGTTTGATGGTTTTTGGTTAAATGACAATCTGCTGGCCGACGGAGAGCTGCTAAAGAACGGGAAGAGTCTGGGGAGCAGCGCTGCTGCTTTTGGACAAATAAACACCCGTAGTCGGTCTGGATTATGCTCAGACTACGCTGTTTACTTGCGGGAGAAGCTCAGAGTTGCTTTTATTAAATTAGCTTTTTACTTTAGTTTTTGGGATTACAACTTGATTTATCTTCACTCACGCTTCTCAGCAGCTAGCTTCCGTGCACATCCTGTCCACTGTTGCTGTTAACGTTGGAATGCACCAGATTTCTGTGGGACTACTACTTCATATTTATCTAAATCCCAGACAAAACTGGACATTACTTAGAGAAAACAAAAACGAGGAAGTTGAATTACCTGGTGAGTTCAGAAAATGTGTGTCTGTAACTTTATTCCAGCTATTGTTGTACTTAACTGTGAACAGGTTAGCATAGCATAGCCCAGCTTGATCCGAACTCCATTCAGAAAACAAACATTTAAAAGTTGTTGTTCTGCTGACGGGGTGGTGTGGTGGTACAATGGTTAGCACTGTCGCCTCACAGCAAGAAGGCTGTGGGTTCAAACACAGCTTGCCCCGCCCTTTCTGTGTGGAGTTTGCATGTTCTTCCCGTGTCTGCGTGGGTTCTCTCCGGGTGCTCCGGCTTCCTCCCACAATCCAAAGACATGCAGGCTAGGTTAATTGGTGTCTCTAAAAGTCCTTAGGTGTGAGTGTGAGTGCTTGTTTGTCAGCTGAGATTGGCTCCAGCCCCCGCGACCCTGTAGGCAGAATAAGCGGTTGACAATGGATGAATGTTCTGCTGACTACCATCATACTGTCCCAAAGAAGTCAAATCCAGCTTGTCTCAAGGACTACCGTCCTGTGGCTCTTACTCCCATGGAATGAAATGCTTTGAGCGGCTGGTCATGCGGCATATTTAAAACTGTATACTGGCAAACCTAGATCCATTACAGTTTGCCTACAGACCCAATCGGTCCACAGAAGCACGCAATTTCCACCACAATTCACCTTACGTGGTCACACCTAGAGCAGAAGAACACCTATGCTAGGATCCTCTTCAAAGATTTTAGCTCAGCGTTTAATACAATCATTCCACAGCAGCTGGTGGAAAAGCTGGAACTGCTAAAGGTGGATACTGGCACCTGTAACTGGGTCCTCTAATTTCTCGACACAACGGCAGCAGAAGGTCAGGGTGGGCTGCTGTATTTCTAGAACCATCTCAACAAGCACAGGTTCACCTCAAAGATGTGTTTTGAGCCCCCTACTGTTCAGCCTGTACACCTACGACTGCACTGCCAGATTCAGCAACAACCACATCATAAAGTTTGCAGACAACACAACAGTGGTGGGACTCATCAGGGTCAATAACGAGTGGGCATACAGGAGGGAGGTGGAGATGCTTGCAGCATGGGCCAAATCACAGAATCTAATCCTCAACATTGACGAAGGAGATGGTGATTGATTTTAGGAGGGCTAGCAAACAGCACCACACACCGCTGTCTATTGACGGAGCTGCTGTGGTAGGCAGCCTTAAGTTCCTGGGAGTACACTTAACCAACAACCTGACCTGGACTATCAACACCACAGCCGTCATCAAAAGAGCACAGCAGCGGCTTCACCCCCTTCAGAGACTCAGGAAAGCATGTCTCCTGTCTGTACACCTCACTACCTTTTACAAGGGTGCCACTGAAACCATCCTGACCTATGGTCTCACTTCCTGGTTTGGAAGCTGTACGGCCAATGAAAACAGGGTTGTAAAGACAGCCAGAAGGATCATTGGTGTTCCACTCTTCCACTCCCTACCTAAGTGAGATCCACCAGCAACGCTGCATTTACAGAGCCATCTCCATCATTAAGGACTTAAACCACCCATCTCATCACATCATCTCCCTCCTGCCATCTGGGAGGAGGTACAGAAGCATCAGGAGCAGATCAAGCACAACAGTTGTTTTCCACAAGCTGTGAGTATCACAAATGGACTGTTGCCACTCCCCATCCTGATCACATATAACCCACAATGCACACACACGTGCACACACCTACAGCCCCGTCACCTAGACAGTAATGTGAAACTGTAAAATTCAACAAAAGGACTACATTATGAAACATTGTTGTGAGCTTGGCTGCTTGTGTATTGAATTGTACAGATTGTTTTTTGTGTTGTTTTTTTATGTCTATTTTTAGGAATGTGTTTTTATTAGGAATGTGTTTTCAGGTTATATTTTAACTGGGTTATTTGTTTCTTATTGTCCTTATAAATGCACTACAAAAATAGCTGACAACTTTTCGTTTCTCTGCATATTGAAATACCAGGTGAAATGATAAAGTTTGTCTGTCTGTCTATCCATCTATCTGACTTGCTGACAGACCTGACAAAGCCTGAATTGATATGTCTAACAAATAGGCATTATATTGTAGTTATTTCGGCATCAGTTTTATCTGTTTATTGCCATTATATCACAGCAAAAGGTTTACTTTGGGTTCATACAGCTGTAGCATTCACGGGTTGTGTTTATTTGCTTATCGCGTTGTGTGTGAACACTCAAAATGCCCACCGGTCAAACTCGCACAAGTAAAGCAAGGCGAATATTAACTTCGCTTTCAGTGTGACCACACCTTTAGCAATAATGATTTATTACCTTAGTAAACACTTTCCTAGTGAGTTTATGGCCTCAACTGCTAGTTTCAAGTGTTTTTTTTAATACAGCATGATGTTCATTTAGTAAATTATGGTTCCATTTAGAGGAAGATAGACCATAAAACAGAGTATGCTTCAGGGTGGGATTATCCATGATGGACACGTCGTTACCATGGCGACCTGTCAATCAGGGTATAGTGACTCGTACCAACGGCACTGCGCTGTTGAAAAAGCGTATCAGGAGTTGGCTGTTCTCTGGTGAGTACATTTAGTGTGAAGACTGTTGTTCGCTAGACAAAGTTGTCAGCCCTCTTAAAATGACAGTTAACGTGAATTACAAATGCACCTAGCTAAGCAAGCTAGCTAGCTAGCTCCACACACGGCCATTAGCTCCAACATCTCGTCCAAATATGGTCACATCGGTTACCACTGGTTGCAAAAACTCAACATGGTGGCGCCCTATCAGCCAAACTCAAGGCCTCAAAACGGCAGTCCACAAACCAACGGGTGACATCACGATGACAATGTCCACTAATTATATATCTATGGTTGTAATAGGTCACATGTATCAGCCTATGTATCAAATCAGTTATATCACACTGACAAATCCTTCAACTATGTATGATTGTTCTGCAACAGCAAGACTAGTCAATAGTTTCAATGTTTAAATATGTATTGATAATTGATAATCATTTTTATTCTGTACTAGGTACTGTTACTAAAGTAGCAGCACTAGTGCTACTTTTAAACATATTTTCTAAATCACATTTTTGTTTTTAAATGTAATCATTTTTATCTGCATTTTTATCTGGAAATCATGGAAAGCAATCTTGATCATGCCATCCTGAAAAGGTCTGTATCTGTGGTCATTTTCTACCCACTTTTTATCATGGCCTTGAAGCAGTAGCCTTCTTAAACCAAATATTCTGCAAAATAAGAACTTCAAAGAAAATCCACTCTTTGAACAAGTTTATTAAACACATCCTCAGTGTTCAGGTGTGGGGATCAGATAACACACAAGTGGAGCCTGCCATGCAAACTAGCAGGCATACAAGATAAGATTTCTCCTTTATTACCCAATATTTGCCTAAAGTTGGCGGGCTGCCATAGTGGGGCACGTTATGACATGTCAAAGCCAACATTATGATCTATAACTCTGACAAATGGAACTCAAAGTGGCATGATGCCCAAAACGGAACATACAATCCTGTACAACGACATGTCTACTTTGACATGTTGTAACAATCAAGCGTTGCATTTATTAAAGTAAAACATTGAATAAATTACAACCTGTCACATTATCATTCAATTCTACACATAGAATGAGATGCTTTGCCTTGTTACTTGCTCTCAATTCACTAAAATCTATACTGAGGTGGAATTAGCAATATTTGCATGTCCGTAAGATTATTCCTCCTAGATAAGTTAGTTTCTCATTTAATTATTGGTCCTTCACATCAATCTGATCAATACACTGTGAATCCTTTCTCATCAGGCAAAATCTCTACCCACCAATGCTGTAAATGCTAGAAAATCCCCAGACACAATGGCACCTTCTTACATCTGAAAAGCAGCCTACAGCACTGCCAGTTCTTAGACACAAAAATACTGGGTGTGTAGGGCCCGCTGCAGTCACGGCAGCGCTGGAACTACTCCGGTTTGGTATGCACCAAACTGGTAAAATGATAGCGTTTACCCAAAGCGGCCGACAACCTAATTTCCTGACCGCGACTCTCCAATCGTGGATTGCCATTTCAATCGAATTTTGCAGCGTTGAAACATGTTACTGCCGTCTCTAATGCAGGCCCGGGGGTGCTGTATGGCTCCAGCTGAGCTGAGCCAGGTGACAGGCAACTCCTAATTGTAACTCAGTTACACGGCCCAGCAGCGCTTGGTTTGACAGCACAGGGAACACGATTCAGTCCGGCAAAGATGTGCCGTTCTCTTTCCAACGGATAGAACGTCACGCCAAACTACATTGAATATTTCACAATTTAGTGTGGCGGTTGTGATACGCAAATGACGGAGGTGTGCAACATGAATTAAACACTTTTCTCGATCCTTGCGATGTCCACTCTGTAAATCGGCGTGCATATATAATTGTACAGTGGCTTCTGTTTGATTACCGAGAAGCAAAACAGCTGTTCCCAGCCAAATTTAGGAAACAGAGTTTGGCCTAACGTTCCGTCCACACAAGTAAATGATATGCAACTAAGATTGGGAAGTGGGTTATATTGAAGACGGGGTGTGGACGCAGAGTGAGGCCAATAATAACGTTAATGGAGCAAAAATGTAATCCCGGCGTTACATTAACCGTAGCTGACTGGCGAGTCCACAATGATGAAATGAAAGCAGGGTGGAGACTTCTGACGCTAATGAGTCACAGCAGCAGAACGATAATGGAAATTCTAGCTCTAACAAGCTTGTTCGTTGCTATTGTCAACTGACAGTATATAAAGAAAATATATTCACATAAGTATTACACCAAAGCAAAGACGATTCATGATTAAGGCGATATATAGTGTTATTGGTAAGACACAGTATACTGTATGAGCCTGTTTTCCATGTAACGTTAACATTAAGGTTAGCTAGCTTTAAGCTACTCGGGTCTCCATTGGTTAGCCTTGCTAGCAGCAGGCTAACAATTTCCCTCACCTGTGACAGGTTTTACGTAGCCCTGGATCCAGAAACGGTGAATCAGGTGTGGCAGTCTCGGTCGTGTTATTTCCTCTTTGGATTACAAACAGCAGAGACAACTCGTTAAATCCATTATTATCGATACGAGTTGTGCGACTCTTGCCCTGGCATCTAAAGTTAGCAATCCCTGCACCAAGCTAATTTATAGAGAATGTTAAATGGTTGGCTAGCTGGCAGCCACTGATACGTCTGTCGGTATTTTACTACAGGCAGCTAACGCTTAACTAACGTTAACTGTTAGCAAGGGGCGGTAGCTGCTTGTTTTTTACTTCTTTAAAATGCCCAGCATCGGTCTGCAGGTCAACACGGAAGTTAGAAGGAAGAAAACCATGTGAAAATAATCCCAAAACAATGATGCGCTCTTCTCAAATATCCATATTTGTGGCCAAGAGATTCCCAGAGACCGACATATTGTCAGTAACGTTACTACAAAACTCTGATGCCAATGTCCAACAGCAGAATTTTCGCAATAAAAATAAAACTGATTCGACGACAAGTGTGTCAATCATGCTGAAAGCGTATTCTGTTGCTTCTCCAGCCGTGACACCGCCTCCTTCGGTGAACGTCATGATAGCACTAAATCTTGATTAAATGTATTCCACGGCACAGCAAAGCTCACTCCGTGGCTTGTTGACTGAGTTGCAATTGATAATTAAGTCATGTTAATACATTTTATTCTCACTAAGCATAGTTGGCACATAAACAGTCTTTTACATGAGGTTTTAATCCTTTAATGTGACACACTGACACAATAACGTGTATTTTTGTGTGTCTCTGCGTGTGTGTTTGTGTGTGTGGCTACACAAAGGGGAGATTTAAACGACAGCAGGGGCCATGAGGATAAACCCACACAACCAAGCTCCTCATCCACACGCACGCACACATGTACACAAACACACACACAAACACACACACAATATCCAAAACAATAAGAAATGCTGCCACCAGGAAATCATATATGGAATTGGATTGTGACTGTGTGTGTGTGTGTGTGTGTGTGTGTGTGTGTGTGTGTGTGTGTGTGTGTGTGTGTGTGTGTGTGTGTGTGTGTTGAAACCCCTTGGCAGTTGGCATGCAAGTCCACAACGCTCTTAAATTAAAGGGGCAATCATGGCATAAAAAAAACAATGGGTTATTTTGTGATGACCTATTTCCCATAGGGGGTTGAACAAAGGAAACTGTTTTTGTGTGCCTCCATATAAAGCTGTGCAAAGGCATGAATCTTAAAGAATAAGTTTATCTTAGTACAATACTTACCTGTGCATTGGACATTAAGTTATTGTTCACTGTAATCATTACTCATGTACCTGTTCTCTAGGATCTTTTATTTATCGTGCAAAGCATCTTTGAATGTCTTGAAAAATGCTCTATTAATATATCATTTGTTATATTAATATATTGTTGTTATGCATTTTTGTATTTTATGTATGATTTCTTGTGAAGCACTTTGTACTTTGTTTGATAAGTGCTATATAAATAAAGCTTATTATTATTATTATTATATCATTTCCATTATAATAATTAATGGCATTAGGAGACCTCTTTACAGCCAGGCTGCACAATATGATTTAGCAAAAAAAGCTCATCATTCCTTGTCACATTCACAATATGATTATATTGTAATTGTCTTTACTGCTGCTGGGTAATGTCAGTGCAACACAGAACGTGTATTGTAAGAAAGGTTGAAATCTGAAGTTTGATGTATGAAATATTTTTCCTCAACAAATGCAAGTAAAATAGAGTAGTTATAAAAAATCAAAACATCTGCAGTAATTAATGTGTATTCTTTCAATATAATGTCAGAATTTGGCCTTGCACTATGATTCAATCATCATAATGCATGGAATAGAAGGAATCTATATGGGGTCTCTCATCAAGTTCTGAGTTTTTAAAATGGGAAATATGGGAATAAGAAAGGAAACACAGTTTCATTTACATTTTTTGATGTTTTTTAATTCTTTACATTTCTTCACAACAAATCAAAGCAACATTACACATCAAGTCAGAAACCAAATAAATGTAAAATAAAATATATCTTCCTCTTTAGGGAAAAGGTATTTACAATGAACAATTCTTTTAAATTATATTCTCCCTGGCCATTCAGTTTTTAAAGACGACACACCCTACTGTTGATTACTTTGATTTTAAAGACATTTGTTACATTGATTTTCTAAAACAACTTTAGTTTCCAATTTTCACCAAGTTATGAAGTTGATTTTACTGTGATCAGCAGGCCTTAATTACCACTAATTAACAATTCAACAATAACACACAGTAGATGGATACACTAAAAGCAACACCTGTACCTTGTGATGCAATCTACATCTGGATTTTGTTAGAATAATGTATGTGTCCATTGTTTCTGCATTAAATTACATTATATTTGCAGGTGTGCCTGCTGTATATTCTTCCTAATATGTCTATGTAGCTATCAGGTGAGGAGGGGAATGTCCAAATACATGATTTCAAATAAGTGTTTTCTTTATTTGTGCGTACGCAGTCTTTAAATCAAGACACACATCAGCAAATTGCACTTTGTAGGGGTAAACCCAAGGCACGTCCAAAGCATGCAAAGTGTGCCACATTTCAGTCATTGTTCATAGCATTATGTAATCACTGTATAAATGGTATCAACCATCCTCATCAACTATTGTTACATTTTTATGTTAAAACTGTACAGATTTACTCGAAGCCATGTTGTGCTCTCAGCCTGCAGACATTCACAAAAACACCACAGTTTCAAATCTTTATTCACAATGGTTTGCTGGCTTTGCTACATTCAAGTGCTTCTTGAATTACAACTATAAAATAAAGCAGCTTTAGTTAATAGGTACCACAATATTTCTTTTTTATACTCTACAGCACATATTTTCAATTCCTTAACAGCATTTTATACATTCTCCTAAGTGTGTAGGTTTAATCACTTCATTTTTGTTTTTGCTTCAAACAAGTTGTGCCTGCACAGAATTTCAGAAAAGCTTTAGGAGAGGAGGAGGAATTGTTGTTGCAGACATTTCAAAGACATCTAAATGAAAATAAAATGTATTATTGATGAGCCCAGCACCTGCACATCCTTGAATTTTCTGATTATCTGTCATTAAATAGGCTACTGAGATTACTTTCTGCGACTCCTCCTCCTCCTCCTCCTCCTCATTTTAGTCCTCCTAAGAAACACTGGCCTGAACAGAGCTGTGATTTGCTAAATATTCCTATATTGTGATGTAATGTGAAATCATTTCAAGTTTAAGTGCAGCAAAGAAGACCTTCCACTTACCAAACTGACAAAACTGAAAAAACATTATGCACTTCTATATTACTAAACAATATTAACTAATGTTGAGCTCAGGATACTAACTTTAAAATTACTTCTAAATAGAGTCAACTTAAAGCAACATTATGTAGTGTTTTATGATAACAGCTTTAAAATCATTTTGATGGTGCACTGATAGGAAGAATGGCGTCTCTGTCATTACCACTCAGAGCCCGGAGCGCCTGATATTGCACTATAGCATTAGAATCCCCAAATGAAATCTTTTGCAAAAACGACATAGTGCTTTATAAGACAAAATCACACACCTACGCAACTCTTCAGTACAGTAGCTATAAGGGGAAAAAAGTATAATGTACAATGTTAAGTTCTTTGGAGAAAGCTAGCTCGCTATTCTCAGTATGAATATCATGGCTGAGGCTGTGAAGAGACCAAAGAAGATGTCAAAAGAAGAAGGGAGGAAGCAAAAAAGAGAGAGTGACTGAGCACAAACTTGTTGCCGTGAGCTTAAAAAGCTAAAGTAATGCAGGACAGATGCTGAGCTGGCCTTCTTGCTATTGGTCTAGTCAGAAATGACTTATTAGCTGCTTGCTATGTCTTGTGTTGTTGTTCTTGCTTGATGTTTGGCTGTGTTAGCAAAGTTGTCGACTTCAGTGAAATGAGCCAGAATTTTTCAGAAAGAGGTTCAGCTGCTAGCTAGCTATATATATATATATATATATCTCCACTTCGATGTTAGCAACTAGATAACACACTCAGACATTGGTAATGTGGTAAGACATTGTGGTAAGACTCAGACATTGGTAATGCAAGTGCTCTTACATCAGTTGCTGTCTAACTTTGTTGACTAGCTTGGCACCCAAGTTTCAAACAACATTATGTGACTTTTCTACCATAAAATAAAACTTGTGCAAGCAAGCAAAATAGCCAGGTTCAGTAGCCTCTGTGGACATAATGTTAGCAAATGGCAGATGCCAGGCAATTTCAGAATAATTGTCCCCTGGAGAAGAGTCATTAAAGTGGCTTACTGATGTCAATTACACAGCAATATCTAGTATCTAATATCTAAGTTTGTAACAGTAGCTAAAGGCTACTGGTCTTACCAGGCCAATTAATAGAAGAAGTCTCCTGAGTGTACTGAAGTGTGTTTTATTGTTTATGAATTCAATGTTATATTAGTTTTCATTTTTGGTGTCTAACATGCTGCATTAAGTGTATTATCTCATTTCTGTTTCCGGTGCTTGTGTGTTGGTAGATCAGCTTACATGACAATTTACTGGTGATATCAAGTTTGTACAGGTTTTTACTCACGCAAACCTTTAGTAAATCTGGCCCCAAGTGTACTTTCCGGATTTTAAAACCTGGATGACCTGTAATTTTCTAGTGTTAAACTCAGATAAAACTGAAGTTATTCTGGTGCCCAAGCACCTCCAGGCGACCCATGGGCCAGGACCGGCCCCCGCCAGCAATAATATCTGGCCCATGGCCAGATTGCTTTGGTAGCAGAAAAATAAAAGAAAAAAACGGGAAAATGGGAAACCAAAAAATGGGAGCCAGAGCGTTCAGCTATCAAGCTCCTCTCCTGTGGAACCAGGTTCCAGTTTGGGTTCTAGAGGAGACACCGTCTCCACATTTAAGAGTAGGCTTAAGACGTTCCTCTTTGATAAGCTTAGTTATAATGACTGTGCTCCTCTCTCCTCTTCTTTCTCTTCCTCTGTATGCAACCTCATCCCATTAATGCATGTTACTAACTCGACTTCTTCCCTTTCCCGTGGTCGTGTGCTTTCTCGTCCCTCTCCTCTCTCCTCCTGTCGCTTCCTACAGGTGTTTCTGGCTCTGGAGCTGTGGAGTCTGGATCTGTGGTTGCGAGTCGCCTGCTGCCCCTGTGTTCCTGCTTGACACCCTTTGTTACAATTATTGTAACAAAGGGTCATGTTACTGTAACCGGTTTCACCCCCCGAGTAGGTACTGCGCGGTCTCGACTCGAACCGGCGACCTCGGGGTGGGGAGGCGGACGCGCTGACGAGGAGGCTAAAACCCATGGGCCCTAGCGTCGTCGCCAGTGCGTCTCTTAAGGTGTCGGGGAGTGAGGTTTACTCACCGCACTGCCTCGCAGGCTTCCGTTACATTACAATAATTGTAATAATTCAATAATTGTATGTCATTACTAATCCTATATTATTATTAACATTACTATAATTATCTGTACCATTATTCATTTTCACCCAATGTCAGCAGGGATAGGCTTCAGCCCCCCCGCGACCCTGTACGCAGGACAAGCGGTTGATGGATGGATGGATGGATTATTAATTTTGAGTCTGTACTATTACCTTTACGGTCTGTATTTCTATGTGGATATTGTGTTGGCTGCTCCCCTTATCCCTCC
Organism: Lepomis macrochirus; assembly: GCA_024633595.2. NCBI lineage: Eukaryota > Metazoa > Chordata > Actinopteri > Centrarchiformes > Centrarchidae > Lepomis > Lepomis macrochirus. The sequence goes on from JALXJV020000003.1 coordinate 875,104, forward strand.
CTTTCTCTCTCACTCTCTCTCACTCTATCTTGCTCTCTCTTTTCTCACTCTCTCTCTTCCTCAACCCCAACCGGTTGAGACAGATGGCCGCCCACCCTGAGCCATGGTTGTGCTCGATGTTTCTGCCTCGAGCACAAATTTTTTTCCTTGCCTGTGTTCCCAAGTGCTTGCTCTTGGTGGCAATTGTTGGGTCTCTGTAAATAATATCATAAAGAGTACGGTCTAGACCTGCTCTATATGAAAAGCGCAATGAGATAATTGTTGTTGTGAATTCGCAATCTATAAATAAAACTGAATTAAATTTGTAAGAGGAAGAATGAATATTACTTTTTTTTCTTTTCTTGCTTTAAATATCTCATTATATTGAGATAAAAGGTTTTGTCATGATCTTTACAGTCTGTTTTTCCACAATAACAAATTAAGTTTCTTCATTTCTCCCCTTAAAACAACAGTGACGCCCATATGAACATTGAAACTGGTCTTGTTTGCTGTAATAATTCCTCCTGAGCATAATGACCAGATGAACAGATCTCTTCCTACTTGTAATGGATGTTATGCACAGCATGGAAAAATGTATTCAATGTATTCTTCAGCAGTCCAAGTTAGCGACAGTCTTTTTAGTACACAATTCCCTCTTTTTGTTACTGTCCTTTGACAGCAGCTAAATAGGGAAACATTGTTCAGGAAAACACAAAGAGCATTAAACTCAGAACAAAGACTGTGATGAATGATTACAGCAAGCAAAACCTGTTTTAATGTACATATAGATACTTGTCTGTTTTTTTAACACAGACTTGAAAACCTGTGAACCAATCATTTAAAGTAGAGATTAAATACATGTCTAAATGATCTATGTCAAGATAAAAAATAGTGCTCAGCAGTCACATGTGTAGGCTGGCATTATTGGCTTTCATTTTAATTGTTTACTCTGAGGGATCAAGCTCATTCAGTGTTCTAAAGAATTAAGCAATGCTTTGAAAAACTGGCTGAAAATACTTAGTAGAGCTACTGTATATGGTGAGTAGTAAACAGGATAAACCATGCAGAAACACTGGTCCTTGAATTTTTGTGTTCTTTTGTCACTTTTTGATAGGGTCGACAGTTGTGAACTGAAGCTTTTCCCAGCATGCAGTTCACTGGTCCATCACATGTACACAAATTCTCTCTTGCAGGCAATTTAAGGCGTTTGCGTATAAAGTAAAAGCCCATGAACAGGAGAAGCAGGGCAGAGAAGACTCAAAACCATTGCCTTCATGTTGTGGAGTGACAGTGCTAACCACAGAGCCAGCTTTACAAGGGTGGATTCTTCAGTGTTGGTGGGGTCATTAAAACTACTCCCCTGATGGTCTGAAAAAGTCACTAGATTTGTTGCTAGACGCTTCCCCCATATGCCTCTAGCATACCACCCCCTTCCCCTACATGCTAGGAAGGGGGGGCATAATCTTTTAAAACTTAAAAACTAATTGGACTCATAGCAATGGTGCGTTCCATTTACCTCAGTCTGAGGTTGGAACTGGGACTGACACCACACCCAAGTTGATGGCGTTCCAGTTGACAAGTTGGAAAACCTTGATTAGCCAGCCATTGTTTACAAATAGCCAGGTCAGCCATTGTTACGCTGCTTGATAATAAAACGTATTGTGTGGTATCTACTTATAAGAAACACTGTAGCAACACGTCCACAGACAGCGGTTGGACAGCACTTTGTGTATGAAAATTTCAATGAGACACTAGTCCACAAAAGTCCTAATAAACAGTATAAACTACAACGTTCACTAACTGATGATACTCAGAGCAGCCATCTTGGATCACAAAGTCGGGGTAATGCGGTTCTCCAAATTGGAAATCTTACTTAAGGAGGCGTTCCCTTTGAAATTTCCAACTTGGAATTTGGAAATTCCGACTTCACATGTCAAATGGAATGCACCATAAAGAGCAAGAGCTGTTAACTGGTTTTGTACCAGATACATTCACTAGACGCTGATTGGATCAAAATTTTTGCTTAGATAGCTATTGATAGGGACAATTCTATGCCCTTGCGCATTTACATGCCATTTTAAATGATCACATGATGGCATCTTGAGAAAAGTCAGACTGTTTTCTAGATGAGAAGACCAACATTAGGGTTCTAAATAAAACCTCCGGGTCTAATAAAACCGTGCCAATATGAGACACTATTATTGGCTAAAGATAAAAGAAACTTTCAATGTGTTTTTTTGCCTTGTTTTGTTTTGTCTTTGTGTCATAGTTTTCACACCAGAAGGAGGTTGCATTTAGGGAATATTCATAAACAACTGAACGATGATGACATATGTAGTATTGTTTCACTCCTATCAATCATCCTAAACAGTATGTCTGCATTTATGTGTATCCATTAGCTGCATACCCATTGACTTCACTCTTAGCAGTTTCAGTATCTGCCTGGGTTAAAAGAGCATTCTCTTTGTCTGATTGGCTGGCAGCCAGCCTATCATGCTCTGCCTTTGCCTTGATGAGGTTTCTACGGTGATAAACCAGATAGCCCGGCAACAGGAAGCCAACCAGCGAGAAGATGAGAAGGGCCAAATTGATCTGTTGTAAGGAAAGACATGTTAGTGCACGTAACAAACCTGTTATATGTATCTGTATGCACCTGTCTTCACTTTAATTGTGTGTGCATGTGTATGTGCTCCCTACCCAGTAAGGATCCCCGCTGAGGTGTCCCACCATCAGTATGAACAGTGGCTGTTGGAGCAAGGCGAAAGCAGCACTGATCATTGACTGCATGCCTGTCAGTGTCCCAAAGTGGTTGGCTGGATACCTAAACCGGAACGGGAGATAGAAATGATTAACAATGCACAGCAGAATAAAATAGAAAAGGAATGTCTTGATTCACAGTCAAAACATAATAAATCTAGCATAATTGATAAGATTAATAATATGATGACCAAATACCAGTTTCACTGTAGATGTTGTAGATCAGTGATGTAGTGTGGTGCCTCTAGGGGGTGTGCGACAGGAAAAGTGCAGCAGTGTAATAACTACGAAAATTATTTTTTTTGTGGATTTTTTAAAAATAAAAACCTGAATTGAAAACTTTCCTTTGTAAATTTAATTTAAAATAAAAATATTATTAATAGTTAGCTCACAGGGAATGACTACTCACACACCTCTTTCCCTCTTCCTCTCTCTCCCCTCCCTCTCTCTCTGACCACCCGTATTTACAAATCCTCATATGGATCCTCTTTTGGTCCATGCTATCTGAAACATTTTTTTTGTCATGAAATGCACCCCCTCCTGAACAGTGGATTGAAGTTTAACTATTACAGGATGAGAAAACGTTTTATTGCTATGGTTACTTTTTAAAGTAATAAATATATAATGTTAGATTGCAATGAAGAGCCGCAATGAAAAGAAGACAGATAGATGCTGTGTTTAAGCACAGTGAGTGAGTAAGGGGAGACGGACTGATTTAAAAGCCGTCACTTTCATGAATGTCACAGAGTGAAACCCTGTAGCTGTGACATCGGGCATGTTCACTGGTGTAACACAGACACTGGTCCGTGTTACACCAGTGAACATGCCCGTCATTATAGAAACAGATAATCAGATTTTGATGTTTATTACACCTTCAGTCATATCGGCTGCCTTCTCTTCAACACACAGCTCCCCTGCTCACCAGAGCAAAGTGTTGATAGGCTTTTATTTGCTACTTGGAACCAATCAGATGAGCTGTGGGCGGGACATTGAGCAAATATATAAGAAAATAAGTGCCTATATATATATTATATCCAAGATATGTTATTGTCCAGTTACTCTGAAAATTGATTGCAACAAATGTTACAACAAACGTGAACCTGCATTAATCCATTTTTTTGTAAACCTGTAAACCTAAAATAACATATTAGTTACGTTTTGATGTAAGCATATAATAGAACCACCTTTTGCTTGATCTTGTGATCTAAGTTCATGCACTCTACGGGAGGAAAAATGTGTCCGACATGAGAGCAGTGTTTTTATACCCCACCCCTGCAGTTGCCTGCAGCTCATGTTTGACTATCAAGTTGGTGAAAGTCAGCCGCAGTCATCTTGAATGCACATATTGTCACCTTAAAAGTTGTTATTGCTAATGTGTTAGCAAACAGTTGCTTATCAGCTGCACATCAAACACACCCAGAGCAACATTAGCATTCTTTCAGAGTCACATGGCTATCTGAAGTCCAATATGCATTCCCCTTTAAGCTCTCTTTGGGGATCCACCAACTCTTGAAAAAAATATCTGGCTCTTTAGATGCTAAATGCTCATGCCCCTTACTTTGTGTACATAATGAGAGCTTTTTCACTGAAAACAGTTGCCTGCTGTGGCTGGAAACACAGACATTGAAAACAGTGAAACTGAACCTAAGTTGTGGGCTGTAAAACCAAACCAATGAGATGAAAGATGCTAAAAAGCTTTGTAGGGCTGAGGGCAATTGCAGGTCTCTGTGGGTTTGTCACTACAAGCAACACATGTTGTAAATGTAAATGCTCCGTACTTGTATAGCGCCTTTCTAGTCTTTTCGACCACGCAAAGCGCTTTTACACTACTTCTGCATTCACCATTCACCCACATTCATTCACCGAGCCTAAGTGCTCAAACGGAAACTAACATTCACACACTGGCACTGAATTCGGGGTTCAGTGTCTTGCCCAAGGACACTTTGACATGCAGCCTGGGGGGAGCCGGGGATTAAACCGCCGACCTTCCGATTACCGGCCAACCCACTCTTCCTCCTGAGCCACAGCCGCCCCTCGTATTACACATAGTCATTTCAGATCCTGTGCTAATATAAAAAAATATTTATTAGTTCCGTGGTGTTACTCACACAGCAGCATAAAGACCTCCACAGCAGGAGTGGATAAATCCTCTAACCACAGTATGTAGAACAAACGACACCACCTAATAAAGAAAAGACACATTTATAAATGATTATCAGAAATGTCACTGTGTATCTGTAAATGCATATGCAATACTGTATTAGCATGCATGGACACTTTGATCTTTGTATTCCTGTTCAGTATTGTTCTAACCTGTATGGGCAGGTTGTCAATCAAGGAAATAATTCCAAAGGTGACCAATAGGAGGTTGGTGAAGATGAAAGCTCTTGTGGCATTGGTCAGTTTCTGGATTTTTCTGTCTCTCTTTGGGTTATCTGATTGGCTGAAGGGAACATATGTCAAATAAAAAGGAGGTGTGGACATTAAAGAGTCCAGGATGCAGAAGTATGAAACTATGCTGTTATCTTCATCTCTTGGACTATAGTCAATGAAGTGATCTTTCCAGGGCCAACGTGGTCAGCAACCAGTAACTCTCCCAAAATACATGGCATGTGAGTATTTAATTCAAAGATAAACTTGCAGTAACCTTTTAGCCTCGATAAACACGGGGCTTTCCGACTGCTATTCAACAACATATGATTGTACTGGAGCAACCCTATACCAAAACCTAAAGAGAAGCCACTCTTCATACCTTTTAACTGTTTGTGTGTTTGCATTTTCCTCTTCACACTCGGTCATCCTCCAATCCATGACGAAGCCGATTGAAGGACAGGTCAGTAAACACAGCAGCTGCATTGTTCCGAAGATAGATGAGTAGAAACCAACTGGGGAGGACATGCAGCAACAGAGTGTCCATAGTCCATAGAAATGCAATACATGAAGCTGTGATCAGGATTTTACTCATGAGGTTATGAAACCAAAATCATTTAATTTCCCAATATGAAGGTCTGAATGGTGTTTCAAAGCCTACTCCACATTGCTAGGAAGACAGTTCAGATGGAGAAAACCTACCAGCATCCATCAAAACATTTTAGTAACTCCACTGGTCTTCAAAAGGCCATCAGCCCAGTGGACAGTAGTCAAATGTTAACATGAGGACAGGCTATCCACTCTTAACTATGAGCATCTTGGCTCTTACCTTGTTCCTCCACTTCCTTCTGTAGCTCTTCTGAGGCTGAAAGAGACAACAGCTGCAGGTCAGGGTTCACCACAGCTGGTTTAATACAAATTCTAATGAATTGTCTGAATGTAGTACACAACATTTATGGCAAAGAGACTCTCGCTCTCTTTGCCATAAATGTTCTGTCGCACAGTCCCTCTTGCTTCGCCTCGTCTTCTCAAAGAAAAAATGGCCCAGTCCAGAGCACCCCAGGCTTCAGAGGGAGCTGCAACAACATTTAACCATCTAACAGCAGGATGAGAGGCTAGTTCACAACTGTCCCCCCACAAAAGGTATTCCTCACTGTTTGTCATCATCCCTCTTTGCCTGTCGTTGATACGAGCGCCATGGCATCAAATACAATGAGCCGGAAGCTCCGTGTGGAGCTCAGACGTGATCACGTGTTTTGTACTGTTTACTATTGATGACAAAGTAGGGATGGGCAGTTCTTTTATTCTGTTGGTTGTTTCTCAGAAAATGTGTTTGCTAAACTTCTATTGCCGAGCTCAAGATTCTGAGCTGATTGAGAGCATGTCGAGGAGGGGGGCTGTGCAGCATGTGCATGTTAGAAACTGCTCATGGCTCTGAATGGTTGTCTAGTTCAGGGAGAGGTGGATTTTTCCAAATTGCATCAGGAGCTGTAGGAGGAGCCAGAGTAACCAGACCCTTTTTTACAGATTATCTGTCTTGTCATGTCTCTCAGTAAACTCAAAGACAACACAACTTTATTGGTCCAAGAGTTGAGAGTAAACTTGATTGTTTAGCTTGCTGAATAAACTGTTTCAACCACAAAGAGGGTGCCACAGCTGTAGAGACATATACACCAGTTAAAGTACCGTAGGTCCACTATAAGTGCAACATGACAACATGATAGAAAAGGCATGCCTATAGAGATAGCAAATAAAAAACTAAACATAATGAAACTTATGAAAACTGTCTTTGTTAGTCTTTCTGCAACAAGTGGTACTTAAACTATATAGAAAAGATTATGTAGACCATTGTTCTTACGGTTGGGGTCGCCATGGGTGACCAGGAACTCCAGCATCTTGTTCATGGCACCCATGAAGAAGATCAGCCTTAGCTGGGTCATTGCCATGGTGATGATACTCCACAGGAAGATGGGAGAGCACATAGAATGACACAGCGGCACTGAGCCTAAAGGTGGAGAGACACACAGTGAACTAAACTCAGATGACAGAACTAAAAGGTAGATACAAAACCCAAAACTCAGAATCAAGAACCAAAACCCAGAAACAGAGAAACCAAAATCAAAACACAGAGAAGGCATGGCCAGAATAATATAACACAGACAACCTCGGGACAGGACCGTGACACATCCTGTCAAAATCAGGTACCTCCTCTGGAGGAAGCCTGAGGAAATAACCCTGATTATGTAATCACAGCAAATACAACAAAAATGAAATGCTAACAACAATGTTCCTTACCCTGAGTTGCGCTTTGGGAGACTGTCTGCTCGGGTTCTGGCTGCTTGGCTCCCATTGTGTCTTCCATGACAGTCAGATGGGTGATGTACCTGTCGCCAGTCGTCTTGTCCTCTGTCACAACCATGTCTAGCTTCACCTTTTTACTGTTGACAGGATGTATAATAAGACCTCTAAAATAACTACAAAATAGCTATACTTAAGTTGTTTTAGGGAATTTATTGCATTGAGATCCTGTCAAACATTCTGAATTAAAATGATTAGAATTGCTGAACTGGAAAAGTATGTGCTGTTTTAAATTTTATTTCTACTATGCTTAAGCAATTTTGAATGGAACACCCTGTGGTATTCTTAATTTTCCTAGATAAGGGAGTGGTCATCAGGTAGAACCTGATGAGCAGCAGGAGACACATCAGAAAGGTAACTCTGAGCGATAGTAATGGCTGAGTGTGGCAAGTTATTATAAGGGCCAGTCAATATGTTTTTAAGAGTTTTAATCATAATTGCATGTGCCTTGCCATGGAGAAGCTAAAAGAGAGTAGGGGTGTCATTAAGCAGCATGGTAAAAAGTCATTACTAAATTTTCCGTGGGTTGAAAGATTGTGTTTGTATGTGTTTTCATGTGTACAATAATCTGACTACAGCATGTAGGGTGTACTGACGTGTATCTGATGTCTTCAGGTGCAGGGAAGGATTCAGCAGGCCAGTTTAGGAAGCAGTTGAGGAAGACCAAGCAGGCCATACCAGACCAAACCCACATGATGACACGGAATGACACGCCAAGGTCATAAATTACCTGGCGAGGACAGGTAGGTTGGGGAGGAAGAGGAGAGATTGGGAGGGAGAGACACAGAGGGGCAGAAAGAGGAGGAATGAGGGTAGGGATGAATAGAAGAGAAAGGGAGAAAGGAAAATACATGTACTTCAACATGTTGTAAAGTTAACCTTAGTGTACTGTTCTAATGTCTAACTTGAACTGCTGCTTAAACATCATCACTGAAATCTCACTGTAATCTCTCCCATTCTTCTCTTTAACAGTTCTCTCTCTGTTTTTCTCCATTGTGCACTTCTTTCTTTTTTTCCTTCTTCCAATCACTAATGGATTCATCCTTTCTTTAAAACTGGTCTTTTTTCTCTTGCTTCCATGTTTCTTTCATACTTTATTAATGTTTCTTATAATCCCTCTTGTACTCTTTCTACCATCCACACTCCTTGAGCTGCTTCCTGTACAGTTTATTAAGTAGTACCTCTCAGCTTTTAGCATCCATGCGTGTGTGTGTGTGTGTGTGTGTGTGTGTGTGTGAGAGTGTGTGTGTGTGTGTGTGTGTGTGTGTGTGTGTGTGTGTGTGCATGTGTGCATGTGTGCGTGGGGCACCTTGACACCAGGGAAGGTGACGGCTGAAGAAGCATAGGAGCCAATCATCAGGGAGAGGATGGTTGATCGTACATTCCCAAACATGTTGGGCAGCTAGATGAAAGAGCGAAAGATTAAAATGAACGAAAGAAAAGAAAACTTCGATAATATCAAATGGATAAATAAATCATGTAACCACCCTTTTTAGGCAGCAGTAAATGTACTATACTATGTAAACAGTTATGCCAAATGTAAGCATCAAACGTTTCGGTCCAAAGACCTTTGCCCTTTTCAGGCACTTGTATAAAAGAATGTAAAATGAAAATCAACTAAATAAATAAACGGGGGACCTGTTGGAAGCGATGCTTCCTACTTTTGCTCCTGAGTTAGCGACCAAATTTGTACAATTTATGTTCTGAAACCCCATAAATGTTTATACCTTTAAACTACTTTGATCAAGTTTGGGAAGCTTAGTTCCATGCTATTGTCTACCCTCTTCTGAGTCACTCCCACCTAGTGTTGTAGTCAAGACCGCCCAAACCAAGACCAAGTCAAGACCAAGACCAGAGTTTATTGAGACCAAGACAAGACCAAGACTTTTAGGGGCTGAGACCAGTCGAGACCAAGACCGAGGGAGGGCGAGACCGAGTCAAGACCAAGACCAGAGTTTATTGAGACCAAGACAAGACCAAGACTTTTAGGGGCTGAGACCAGTCGAGACCAAGACCGAGGGAGGGCGAGACCGAGTCAAGACCAGCTCTCCACATTACATGACACAGAATAAAATGTGGAACCACATCATAGGTACTTCTCAGATTGATCTGAAATTGATCCACATCCCCATTAAAACCCCCACATGCAAACACTAAGAGCTGAAATCAACGTAAGCATCTTTATTCAACATTCCTTTTCCATGCTTACCATCGCGGTTAGGAGTGACAGTCGTTAACGGTGACAATCCATTTTTAATGTAGAGTTATTGGTTGCATTTGAAGCAATAAGTTTTACATCCAAACAAAGATGTTAACAAATACATCAGACAATGCAAAAGCAATTTATTGATATTCCCAAGTTATGGTCTTGACTGGTCTTGAAATAAAATCGTCATTGAGCCGAGTCTTCAATGTCCAAGACCGAGACAAGACCAAGACCATCAAAAAATGGTCTTAATACCAGTCTCAAGACCAAGACCGGTCTCGACACTTAATTCTGCAAGCACAATTTGACACATTACTATCAAATCAGGTTACAGACCTACTTGTTAAGTCAAGGAGCACTTACAATGAGCAAAGAGATAAATCTAGTAAATTGTTAGCCATAAATTGTTAGTTTAGATTCCTAAAATGAGCACATCTTCAGGAATAACGTTTGATTCTGAGCAGGTTAAAGATGACTGAACATTTTTACCAGTCTCATAGACTTCTGAGAATGAAGTAGATGTGGCTGAATTGGATGACTTCTTCCATTCCCTTACAGTACCTTCAGTTGACCAGGTCAGTAAAAATAGATCAATCTATAACAATCATCACAAGAATTGTCTAATGCTGTCAAATCTCAGCAATCTGGGACATATCCTGGGACTGATGGTTACTCTGTAGTTTTATAAGGTATTTGTCCCTAAATTAGCACCTATCCTGATTAAAATGTATAATGAGGCCTTTTACCCCGCACTCTCACTTCATGCAACCAACGGTCTTATTCTTAAAAAGTCAAAGAAACCCTCAATCTGTCTGTTTTAACAGTCTATGTGCCACAGTCCTAGATGCCAAAAACTAGTTGTAATTAAACCTCTTTTAAAAAGCCCACTCTTGAGCCACAGGTTTTAGTAAACTTTAGCTTACTGGGTTAAATTACTATATCCATTATCTCCAGCTTCTGTCAGAACTATTAGTCCCCTAATGTTTGCTCTTGCTGTTGAACTATGTGTAATAATGCTATGCTATGTAATAATGCTATGCTCTAAACCTCTTGTCAAAGGTATAGTCAGAAATGGGCTTGAACACAAATTGTCTTTTATATTTGTATGCGGATGATCTATTATTGTATACATCTGACATGGTTGTTTCTGTCCCTGCTATGGTCAGGTATCAGGATACAAGCTTAACCTCTCTAGATCTAGGATTTGCCAACTTTAGGTTATTTTACTGAGCAACCAATATTAGAGTAATACAGTATTGGTTGCAGAGTGAACCCTCCGTGTAAACCAGCATCAGTACCTTCCCTTGTCCAGACCATTACAAACCCTTTCTTCTCCTTTACTGAGTAATGTGTTACTGCCAAAAACTGGAAATGGTCTTTTACAATGTAAAATCATTCATAGGGTTCAACAGACTACAACAAAACTATCTAAAATATACAAAGAAATGAACCCTATAGTATGATGTGACCACTACCTTCCAAAATTAAACTGGATGTACTTGTTTTTGTCAATTGCTAACAAAATATATATATATATATAAACCAAACCAGGTTTTCTCAAGAAAACACAAGAAATGTGGAAAGGGAAATGTCCTGACACTACACACGAAACAGCTGTTGTTTGTTATTATAAAGATAACAATTATAGAGTATGGTTGAAAGAATGGATTAGCACACACAGGTAGCAGGGATTGTCTGAGCTGGAGAGAGCTGGAGGGGAGGAAAAAGTGTTTTGCAGTGAAAAAGTAGCTGCCTGCTCTGCCAGCTGCCTGCTCTCATTGGCTGGATGTGGATGTCGAGTCAGCCGACTCCTCCAGGTATTTGGCATGCTAGATATCTGGCTGGTGTCTGCGTTGCGTCAGGGAGCTGTTTTGATGCGTCGTTGAGTAGTTCACACATAACACTGGCGACCGCAGATCGAGTGCTGATTTACCCCTGATCACACTTTGGCGTCAACCGAGCTCGCCAACCGGCAAATCAGGCTTAAAATTGTGTAGTGTGAACTAGAATTCATGGTAGCCCCCTTTGCAAAAGTGTGATTGAGTTGTGTATTGTGTATACTGTTTTGTGTTTTTGTTATCATTTGATTGTTGTATCATTTAAATATTTTACGTTTTAAAAGTGTGTTCTAAAGGTCAGATCATTCACTCTGTATAATGTTTCTAATTTAAACAAAACAGTTTGCACTCTAAAGTGCAATTTATACTGTATACTGTATACTGTAATGAATCGATGCCGTAGCCCCGGCCTAAGCCGTAATCTGATGTGCACCTCCTCAAAAATGTGCGAAGTGACTCGTTTTGCTATCAGAATGTGATCCATTCGGTCGATAACATTTGAAAAATCTTTAACAGCCGCATGTATACAATTTTACCCCCATTCACAATAGTGGAGGGCTAAACTGGAAGTTAGCCTGCTTGGCCAGCAAAGATCAACACAGTGGACACTGTAGAGCTTTCGCTGACTAGCATTTGGGGGTGTAATTGCAGAATGACGGAGACACAGACGCACAAGTTTAAATGCATGGCTACATGCCAAGCCTACGGCATAGCTACGCACGGAGACCCTACGAAGGAGTATAAATGAAGGCTGGAATAAAGACAGATTTTTTGACAGATTTTCTGAACTCACCAGATAGTTCAACTTCATCGCTTTCTTTTCTCCAAGTAATGTCCACTTTTGTCCGTTTTTTTTTTATTAACTTATTCATGCATTTCTGTTTCTGTCTTTTTTATTCTCTTTATTCTTTTCTACCATTATTATTACCACTGCAGTTATTTACTTTATTTGGGTTCATTTTGTTACTGTTTTTTTTGTTTGTTTTGTAATTGTGGAAACATCATTTGCAATTATTTGGAAATTGTATTTAGTTATCTGTGATTCAAATGCACTTTAAAAACTCAACCAGCAGGCAGCACTACTGCACTCTTATAAACACAAGCACTTCATCTGATGGGTGGAAGTTGAGGCTGATTAACGCCCACACACATAGACAAACACAACACAGCCAGCAAAAATTGATTTGATTTGCCTTTATTGTCCCAGAGGGAAATTTGGTTTGCAAACAGTAGTCAGTACACATCATAAAGCAAATAACTTAACTGAAGACATAAATACTTCTAACATACAATAGATGTTATCAACATACAGCAAAGTTACCATGAGACATAGAGCACTGTGTGTCCTTCAGACCTGAACTAGAGTCTATATGCAACAGCAACTAGGCCTACAGTTTGTTTAAAAACCCAACAGCTGACGGAACAAATGATCTCAGATATCTGTGTGATTTGATCCTCCTAGGGAAAGTGTACCTCCTCCCTGATAGCATAAGTCAAAACTCTGCAAGAAGAGGGTTTTGAGGATCTACCAGAATGGCCTTTGACCTCTGAATGGCTCTAACTTCTTAAACATGGCCAAGAACATTCACGTTTGTGCTCATGGTCTTTTGGCAAAGTTTAAGAATCTTTTCCAGCCTATTTTTGTTAAGCATGCTGACATTGCCAAACCAGCAGGTCAATCATGGCAAGGCTGCAACATGTGTCATCGTTATTAAAGCGTTACTAAAAGCATGTGGTCTAACTGTCAGTACTCTCTCTCTCTATCTCTCTCTTTCACACACACACACACACATACGCACAGCCGCTATGTGTCTGTCACCCATTATGCCATAACAACTTGACGTGTGTGCATGTGAACATTCTCTGGCCATGCAGATGGTAGGTTTTGTGGTGGAGTGGTGTGTCTGTACAGACTTTCACTCTAACTATAGATGCAACTGGAGCACTGCCAACCACAGAGCACACTGCATGTGGCTCTGTTCACACTACAGGCCTTCCTTGTCTGTGGACGATTTGATAATCTGTTTCTTACTTTGAACCAAACAACAAAGAAACGTATAAAGAAACATGATACCAGGGTAATGTTGGAGCAAAATGTAATAAATAAACATGGACTGTGCGAAGTATATTAACAACAGTACCTTAGTTGATTAGATGTGGTTTATTGTACATTTATCCATGTACACAGAGTCAAACTTTCCATTTTTGATGCAATACAGTTCTTACTACAGTTTAACCTAAGTCACTATTGTGTGTGTAGAGTTGTTACTGTTAGCACTGTTTGCATTTAATGTGTCTTGAGTGAATGCAGAGTACAGTATGTGTGTATGTAAATGTATGTCTGGTTTGCATCATAGTACACATAAAATACTCTACACTAAATACCACAGTCCTTTCAAATAGCTGTTATTAAACCTCTTCTTAAAAAGCTCACTTTTGAACCAGGGGTTTTGGCCAACCATAGATCTATATCTAACCTTCGCTTTCTCTCTCCTTGAGAAAGCGGTTGCAAAACAGCTGTGTGACTTTCTACATAGCAACAGTTTATTTGAGGATTTTCAGTCAGGATTTAGAGCTCACCATAGCACAGAGACAGCACTGGTGAAAATTACAAATGACCTCCTAACTGCATCAGACAAAGGACTTGTCTCTGTACTTGTCAGATCTTAGTGCTGCATTTGATACCATTGACCATCACGTTATTACAGAGATTGGAACATTCAATTGGCATTAGAAATGTCGCTCTAAGCTGGTTTAAGTCCAATGTGTCAGATCAATCTCAGTTTGTACATGTTTGCAATAAATCCTAAAGTTAGTGATGAGTTCCACAAAGTTCTGTGCTGGGATCAATCCTGTTCATATATGCTTCCTATAGGCAATATTACCAGGAAACACTCCATCAACTTTCATTGTTATGCATTTATCAATCAAGCTAGATGAAACCAATCAGTTAGCTAAACTTCAAGCTGCCTTCCCGATGTAAAAACGTGGCTGACCTGTAATATTCTAATGTTAAACTGAAGTTATTGTACTTAGCCCCAAAACCCATGTTAGACACATTATCTATATGGGTCCTCTAGATGGCAGTTTCCTGGCCTCCAGCACTACCATGAGGAATCTCAGAGTTATCCTTGATCAGGACACATCCTTTAACTCCCACATTTTTCAAACAAACAAATTTCAAGGACCGCCTTTTTTCACCCACGTAACATCGCACAAATCAGGAACATCCTGTCTCAAAATGATGTGGAAAAACTAGTCCATGCATTTGTTACTTCTAGGCTGGATTACTGCAATTCCTTGTTATCAGGCTGCTCAAATAAGTCCAGTAAGACTCTTCAGCTGATCCAGAATGCTGCAGCACGTGTTCTGACAGGAACCAGTAAAAGAGATCATATCTCTCCTGTCTTAGCTTCTCTGCATTGGCTTCCTGTAAAATCCAGAATAGAATTTTAAAATCCTTCTTCTCACATACAAAGCTCTTAATGGTCAGGCACCATCTTATCTTAAAGAGCTCATAGTACCTTACTACCCCACCAGAGCACTGCGCTCCCAGAATGCAGGATTACTTGTGGTTCCTAGCGTCTCCAAAAGTAGAATGGGAGCCAGAGCGTTCAGCTATCAGGCTCCTCTCCTGTGGAACCAGGTTCCAGTTTGGGTTCGGGAGGCAGACACCAGTTCATTATGCAAGGTGCTGCAGGCACCTGTTATTTTTTTATTACCTTACAATGAGTCGTTTATATCTACAATAACCGCAGACACCCCCTTCTATGGAGGTCACTGTATTTTGTCGTGTTTCTACAACAGACAAACAGTGCCACAGAGCGCGTTTGGTCATCATGAGGTTCTTCTACTTGTATAATTCCGGCAGTGTAGATGCCTGTCACTACATTAAATGTGTTCATAGAACAATAATAATAACAATAATATGCAGTTATATATGCAGAGTAGTCCTCTGGTCTATTAGAAGTAAGAAGAGAAGTGACATTTGGACAAATGAACGACACACATTATTTAGCATGAGAGCCGACAGCCTGTGGATCTTTATATCATGAAGCCGGAGGAGTCGGGACAGATACAGATGTACAGATACAGCTGTAATCACAGATGTCTTGGAAACTGTAACGGTAGCTTAGAGCATGGAAGCATCAGCCACCTAAACTTTTACTTTCCAGGTAGAAAAATCATCTAAGGTTCGTTGCACTGATTTATTCTCCAGCTCTAGCTTTGGCTTGTGGTGTAAAATATGTATGATATGATTAATTTCATGTAGTTACTCTCTCCAGTGCTTTGTTTTGTAACGTTCCTGAGACAATCAGCTGACCACTAATTGGCAATAAAATAGTAGCTTCCAGCACAGAAGCTCAGATCAGCCACTAAACTACTGCGCTGGAAGTTCTCAGTATGTTCTCAGTACAGTGTCACAGAGCCACTAGAGTGGCTCAAAATGTTTAAGGCTTTCTAAAAATGTAATACGGACAATAATAACCCCTGCTAAGATATCTGGAAACAGGCGATTTGAGGCTTAAGTTTGTGTGTAGGAAGATTAAAATACCCCTGGTCAGTCAGTTTATTCTAGTGTAAACAGACTTATCAAAGTTGACAGAGAGCCAGATGTGGTTAGTTTAGCTGGGAATGTACGTAGTTTACATCAGGTATTTATGTGAGAGTTAGTCAACAAGACAATACACTCCACAACAAACACACACAATGACAGCAGTGAGACCAAACTGACAGTGGAAGTGGAAGGAAGAGTAGGGGGGGTGCCCAGGGGACAGGGCTGCAGGAGGGTGTGTTGACCAGCCATGTTTTGGATTGGCTGATAGGCCGCAGCAGAATTTAGAACAAGTGGAACAGCATGTGCTTCTCTCCAAAATGCACACACACACATACACACACACACACACACACACACACACACACACACACACACACACACACACACACACACACACACACACACACAACAGGTCCTCATAAGCACAGGTACACAGCTCACAAAGCAGTCAAAACTACACACACAATGTGTTGGAACATGAATACTGAGCTTTCTGTTGTTACCTGACATAAAATAGTCAATTCACAGCCAAACACAAAACTGCTGCTCTGCCTGCTTTAGGTTGAAATCTTCAAACATTGACACATCTGGTCACACCCCAGTCTGTGATGTCACAGACTGGGGTGTTTTGACCTTGACAGAAAGATGGAAAAGTGGGTATATGAGGTGTCCTAATGACCTAGCAGTCTGTGCCAACTACAGTGTCAGTGTGACGTCCCAGGTTTAAGTCCAGCCAGCAGGGACCTTTATCCCCTATGTCCCTGCCCCATGTTTCCTGTCACTCCAGACTGGTTAGCTTCTCCTGTACTGATGAGGTCCATAAACTCTCTATCTGCAGTGCAGGATATGGCCTTATTTAGTTTGACATTGAGACACTAAATATCTCATGTTATTGTTCTGTGTTTCACCAGTATCAATTCTAAAATGTCAAAGAGCACTGAAAGCTTCCTGGGCTATCATCATACTAAAAGTAGGACAACTGCAAGGAAGCAGTTTACATTGTTAAAGCTGCACTGATTATATTTTTTGGCCACTTGGTGGTGTCACAACAAATAATAAAAACAACCTTTACATATTATTCCCTTTATATATTATTAATAATAATAATAATAAAAATATACATTCTCTGAGTAGTCTTCTGGTTTATTAGAAGTAAGAAGAGAAGTGACATTTGGACAAATGAAGGAGCACACGTGTTTAGCACGAGAGCGGACAGCCTGTAGCCGGAAGAGTCGGACTGATACAAACAGCTGACGGCAGAAATCACAGACATAATCTGTGTGGATTTTCACAGATGGAAGACTGTACAGTCGGACAGATGTTTTCAAAGAGGAGCTGAAGTCGTCTGTTTTCTGCTGGACAGGTAATTAATTTGTCAGACTTTAGCAATGCAAATGAAAGCTGTTGTTTGATAGCTTTAGCTTGAAGCTGGCCATCACCGACAGACCTGGCATGTTTCTGCTGTCAGTGGTGTCAATATGTAGTTGGATTAATTTCATGTTGTTATTCTCCAGCGCTGTGGTTTGGCTTTTCCAGTTACATCAGCGAGACAATCAGCTGATCAATAACTGGCAATACAACATTAGCTTAGAGCATGGAAGCATCAGCCAGCTAAACTTTTACAGCTCTGGTAGAAAAAATATGTAGTTGGATTGTAATTTCATGTAGTTATTCTCCAGCGCTCTGTTATGGCTTAGTTACATGGACAGAAATGTGCCCTTACCTTCGTGAGTCAAACAGCTGATGAATATTATTGGCAATAAAACAGCAACAGCAGGCAACTAAACTTCACATTTTACTGCCCTGGTGGTGGCTATAGAACTCGCTTTTTCAGACCAAACAACTTTGTGCAAATATATAGAACTTCAATATAAACAGCTGTTTCGAATTCTGCCAATATCAGATGCAGACACAAACCAGCCAACCAATAAAATAATGACTTTTGCTTACACGATCAACAGATTTTCTCTGACATAAATGTCATAAATGTTGATTGATTGATCTATTTGGCCTCAAAACATAATGGCCTGCTTGACAAACAAATCTCTGTGACACCAAAATTAAGTGGAGGAAGGAAGGACCCAGGAAGTTGCCTGGGTGCTGTGGAGGTTTCCCAGGCATTACCAACTGAGAGGAGATTACTGGGCAGACTCAGAACATGATAGAGGCAGGGATGTGACTGAAATTCAGCCCGGGACTTTGAGACAGAGAGGCCTTTTATGCGAGCACCCTTTGGGGGGCGGGCATAAATATTTTTTGCAGTTATTTTAATACGTATTAGTGTTTTTGTTGTATAAAGTGGATCAGATTATGCTGAAGACCTTCAAGAAAACGCAGGATGTAACCTGCCTCCTCAGTTTGTATAATTAAGGCAACTCTTCACTGAACAAGACCAGGAGGGGCAAGCCTGAGTCAGTCAGCACGCTAAAATACTTAAATATACTCAAAAGCTACAATATATTCCCATAAAATACAGCAGTGTGCATGTGTGTGCATGCAAATCAAATCCCTCAGCTTCAGCTCTCCCTGGCTCAGCCCTTTGCTGGACCCCACTGCTTTTACTGACTGTAACGTTACATATGCACAAGAAGAAAATCAGTAATAAATATGACTTAAAATAATCCATTCTCTAATTCTAAAAACACACTGTCCCTCTACCTTTCACTGTTTTGTCTGGTTCCATTTTCCTTCTCCTCCTGCTGCTCCTCCTGTCCCTTCTCTCCCTCCTCATCAAAATGACTGGTCATCATCACCCTGTGCATCACCTCTACAGCTAATAAAGACTTACAGAGATTCCTCGGTTAATTTGGCACATTTAGCTGCCTCTTATGCCAACATTATTATTATTATTGTTTTTTGGCATCACACATTTCTTTTTCCTCTTCTACTCTGTTTAACCTTTACCGTCTCTATTGAGCCTATCACACAACCCAGCGCTGATTTCAGCCCCGACGAAACTTTGGAGATAAAATTTCTCCAAATGGAAAGTAAACTTCTTTGATCGGCCCTGTTGAGCCGATCAGATTTCAGCAAAAACGGAGATCGGTAAAAGTTGGGAGGGGCTGCTTGTACATCCCCTCCATATCAGAAGTATTGGTTTGGCCCAGTCAGACACACAGACTGTGTTCGTTGCAGCAGACTTCTGACCAGCTGGGCCGCAGATTATAAAGTAAAACAGAAACAGAAAAATAAAAACATCTGGCCCCTGGCCGGTTCAGCCTGAAATGGACCGACCAGTCCGCCCCTGGCTGGAGGGGTTATACTGTGCAGTATGTCACAAACGTGAGTAAACCCCTCACATCTTGTATATCTTGATTATATCTTTTCATGTGACAACAAGAAATGTATTTGCTGTCCCCTCAAAATAACACATCACACAGTCATTAATGTCTAAACTGCTGGCAACAAAAGTGAGGACACCACTAAGTGAAAATGTCCACATTGGGCCCAATTAGCCATTTTTGACACGTCTCAGCTAGTTTGCAAATACAGCTTGTGTGTTTGTGTAAGCGGGAATCGTACTGTGAGTGAGGTGAAGGTCAGGCAGATTCCCCCAAAGCCGTTGAAGGAGACAGCGAGGAAGATGAGGACAGACAGCACTGATGGAACACATAGAAATGAAGAATACCATGAGCTATAATGAAACTTTAAACTTTTTAAAGTTAATTTTCTACCTTTATTCCCTGCCAAAAGGGAGTGCACCCAATAAGTAAGTTATACTTTCAAATTGTATGGAAAAAGTGCGTTTGCATTAGGGATGTCCAGATCCGATCACGAGATCGTAAATCGGGCCCGATCACGTTGTTTCAGACTCGATCGAATCTGATGTTACCTCCCGATCAGGACTCTGATATAAATGTATATGTATTCTCATATTTTTTATTTACTTTTGCACTAAAGTCCAAAATGAAGAATTTATGTTATTTATTACTTGATTGTTGAAGCTGCCTCACAGCTGTTTGTTAACAGAGTTGTTGAATGTTAAAGTAATAAAAAATAAGGAACATCCTGGATCTGTTTTTTAAGTATTATAGAAGTATCGGATCAGGGCTCGGTATCGGTAGATACTCAAAATCAAATGACTCTGAGGCAAAAAAGCCTGATCGGGACATCCCTAATTTGCATACAACTATGGTAATTATGGTAGGTCAAGTTGTTTCCAGGAAGGCAGGCTCCTAAATTTAATATCAATTTTACGACAGACAATTTGGGTATTAATTGCAATATCTGACTTTATCTTCCAAGTTACTTAAGTGGAGGTATGTTTATAGTCCGTTTCATCATGTGACTGCTCACTTTACTTGTCCTATTGGAATCTGTTGTAAATATAAGTGAAGTTGGTGTGTAGAATGTTACCATAATTGATTGGAATGACTGCAAAACAACAAAAGTAAGACCAAAGCTGTAATATGACAGATTTATCTCTGTGAGAAAATTTTGCTCCTGCAGTCCTGGGATTGAAGTGAAGCAAGCATATGATGATTGAAGGTTTGCATACTGATGTATTGTTTTACCTTCAGGGTCATATGCAGCGGCAGCTATCATTGCACAGGAGGCTGCAAAACATGAACTGAAATATAGACACAGGACATCAGAGCACATATGTATGTGGTTTAAATGATGCAGAAAAATTAGTCCACACATTTGTTACTTCTACGCTGGATTAGTCCAAATCCTTATTGTCATGCTGAATAAGTCCTTTAAGACATTCCAGTTGAACCAGAATGCTGCGGCACGTGTACTGACAAGAACTACTGCTAACCAGTTTGGGTTCTGGAGGCAGACACATGTCCACATTTAAGAGCAGACTTAAGAGTCTCCTCTTTGATAAAGCTTATAGTTAGGTTGTTGGTAAAGGTCATGCTGCATCTTAAACTGTAAACATTATATAAGTAAAATTCACAGAGCTGGTGTAGACTGCTGCAGACACAGACGCAAAAAAAAAGTGTCTTGGTTCGTAACTCACACATAGTACATCGCACTTTCACAGACCTTCCGTGCACTTGTTCCCTGAATTGAGCTGTATCTCATGCCATAGGCCACACCCATTTCTGACGACAATTGTTTAACAATAACTCTAAAAGTTATTGAAAGAAAGAACCGACTTCCTGCACGTTTGAGACAAACTGGAAGTATTGTCTCTGCATAGGTCGGTCAGATTAACATGAAACTTGGCTCACTACATTCCCATGGTTCTGCTGAAAGGGGAGTTTTTACTTGCCACTGTCGCCAAGTGCTTGCTTATGTGGAAATTGTGTTGGGTCTCTGTAAACAACATTACAAAGAGTACGGTCTCGGCGCGATATGAACATGAAGTACAACGATAACTTGTTATGAATTGGCTCTATTTAAATAAAACTGAATTGAATTAAATGCAATTTTCATCTAGTCTGTCTGTCATATTCAGATAAAAAACAAATAATGAAAGGATTGTCTGTTATACCTGCCAATGAGCCTCAGTGGGCGTGGCCCGTATCTGTCCATCAGGATCCCGAGGGGTAAAGTGGCTGCACTCAAAAGGAACGAGCCAATGGTGAAGCCGAGATTCAATACCTCTTCCTGCTCCACACAGCTCCGCCAGTCACTGCTCTTCAGGGAAGTCACGTTGGTGTCGACAGTTTCATTTTCTGGATAGGGTCATAGAAATAATTCAAGAGAGGGTAAAGAGGTGAAAGTTTTGAAGAAATTTTGTGAGCCATATTGTTCAGGTGTGAAGAAGTTTCATTGACTGATGAAGACTTAACATAGCATGGCTTATTAAACCCGGCCGAGGAAATACAGTGCCAACATACAACATGTGAACACGTCGAATCTGAAAGATCACATCTTTTTATGTTTCTCTCTTCCCCCTAGTGCCTGTAGGTTTCCCTGTTAGCTCATCTTTAACCTAAAACTACAAATCTATCTGATGTTTAGACTATAATGCTATGTCATATTGGAATCTGTTACTTTCAATGAGTGGTACTCTAATCTGAGAAGCTTCCCAGAGAACACTGATATCTGTTAGCCTCACACCTGAGCTACTGTCTAATCTAACTGTCGTCTCCCTAACAAGGACGAGCTGGAAGGTCAGTGAACACTTGTAAGGTCAGCTAATGACTCCATGTTAGACCTGCCTTACCGTTCCCTGTGACATCAATAAAGCCCCAGACAGCTGCTTAGCCTGCCAAAACATATTCTTCACTAGACCAAAACAAACAACATACCACTAACAGGATCCTGATCACTAAGTGTAACTGTTTTGTTTCAACTTGGGCTGTGATTTGTGGGATGTTAATTTTGTCCATTTGTTAAATCACAAACACAACCGATTGTACCTGCAAGGTAAGAAATATTTAGTGACCACTGACAAATGGTTTTGTTTTAGTGATCCTTAAACTTCAACTTAATAAACTCTGACGCTGCTGGTTCAAACACCAATAGCTTTTCTAGGTTTGTGTCCCTTATATGAAGATGACATGAGGTGGTATTGGTCACTGTGATAATGACTCCAGTGGCGGCTGTTGATAGTGACTGTAGGTACAATAGGAATCCAACATCTCTCGCTGTCTGTTTAGATGCAACTGACAAATGTGTGCAATAAATATGTCATTTAAAAAACACAACAACAAACAGCAATAATTCTATTTCTGATAAAGTGGACAGGCAGATTTTGATATTTCATCATGTGGGGGAAAAATCGGTGGAACTGAAACTCCAGAAGAACAGAGGTGAGAGGGACAGAAAAAGGGTCGGCAGTGATGGGATGCAAATTTATCATTTATCAGAATCAGATCATATCATTTATGTTGTATATAGTAGTTTGGTCAGTGTTTTTTCTTGCCTGATTCCCACTTGTGGAAAAAAGAGAACAGGCGCTGAAACTATCTCAACAGATCGCGAGAGTAATACTGAAATTCTGCAGAGCAAAGACTGCATCATTGGACAGACCACAAGTGGCTCCTCTAACTGGCTCATCCACAACCGTCAGAATCGCCAGCAGCACCGAAACTGGACTGATAATATTAACTGGACATGGCATAAAGTAACAGTGTACACAGCTAAGCACCGCACTGCTGAGCCTTTGTCAGTGAACACGCACTGATTTGTTTTTACTGATGTTCATTGTTGTGACCCTTTCTAACCCAACACCACTACCCTTCACAGAGCACACACACACAAGAAAACTAAGAAAAAGGCTGGAAAGGCATCCGAGGGTGATTTTTGTATTTTCTTCAGAGCTAAAACAAGCAATGTTACAAATAAATTGTTATCATGTCCCTCAGAGAAATCAGACCTTCGAAGACTTCAAAAATCCACTTCACTCATGTTCTCCTCGCAGAGCCGGAGGGTCACAGAGACGTTCAAGCATCCTGTCTGTGGCACTGACTTTCATACATGTAAAGCATCACCAGAACTTAAGTTCAGTAAAACTGAAGCTTTGGAACTATCAAAGAGAGCCAAGTGTCTGACATGTCAGACTGTGGATGATTACTGTACTAGAGACAAGCTGGTTGGACGGTGGTCTTACCAGTGCAAAGATGGGAATAGAAGCCTTCGTTCTTCAGCATGATGAGCAGTGAGCCCCAGCCCAGCAGAACAGCAGAGAAGAGCAGGTTCTCTACAATGGCTGTACAAGCCATCCACCACCTCCTCCTGTATGCCTGGGCTAAACTGGGAGCCATGACAGCTGGAGACACACAAGAACAGGAAACAAACGAGAGGAAAATATCAGTCCAACAAACAGAGGGAAGCACAGTTGTGTTAGGAGCCACCAAGTACAACAAATCATTTCTTTGCACAACCTATTTTACCTGCCTAGTGTCATATCAGGTTTTAATTCATATAACATTGACCTGCAGAAAATATCAGTTTCACTTCTCTTGGACTGTGTTCTGCTAGCACAGGAATGTGGGGGCTTTGATATGCACTCCTGCAGCTGGCAGGGGCCATAATGCAAATGTGTAGTGCATGGGAGCCATACGCTACACTAAAAGAAAAATATGGTTTTTTACTTTGGATTTTATTTTCATAGTTTGGGCCAATGGTTCAATCACTTGCAATAACATTGTACTTGGAAGGTCCTGCAATGTCCAACAGGGCATCCAACACAATCACATGATCATATTGGTTGACAGTTTACTGCCACATTCCCAGATGTCAGCGCTCACTTTGGTGGTACAGTATTATCACAGCTGCTAGAACTGATGGCTGGCCAGTGCTACAAAACTAAAACCAAAATTCTAAAAAACAAACAAACATAGTTTTCCTTCAAGATGATATATCAAAGTTAGCCATTATTTTTAGGACGTCTCATGTACTTCTCCCAGGGTGATTGGCTGGAGACCCAGATATTAAAGGGCAGCCATCTTAGTATAAACAGTATTTCAAACTTCCATCATCTCATAATATAGAAAATAGCAGTACATAGTTTAGTTATGTCCGCTTGTAAGCTGTAAAGCTTTAAAGCTGAACGGAAACAACTCTTACAGTATTATTAAAGTATTAAGGAGGGGATGGGTATATGAGATCAGACGGAGAAGCCTGACCTCACTTGACTTTCTACCGTGGCTGGCGCTATTAAGTGTCATGCACTGATGCAACCCACTTTCACACACTTACACGCACATGCACCCACATGGACACACCGAAACATTCAGGTTTAACTACAAATCCATGGACCCAGTATTCTCCCCAGTTATGAGCGTGTAAATATTTGATGGACTGAATTTAAAACATGAGTGCAAAGCTTTTGGAAGCTGTGACTCAACCTGTTTAAGGCACA
Organism: Lepomis macrochirus; assembly: GCA_024633595.2. Lineage (NCBI taxonomy): Eukaryota > Metazoa > Chordata > Actinopteri > Centrarchiformes > Centrarchidae > Lepomis > Lepomis macrochirus. Next base: position 899,934 of record JALXJV020000003.1, read on the forward strand.
CTGGGAATTCTGCACAGCAGTGCTCTCTCTCTCTCTCTCTCTAACACACATATGCACATGCTCTATTATTAGGAACTGTAGGAGAAACATTATTCAGTGTGTGGTGGATTGAAATCCCTTACTGTAAAACTACAGCTAATAAACCAAACACTTCCTTTAGTGGCTCTACAATAGAATAACAAACAGTTACAGGCTACTGCACACTGCTCTCTTAAAAACCTGACCTGAGAACCAGGGCCTGTATTTTCGATGAAACATGTGACATTGTCTGGAGCTGTAAGTGCCATATTTGTTTCTATGACAATTGATGGTTGTTATGGCCCCGAATCATCAGCATTGCTGTGTTTGTCCGGTGGCAAATGAACAAAGTGTCGTCAAAACCTTCAGTTTAGCTGAAAGGGCATAGCTGCGTGAAGTCAGTAGTGAGCTGACGTCCCTCATCACCGCTGACATGGATGATGTCTGCTCTGTCCAAACGATACCACATACGCTTTGTCACGTAATTCAGAAACATTCTTCCTCTCCTGAAAGATTTGCTCATGTCTCTGTCTACACAGTGCCGTCACAAACCCCTACTGGCAGCTCTTGAGAGACCTCTCGAGCTTAAATAACTTGGGAGAGTAAGAGTAATTCTTCTTCTTCAAGAAATTTGATAACTTGCTTTTGTACTTAAATTTGAAAGTAGGAGTAAATTTCATGAATTCACAGCACTTAAGACTAAAATAACACTTTGAGAAGCTTGATAAACACGGGCCCAGGTGTGATGTTTTTTGCTTTTTCATCCCCACTTTGATCCGAGACATCCCTCATCGCTGGAACTGCTGTGTGTTTATGTGTGTGTGTGTGTACACACACAATGCAAAACCAATGGAACAAAGTGTCCATGCTAGTGTAAATGGAATACCTCTGGACACAAAATCCAGTGTGCGTGCACACTCACTCACACACACACACACACACACACACACACACACAGACAGTCGTGTTTCCATCACTTCAGTGCAAGGATGTCGAAAAAATTTAAATTGGGTGAATAAATCAGTGGAGAGACTGAACTTATATACGCCTCCCAAAAAATGTAAAACAGTGGATCCTCTGAGGCTCCTCACACACATTTCAAAAGATGGTCTAATCGAGCAGAGTGACAGCTGATTGGAGCCTCAACATGCTTCATGACAGTCATGTCTTTCCCCAAGTAAGGGAAATCAGGGTACCCCGAAAGAAATAAAAGAAAGCAAATAGTAAGAAAGCAAAGTGAAGGAAAACAGCTGCCAACTAATTTCCTTCAAATGAAAGGTGAGCACAGTCACAACTAGTGGTTAAAGAATGGCTTAAGCTAATATCAGCAGTAAGATTGAAGGCAGGTATCTAGCTTGATGCATATTTGATTGTAGGATAGAACATTAATAATTATCAGCATCATAAATTAAACTTACTAAAGTTTTAATTATTTTGCTTTCAGACCTAGTTGCCTTTGAACACTAACTTACACTGTGGGCTTTGGACACAGATAGATTAAATAAACTGAAATTATACAAATGGCAATGTAAAGGCTATCATTTATTTGAAAGCTGATTGTTTCTGTATTCTTGTTTCTGCAAATGAAACATGACTCTACTGAAGTCCTGTTTTATTATGCAGTATAGTTCGCATTTTCTCAATGTAGGGCTCTGACAACTAAAACGGTATTTTTCAGCCTTGTCTTATACCCTGGGAATGATGAATGCTTCAGTAAACATGAAGAAAATTACATTATTTTAAGCATGTAAAGTAACTGTAGGAATCAGTGTGTTGAAACAGCAGATTTCAGCAGAATTGAGATCTGCCCTGATTATTGTTTAAATGTGGTATGAATGGTTCATTAGTGACGATGAACTGTTTGCTCAATTATTTGCCAAGATATTTCAAAAGATGCATGAGAGACAGGGGCCACGAGAGAAAGGGGGCCCACAGAGACTGCTTGTAAATAGGGCCCAGAATGTTGTGCTATGCCGCTGCTTCAGAGGACATTGATTGTCCATTTCCTGGAGAGTTAAACCCTAACCTTAAACCAAGTCTGCACGCTAAAATGTCATGATTTCCATTTTTTTTGTTTGTTTGTTTTGTCCCCAAAAGGAAGGTCAAGTCCACTCTGTGTGACTCAAAGGTTATTGCAGCAGTCTGATATGCTGGTTATATATATATATATATATATATATATATATATATATATATATGTAATTGACACAAGCAGACACAGAGTTGACAAGAATTGTACCAGTGAAGTAGACAGGTTGAGTTTCTGCTTTTTTGTTGACTCATGGTGTCTATTAGCACTAACAGCTAACATGTGGGTCCCACATGGTTAAATGAGGGGCTGCCATTTGGGTCCCAGTTAGGCAACCCCCCATTTGGCATTTTGACAAAATGACAAAAATAAAACACAACAAAATATAATAAATGTGAAGACCATTGCTGCACATAATTAAATTATGAAAGAGCAAATAACAGTCATTCATTCATAAACAATAAAATACACTCTGACTTAATTCAGTGCGCCCTGGGGTTTGCTTCTACAGCCTTACATGCTCTGATGTGACCAGCAGCTTATGCTGACCGTGTTAATGTCACCTAACTTAAGATAGATCTTACTGTGCAACAAACCCTCAGTAGAGAGTCGGTACACTGACCTTATGACTCTTCTCTACCTGTGTAACCTTGCTCTATGTACATGTATCATTATCCTGTAATTGGCAACAATGACTGCTGTTTAGCTAAACACACTTTTGTTTAGCTCAATGCTTTTTAATCACTTAGCCTACAGTATGTGGGCCCCCAAGGATATGCCACAAGGACATTGCCACTGTTATCACACACCTGTTATTCAGCTATGGAGAACAGGAAAATGTTTTGACAGACACTTTAATATATACCATGTGCCATTTCCATCATTCCATCTAATCTCACATCCCACATGGAGCTCCCTCCCAAATGTTGTACATGTTGGACCATTGGACTCAGTTTAAGTGTTTTCTACAGCTGTCTTGAAAGATAAATGCACATCATAGCTGGTGATCAGTTTTGACTACAAAAGCCTAACTCTTCTAACTCTACAGTAACAAAACTCAGTCAGTCTTATTAAATCCTCAGTTGTGACTACAGCTGTCTCAGGCGGCTCCTCGACATTTGCCTACACGTGGCAAAATGAGGAGGAAACAATCCCAACATGTATAAAGTCACTTACTTTATAAATTGTGCTCCTCCAGTAGATGATCTGTATTTATAAGGTGATGGTTAAACACGTTCTCTTCGCTACTGCCTGTGTTTCCCAACAGAAGAACGTGTGATTATATTTCAGTTTAATCTTTCTCTTGCAGATTTAAAGTGTTATATCCTTCCCTCTGTGTGGCAGCTGTATTTACTGGCACAAGTGCACTCACATTGACTCTCTCTCTTACTCTCTATGTACAGTATGTCTATAAATGGAGCTCAAGTCCTGTCCGCCCACCCCACTGACCTTAAAACACACACACACACACACACACACACACACACACACTCAGGAGCACACCACACACTGGTTTATGGTATTCCACCAGAAGTCTTGCTAAATTTGGCCAGACCTAATGTGTCAACACATTGTTTCTGATGGTTTGATAAAAATGCTATTGGCTGATAACTTATCTCCACTTTAGTTGATATTTTAATAAAAAAAAGTTAAGTATTTACATTTCTTAAGAACCCCCCCCCCCTCCTTCAATTTACTTTGGGTCCTGAAAAGCTGACACGTTGAAGAACATTTTTCACCCAACACCAGTTTCAGCACTGGCTTACTGGTAGCCTGCTCACTGGCCCCGTCATGTGGCCAGCTACAGTATGTTTCTAAACTGTTTTATAAAAGACTTTTATTATGAAATTTGAGGTGTGGAATCATTTGTTTTGACTGTGATTAAGTTTATTGTTGTTGTGAACCCTTGTTTGTGTAAAACATCTTGGCAAAAAATCCAATTCTGCTGCTGTTTTAAATTCCTAAACTCTGCATACAGAATTGTCAACACTGACATGTGAATGAAAGTAAAAACAGCAGCAGACATTATTTTGCAGTCTATCGTGGAGCTTCTGTAATGTGTCAAATAAGCACAGCACACTTGAAGTCTGAACCATTTCATTTTTTTTGTTTCATCCTGTAACATCACTTCCAATGACAACACACTTTTCAACAGTAGCATGAACATGGAAAAGGTTTAAAATAAAATACAAAATGGTGCTCCCTCATTGAGTGGAAATGTTGGTTACTTAGTGGTAAGGGAAGCAAAGAAAGAGGAACACATTTGAAAACAGTTTCTCCAATTATGAAATGATTCACTACTTAAACAGGCCAGTCAGTGAACCTTTCAGTTACAGCGACAGTCTGGAACCAAATAAACCCCCAAACCCACTTACTGTTATATAATAATAAAGAATAAAAACTGTAAACAAAGTTGGTACATTTATCAGAGCTGGAGTGTCATGACATATTACACAGTTAAAGAACAATAACATATTAATAAATAATAATAAACAGTCACTACTAGGTGCATCTACTTGTGTTTTTTTTGCAGCAAACATTTTTGCAATTTCCTCACACTCAACTATCATAATGAGAAATGTTTAGGACTGAAAATTGAAGTAAAAAAAACTTAAGAGAAAAGAGGCAGAAGGGTGGGAAACAAAACTTCTATGGTTTTGGATCATTAAAAAGGAGTACTAGTGACTAAAATTTATTTTAAAGCAAGAGTTTTATTAAAAGGAATCATAAAGAGCCTATGACCAACTATTAGGGCCACTTTTAGAGGGGGGAGAAATCTGACAATGAAATTGCAATTTTATAAGATGAGGTCTTAATATTATTAGAATAAGGTCTGAATTTTTGGGAGAAAAAAAAAGGTACAAAGAGGAAGAATCAAGTCAAAATTTTAGGAGTCGAAAGTCAGAAAATGCCATAATATTTTGAGTAAAATCGCCTAAAATAAGTAGAAACACATTCTATGGGTCACACTCATAATTTTACAAGAAAATGTTTTAATATTACAGGAGCAAAGTTCAGATTTTAGGAGCCAGGCAGCCAGAATCTTCAGTGTAAATGCTCTGTTAACTGTCTGGGGGGTGGGGGGGTGGGGGGCTGACCGGAGCTGGACGCCCCTCAGAACAAAGCGACCAAACACGAACCTTTTGCAAGCAACAGGCGCTGTACATATTGTGACGTTTGTCTCTTAATGTCATGGCTTTTTTCTCATATAAGTATGAGCCAGCTCAAATTCTCCATATATGCTGACTTTTTTTTCTAAATCTCACAGTGACCCTGATACTCTGTCACTGTGGTCAAATGTGATACATAACAAAAGATACTATAAGCTCACTGCTTGGACCCTTAACTACATAAATAAACAAACTGTTCAATGGCAAACAGAGTGAGATGTCAGAATGGCATCCCTGGAGAAAATGGCAGACTGGTCACTGACTCGCACAAACACTTGCTCTCTGTCAGACTTTGGAATCTGTGTATTACAGCTTTGCTAAAAGGACTGGTTGTCAAATTGTAATCCTGAATGTGAAAGCATTTCCAGTAGACTAAACACAGGCAGATTATTTGGTACATGGGGAGAAAGAAGAAACAACTAAAAGGAAGCAACTAAAAAATAATAGTGTGCTGAGCCGGACTTATGTAGTGAGAGTATTAACTAATAAAGTTTATTTAAAGCCGTGAGCTAAAGAAACTTTTGAATCCACTTAGCTTACATACATGTAGCAGTCACATAATATAGATGCTGCACCTGGAAGTACACACAACCTGTACTGTTTAACCATGATTATAAATAATATAACAACATGTCTAAACTAATCAAACAGTCTGAACTCATCCCTCCTGGTGTGCAGGCTTCGGTTATACTATAAAGCCTCAGCATGTCTAAAGAAGCAGCAGAAGCCTGACCAAGTCAAGCTGGAGAGCTTTCAGTGTCAGTAACAACCAACAGAACAGACAACGAAGGATGCTGACCTGTAGCTCTATCAGAAGGAACGTCTAAGGAACTCAAATGCTAGGATGAACTGTACATGTGAACCCCTTTTACAACCTGCAGACACCCAGCGGTACGCATAGCCCCCCCAGACAGAAGGATAACACGTGTTTTTGCAGAGTCTGATGGTCACAGTACAGACGTGTGCTGACCTTCAGCTGTGAAACATGTCAGAACATTCACTCTGTCCCGGTCTGCTAACAGTCTCCCTTCACAGCTGAAATGCTTGTTTACAGTTTCTGCAAGAAAGATCTAACAGACAGAAACGTTTTGCACTGCAGCATAAAGACTGTTGCAGTGGCCATCTGGGGGATTCTATTGTACATCTAGTTATCTGGCCTCGTCACCTGTTACTTACCACCTATTATTACAGGCGAACTGTGTGGATGTAATGTTGGTTTGTGTGTGTTTGAATCTGCACCACTCATTTTCATCTAAAGGGTGCTATGTGTAGCTTTCTACCATAAATAAATCAACATGAGTCTTTACCAAGTGGAGACAAATGAGTTACACTACATCAAGTAGTTCTTACTAAACACTTTACTATTTAAGACATTTCCACTGGTGCAACCTGATTTAGTAGGCAACTACTTTAAAGCCAGCTAGTATTACTAAAAACTTAGGAAGGACGTTACACACAAAATCATTGAAGGCTTTTATCAGTCGCTGGTGCAACCTGATCCTCGTCTCTAAAAAAAGTCAACAATCTGAGAGGGAAATGTCTCTTTGGAAAATGAATGTGTTCTGTGCCAAACCACAACAGTTGAGATCCAAATGTTAACTGCTTTAGCTGTAATAACAGATTATAGCATGCTAACATGCTAATGTTTATCGTGTAACCTTTAGTATGTTGCAAAGGTTAGCGGGTGAGAATGCTATGTTAGCATGCAGCAGAGCTTTAGCGGTATCTTGTCAGAGACATATTTTAAACTGTGGACCAACAAACTGACCAACATCAGCCTCTGTGTGTCTGTGAAAAGTGAAGGCTCGTAGGAGAACAGTCTAATAAGCTGCGGGATACGAATGAAGCACCAGCTACACACAGCACCTTTTAGTATTGAAGGAGAAATGGTCTAAAACTGCTTTGCACTTTCTTTTTTGTTGTTTTCTGATTGTCTGTCGGCTAATCGACATCCATCCTTGTATTTTAGCATCTTTGCCTCTTTCCTCTCTCACCTTGCTTCACCCTTACACATTCAACCCCCCAGTCCTACCCATTTTAGTCCACCAGTTTTTTGCTTTTCTCTTCCTTCTTTCAATTTTTTTCACTGCTTCCACAACAGTCCACCGATCCTCTCTCTCTCTCCTGTCACTCCCAGAAGATGTTGGTGATGTCAGAGTCCAGACTGAAGATCCAGATCAACAGCGGTGCAGAGATCAGGACAAACGACCAGGACACACCCTTAACTGTCAGACGCAGCTTTGTCATCATGGCACCGACCAGTCCCACACTGGCCCCTGTCCTCTGCATCTCCTCTTCCTCCTCCAGTGACTTTTTAAAAAATAGATTTCAACAAATGAAAGGGTTAGAGATTAGAGACAGGACACTTGCTGCGCATTAACAGAAGCACAGTCAGCCATGTCTTCTGACCTGGATCTGGCTTCCTGGCTCGATATAGTTGCGGGCCAGGAACTTGAGAGCCTCGTCCATCAGGATGACAGGAAGTGACATCTTCAACACCACCACCCACTGAGGCCACGACAGAGGACGTATCTGGAAAATCACCTGAAGACACAGAGAGGGCAGATATTTAAGCCCTGGATAGATAGACCTGCCTCTCGGGCTACCATCCACACAAATACTATTTCATATAAAATGCAGACCTTCTGCTATGTTTGCAACTTCTGTCCAGACTAAATTGGTAAATTCGAACGCCTAAAGTGAAGAATTTGAAATGTAGACCCAGTTTTGGTTTTAAAACTCAGAGGTAGGATTTTAGTGCAGACAAGTGAAAACAGAGGACTTTAATAACGATGAGGCAGACTCTAATGTTTGGCTTTCTTCATTGGATCAGTCAAGCAAAGCAAAAACACAATAGTACTGAAAGAGTTTGTTTTTTTATATTTTTAGTTTAGAATTTCTAGACCTACAGAAGTGTCCAAATTATAGTTCTCTATGCAAGTGTGAAGAGTCTGTTGTTGTAAGTCTGTTATTATATTTACACTGAACAAAATTATAAGCACAACACTTTTCTTTTTGACCCCATTCATCATGAGCTGAACTCAAAGATCTAAGACTTTCTCTATGTACACAAAAGGTCTATTTCTCTCAAATATTGTTCACAACTCAGAATCTGTCTTCTTTGCAGAGATAATCCATCCACCTCACAGGTGTGGCATATCAAGATGCTGATCAGACAGCATGGGGATTGCACATGGGTGTTGTGTTTATAATTTTGTTATTTATATATGTGTGAGTTGTTGTCTTTTTATCAGCATCATCACAACTGAGTGCAATATTATTGACACATTGACTGCAATATCTTTTACTTGCCGATACCAGTGTTACCAGTATGTGTGAGTTTCTGTCAATTACTTTACTTTTTCTTTACCTTTTCATCTTTAATTCATTGTACATTGAGGGGAGTTGCACTTAAATCTTGTTGAACTATGTTCAATGACTGATTCTATTGGGTATTGGTTCAAATCAAGACACGTTTTGTGTCCTTAAAGCCACATGCAAAACTTTGTACAAAGAGCCAGTCAGTCTGTCTGTTATGTAACAAAATAAAGATAATCTCGACCTTAGGTTACCAAACAAATATATAACAGTGCATCATTATCAACTCAGCTGCGTCAGTCAGTTGACAAGCAGACAGAGAGGAGAGACTGACCTACTGTTTGAGTCCCCGCTGTCACCTTCGGCTTACTCAAGCTCAGCAATAGATCCTATCATGACCTGGGGAAAGCTGTGTCATAGTACCCACAAAAACCTTTACACCATGTACCACAGCCCTGCGTGACTTTTTACATAGCAATACACAAAGTTAATGTTAAAAACACGTTAATGGCAATACTTCCAGCTGTTGAAACATCTCTCTCCGTCTTCCGTCTACTCTTCAGCTTCTTGGCTAACAGCTGACTTAGAAGTAATAATATTACTGAGTAACACGTTACTGGCCAACACTGGCCTCTACTAAACTTTCACATGATAAATTAAATCAATACGCATCTAAAGTTAAGGATTTTGCCCCGCACACTGTGCAGCACGGTAGCGCTTAGCTAGCATTCTCTCCTCATTCTTCAAAGGACAGCTACGTGACCGCCGCCAGTAGGTGACGGAGAAAGAGAGCGGAGCAGAGGAAGAAATGAGAACTAGGTTACAGTCTAGCAGAGTAGGTCACAGTGAGTCCGTTAATTAAAGTCTGTCTCTTGCTTTCCAAATGCATTCCAAACATCTTCTCTTCAGACTGCAGGAAGCTGAGCAGGGTGTTTTTCTGGCTGCAAGTTCAAGTTTGTTTGTTGTCATTTATCTACATATTGAGTACACAAATGAACGAAATGCCATTTCTCAAAGCCCATGGTGCTCAATGCAAGATCACAATAATCAACTTACAGGATAAGACAAAAAGGAAAAGATACATTTAGGCGGAGTGAACATGGTGGGCTGCAGCATTGTAAAGTGCGTAGTTCAACCCTTCATCTGAATTTAAACTGAGGTCAATAATAATGCTGCAATAGTCTACATTTATATGAAGTAACTTGTTTGGATTATTACAAATACTTTGCTTTAAAAGCACCAGTGAGAAAAAGAAATCTTTTTCCTATTTGTTTTACTATTGCATCGCAGCCCTCATACTTGCAATGAGGTGCCAAGAAATTCCCACCTCTAGAGGCGGTGCATCGTGATGCATCGAATCGAATCATTGGCAGGATAATCATAATTTAATCGAATTGTGAAACGAGTGACACTGCACATCCCTATTGGTTAGAGCTGCTCCGCCCTATACAAAACACACCAATTTTAATTTTGAAGTTCTCACGAAGCTTTAACTGATGTGAACCATGCCTCCAACGGAGGAGCTCTCGGAAGACCTAAGATTAAGAATTGTTGACTTGCATGAAGCTGGAAAGGGTTACAAAATTGATATAATGGAGAGAGTTCAGTACTGTTGCTACTCTCCCTCGGAATTGCCGTCCTGCAAAGATGACTGCACGAGCACAGCGTAGAATGTGGTGACGAATGATCCTAGAGTGTCAACTGAAGACCTACAGAAATCAGTGGAATATGCTAAGATCTTTGTTTATGACAACAAGTAAACCATTGAACAAAAATGGAGTTCATCGGAGGAAGACATTACTGTCTCAAAAAACCCCAAACACTGCTGCAGTCTGAAATTTGCAAAAAGCACATGGATGTTCCACAGCACTACTGGCGAAAAATATTCTGTGGACAAATGAAACCAAAGTTGAATTGTCTAGACGGAACACAGAATCCTATGTGTGGAGGAAAAAGCCGTAGCAGACAAACATAAAACTTCATCCCATACTGTGATGTATGGTGGAGGGGGAATCATGGTTTGGGGCTGCTTCACTGCCCCAGGGCCTGCAAGGGTTGCTATCATCGACATCATTTATTCCAAAGTTTATAAGGAAATTTTGCAAGAGAATATAAGGCAATATAAGGCAAATAACCCAAAGCACATAAGTAAATCAACAACAGAATTGCTTCAGCAGAAGCATATACACGATCTGGAGTGGGCCGGTCAGAGTCCTGACCTCAATCAAACTGAGATGCTGTTGCAGGACCTTAAGAGAGCGATTCACATCAGACATACCAAAAATATTGCTGAACTGAAACAGTTTTGTAAAGAGTAATGGTTCAAGATTATTCCTGACCATTGTTCAGGTCTGATCTGCAACTACAAGAAACGTTTGGTTGAAGTTTTTGCCGCCAAAGGAGGGTCTAACCCATCCACCCTTTCCACCAAGCACTGTGAATGTTTACACAGTGTGTTCGATAAAACATGAAAACATATAATTGTTTGTGTGGCATTTTTTAAGCAGACTGATTTGTCTGTTGTTGTGACTTAGATGTAGGTAATTCCAAAGGGTTCACATACTTTTCCCTGCAACTGTATGTGATTCCTTTAGGCAATATTATCAGGTAACACTCCTTCAACTTTGTTATGCAGATAAACTTCAAGTGTGCCTTCAGGATGTTAAAACCTGGATGACCTATAATTTTCTGATATTAAACTCAGATAAAAATGATGTTATTGTACTTCTGCTCGACACCCGCTGCTACAATTATTATTAGTCATATTATTATTGTTAAAATAATTAGTACCATCACTGTAAAACTGATTAATAGCCCGGGCTTTTATTTGCTAAAATCACTGAATTGAGCCTGCCTATATTTGGCATAGTATTTTAATTCCTTTCACACAAAACTGAAATAGCCCACTGTTAATTTCAAACAGTATGAATATTACTTATATAAAAATTAATGTCTCAAATTATATCAATTACACATCATTCATTTGATCTAGCTCCGACAGACGAGTTGTGCACTTAAAGCCAGAAGTTAGCAGACAGAGAGCGATGGACTTCACATGACAGTATTCACAACTTAGATTCATTTTGATGAAAAGCTGTTTTGATTCTTTTGATCAGTGGACCCTTAAAGGCTAAAAGATTATTAATAAATGAAGAGCAGACACATTCCTTTATGACAACCTTAAAGGTAAGGATTCGGCCCATGCCAGTAAATCTAAGCAAATTCAACTTTGGGGTTCGTTGTTTCCGTAAAATGAACTGAACAATTGAATTGTGGAGAATCTAACTGATCTAACAATGTGTAGCATGTCCACAGTGAAAAAAAGCTTATACATTTATATTTGTATTCAATATAACAGGGCGAGAGACCATGAAGAGCTTTAAATGTGATCTATAATAATAAATTCTAAAGCATACTGGGAGCCAGTGTAATGAAGCTAAACAGGGTTGATGTGGTCATATTTCTTGTTCTGGTTAAAAGCCTGGCAGCTGAGTTCTGCACAGTCTGGAGTCAATCAATAGATTTTTGGGTTAAGCAAGTAAAAAGGCTGTTGCAGTAATCCAGGCGTCATAAGATTAAGGCGTGTAAAATGGTCTCACTGTCCTTAAAAGTTAAAATTGATTGTATTTTTGATATATTTCTCCACCAAAATTCTTTGCACCAGGCTTAATGTGACTAGGGAACCAACAGATGGCAGTATTTGCTTTGCCATTTGCTGGGACCCAATGACCATGATCTCCGTTTTGTCCGAGTTCAGCTGGAGGAAATTATTTGACATCCAATTTTTGAATTTTTTTTCTTTCTTTTTTTTGGCACAGAGGCAGTCGGTAAGTGAACTCAGCATTCCAGGGTCTGTGGATCTGATCAGTGAAGAAAAGAAACACCATGTTTCTGGATAAGGGGAAAAAATGGGTCCTGAGGCCGAGCCCTAAGGCTCACCATATTTAAATGGCCAGAATGAAGAGGCATAGTTCACAGACACACAGGAACTGTGAAAACCAATGGTACTTCTGAGGCAGTACCTTTGATGTTGTGATCAATGGTGTCAAAAGCAACGTTAAGCATATACATCAACAAACTTCTATTAAAACCAGACCAGACGTATTATCGAAATTTAATTTTAGTTCATGGTATTAATTTTCTGTATTTCTGTGTATTTACTTTTCCAGTAAAAATTGTATCAGGACTCTTTTAGATGCATGCTTACCGGCAGTGGGTCTACATATAGAATGAGGAAGTGTAGGGCCATGGACAGACAGATGGCCCCCACGAGCCAGGGGTTTGACCAGGGAGGCATTTTCAGCAGAGACTGGTTCTCTGAAAGACTGGACAAGGCACAGGAAAAGAAAGAAGAGGTTACTGTTACTGTATGCTCTGCCATGTCACAAAATAACTTCATCTCATCCTGGATCTACAGCCCTCAAAAACCTCCATGTAGTTTTACACCTAATCATGAAGTTCTGATCACTGAGGTGTAATAAACAATCACATTGGTAGTTTGCTTTAGGACATGCATGCTTTGTTCTTACCTGTTTAAGGCGTTACACATCTCTATGGTAACCAGCACGGACAAGGCCATAGTCATGGGATAAGGGGACTCAAAGACTGAACACTGCACACCAGCAAACTCGACATGGCCGTCACGGCACTGCAGGTAGTGAGACTGTGGAGGAAACAAACGTGTGAAATACCATCTGGCCAACTTCCTACTCACCTGCCTCACTTTCTCACTTAGGAAAATAATTCAAATGCTGTGATCCTTTTGTTTGGCGTAGATTAGGTAAGAAGAATATTCAAAATTATGTTGGAGGTGATTTCTCTATTATTAACTTATTACAACATTTAAAAAGTTGGACCATTATAGCATTTCAAAAAAGCAAAAAGGCCTTTTGGTAAAATTTGCAGTTTGCTTATCTAATTAAACAAAGTGGAGAGGAACCTTGATCCTCACCCTTGTAAACTTAATGTATTACGTGGTTTATAATGAACTGTGGTACAGAAACAGTGAGCTTACATTTTCCTGTTATCAGTCAGTGGTCATACTGACACTAAACTTCCGTGAATTATAGAAAATAAACATATTCCTATTTCAAAAGCATAATTCAATTTCAAAGTATCTCCAGGACTAAAGAACTAAATTAAATCTGTCTGGCACAACAGGGTATCCGGCTCCTCATACTGCATACCAGGCTGCTAGGCGGCACAGGGTAAAAACAAGAAAGAAAAGAAAGCACATATTGTTTGATGGCCACAGCAGCGGTTAACAAACAAAAGAAGATGCAGTCAGTTTAACACAATTATCTTATTATTATTATTATAAAGGAACATTAGGCAGAAAGGTCACCTTAAATATTGTTGATTAAATCAATCGCACACCTCTTAGCTAACGCATACTGCTAACAGCCAGCTGCCAAAAACCCCAGTGTGTGGTGGTCTACTTGTTCTTTTACCAGGATGGCATTCCGTCAAATTGGTCTATCTAAAGCTGGACCCAGATCAGCACAAGATCACGGTTTTAGGGAATGTAATTTGGCATATTAGCCAGTCATCATCATGGGCCAGGAAATCTTTGTGCTCCCTGAACACTTATTCCCTCCTAATCCTTCTGTTGTGCTTTGCAGTGCCAGCACAGCCATCATGCAGCATTACGCAGTATTTATGTTAACAGCAGTCAGACTGAGTTCTTCACGTCTCGCCAAAATAATCGCGTCGGTCAGTTGTCTCCCCAAACCTGACACATCATTTGATTATGTCGGTTTTGTTAAGCTTGGCCTCTGTTATGATAAGAACTGATGAGGATGGAGTGTAGTGATTGTGTGAGAACTGTCACTAGCTTTATTTCCAGACTTTGCAAATTTACACAATCCATATGTGCAGGTGGTGAAGATGTGCCCTGCAGGTGAGGCGAGGTGAGAAGGCAGCGTGTGGCAGCCATCTCTCTGAGCGCCTGACAGCACTGTCATGGTCTCTGCAGTCATTTCACAAAAACACTAAAATCATACTCACTTACTTACTTATTACTGATATATGCACAGTATTAGAAGACTAATGACAGTCAGGTCTGCAATTCTTTAATGCTATATGATGTAATCTTGGGTTTCTGCAACCGAAGATTTCATCAGTTACAGTTCAGCCCTCTGCTCTATGAATGTTTATGAAACGTGGTGAATGGTATGTGAGAGAGGCGTCCTTATGCAAACTTCAACTCACCATCTGCATCACCAATTTCCCTTCTCCAAACTGTTTATACACATAGCTTTCACAATGTTTCCTCAAATGCACACACATTCCCTCCTGAAGTTTTTTTTAAATAAATCCCAATTTCATGCTTAAGTGGTGTACGCACATTTCAAGCCCTTTTTTGCGCAGTTACAACTGAGGCCCCAGGTGTTCGGCTTTGAAAACAGCTGCCTGCTGTCACACTACACCTCATTTTACAAGCCCTACAAGCCACTGTTATATCCTGTATATCCTTATTTTTATTTACTCCATGTTATTAAATTATTATTATTTATCATTTTGAATGTTTATTTTATTAATATTTTCTCCTGCCTCCTATTGTAGCAACACTGAAATTGAACACTTGTAGGACAGAACAGCTGAATCCATTAAGCAGCTGTTAATGTTATTAGATTCTATTATTATCAGTTATTAAGTTATAAGCTGTTACTGTTAAACTGTTGTCTTATTTTTAAATAATTTGTATTTATTCTCTACTATTTTCAGTATATCAACAAGTTGTTGAAATCAACATCCTGGTTAGTGTGATTTTTTTTAAACGTTTTTAGTTTAGTACTTTTAGCAACATTTACTTCCATAGTTATGGCCACATGAAGGTTTCAGTAAAACTACAGTGGATAATACAGGGCCACAGATCATGGCACGCTTTGATGAGGTGTAGTGACTGGGAGGAGATGTGTTTACCAGTTGATAGAAGGAAAGTTTGGGTCCGTCGTGGGCTGCCATAAACCACCAGGCGGCAGCTCCGACAGTGGCTGCTCCCACATAACCTGCAGTGAGGGGGGTAAGGAGCACTTTGGTTTGTGACCAGCAGATTCTGTGCAGCAGGACATAATAGGCAAGGTGCTCTTATACTGAATAAATAATGTAGATATTTTCTGCATGTGGTAGAATGATCATAGCTTGATGATGTCATACAGTCCCGGGCTCATGACTCACATCCGATGATGAGGTAGCGACAGAACAACCAGCTGGAGATCAGAGGCTCTTTGGGGGAGCGGGGAGGGCGGGACATGATGTCTAAGTCTGGAGGGTTGAAGCCCAGAGCTGTTGCTGGGAAACCGTCAGTGACCAGGTTGACCCATAGCAGCTGGACTGGGATCAGCGCTTCAGGCATGCCTAGTGCGGCTGTCAAGAAAATACTGGGTAGGTAGAGGGGACAGATGGAAGAGAAGACAACAGTGAGAAACGTCTCTATCAGTCTTAGACAATAATTCTGTCGTACAGCATTTTTATTTGATAAGACAGAGACAGTGAGAGGAAAGATGGAGAGAGATAGGGGGAGACAACAGGCCGCTGGATTTGAACCTAGGCCGCTGCAGTAAGGACTTGGCCTTGTACACTGAGCTAACTGAGCCCCAACACTGTCTTTGAGCTTTTTGTGAAAAAAATTCTGCATCCACTTATAGCAGCTCATTTACTAACCAGACCACCTCTCCGATGTTGGACGATATCAGGTATCTGATGAACTGTTTCATGTTGTTGTAAATGGCTCTGCCCTCCTCCACTGCAGCCACGATGGTGGAGAAGTTGTCATCAGCCAGGATCATCTCGGAGGCTGACTTGGCCACCGCCGTGCCGCTGCCCATCGCAATGCCGATCTCCGCTTTCTTCAAAGCCGGTGCGTCGTTCACCCCATCACCTGTCTGAAACCGTGAGGGAGGGGTTGGATGAATTTAGTGACATCATAGGAGTGCTCGCGTTTACCTTACGTGTGTTGGAACACTTGAAGCAGAATTTGTCACAAAATCGCATTTGAATGGAACCGGGTCGAGTGGGCGGGGCTATATACGGTGAATACTGATTATAAACAGGCCTGTGATACTGCTTCAAGCTCGCGGGCGGTCTTCTCACCATAGCAGTGATGTCGTTCAAGCTCTGCAGATACTCCACTATACGGCTCTTGTGTGCCGGCTCCACCCGGGCGAAGCAGCGTACCGTCCTGCAGGCCTGACGTTGCAGGTGAGGAGGCAGCTCATCGAACTCCCGCCCCGTCAGGCCCCCGATGAGCCCTGCGCCCTCCTGCTCCTCTTCCTGCTCTGTGATGATGCCCACCCTGCGACAGATAGACAGGGCTGTCCCTTTGTTGTCACCTGAAAAAATTGAAGATGAAGAGGGATGAAGTGTGAGATCAATGCTGGTATGGTTTGGCCGTATGTAATCACAGCTGAAGAAAGAGACAAAAACTACCTCTGAGTTCAGCTCTTTTCATACATCTAAGTAACAGTAGATCACAAAGTTCTTGAAAGTGAGGTGGAACCACCATTTATTCAGTGCCAGAGGCTTTTAATGTGGAAACGCTGACACACAGCTGAGCTGAAAGAAGTACACTAAGCCCAGACATTCACACTGTCGGCGATGTTGTCTTCTGCAGCTGTGTTACTCTCTGTCTGTTTATCTAATATTCCAGTTTACTCTTTGTTTCTAACATATGACGCTCTGCTGCCACTTGTCCATGTTTGCAATTGGTCATCTGCTGCTAACACTGTCTCCTTTATGTGAACGTGCTCATGGCTGGATTGGGAAATCCTGGCTTGACTTATCCAGTTGATAACAGGCTTTGTATGACCACTTATCCCAATTGTGATTGTCAGAGTTAGTGACGCCAGAAAACGAAAAGATATCCTGGGAATGTTGGACTCAATAGCAACATGGGCAGTTTTATCCTCACCAAACGTAAACAACTTTGCGATGTCAGGGAGCATTGTGGCAAACCATGATGTGTGTCGTCATTTGACCTGAATGAATGGTGCCTGGGATTCAACTGCTTTTCTGATCCTCATATTTATTGTTTTTATGGCATATCTCTGCTATAAAGTTGCTATTTGATAAGTCTGCAGATCCAAAGATCAGTTTTTTGCCATTATTTTTCTACCAGTCTCATACAGACTATCTGCAAATTTAATATGACAGCCAATTTACAGTAACCTTTTGTAAATTTCAGACTTTTTAATGACCTGCGGGATCCCTGTACATTTCCCCTAATGCAACCAATAGCATCTCTTCATGAGCCTAACCCTGCCTGGTAGACACCCACGCAGTATTTTTCCTGCATAGAGAAATTTTTGGCCCCCAAAGAGGTTTTAGGGAGCGCCAGCGCCAAAATGATCAGAAATGAAAAAATATTAAATTAATAGCCATTTATCAAACAACTGTTGAGCAAGCACAACATACAACGTCTTGACTTCCAGCAGTCGCCTCTCCTCTCATCCACAGACGCTGTATTTTACACATGGATTAAAAAAAAACAAAACAAAACAGCTGTTGCACTGGGATAACTGCGCCTGAACGCTCTGCTAAGAGGCTCGCGCTAATGACCTGTTATTTCTCACAATATTAAAGCCATTTGTGCTTGAAGTGACGTTCACCAGTACCAGTTCTCCCCTGCCTACTAATCTCTACATGGAGATCGTTACTGTACGGGTACCGAACCCCCCAAGGCCCATTCTGAGCCAGGAAAAACCCTGCCCATGTCTTCTAAACTCTCTAAGCTGTTTTTGTAACAAATCTGACAGAACCCTGATGATCTCAGAACCACTGTTTGAATTCACGGGGATGACAAGACATGACTCCCCAAAAAGAGACCTGAGGTGCCCCAGAAACAACAAAATTTCAAGATTGGTGGGATAGTGTGTGATAGTGGTCTCAAAAAACTTGCATGTTCGCATTTTGAATTCAGCAATGAAAGATAAAAGAAACATAAAGTCAAAATCTACCACTATCATTAGTCATTTTCAAGGTGTGTGCAGCTCTGCCTTGGCAGTGACTTTGTCCTCTGTGCAGGACTGAACCGTAGATGTGCAGGGTGATCTGATGTAGCACGGCTCATGGGCTCCTTTTATTCTGTGTGGCACTGTGTCAGCGATTCTCTCTCATCATTTCAGCATTAACACTGTTGTTGTCAATATAATGTAAAGACTTTTCTGCCCTTCCTGACCACGGACTGCAAAATGAGACTACTGAATCACAAATGACATGTGTTTTTTTTTGTACAGGCTGAGTGCACTGATTTTGTGTTGCTAAAGGTGCAGCGCCCCTTTAGCAAGAGTCAAAGGTGTAACCCTAGCTGTTAAGCGTTTTGAGGACAAACTACAAAATATCTGAGTGAACTTCAGGTTGCTGATTAATACACTCAACATTTCAGTATGGAGTGATTGTGTCTTTGTTCTGCAGAGTGGGATGTGCTTCTCTGTATTAACAATCATTTTCAGACTGCCAGTAGAAAGTGAACACTAATTGGAATCTCACCATTAAACTTTTAAGTACATCATATGATGATGCTTGATTGGTACAAATATATTTTTTAACTGAATGTAGCTAACAAAACACAACAGTTAATTAAAAATAAATAATTGCAATTTAAATCAACATCCTTGGTCCAAAAAAAAAAAAAAAAATCACAATTACATCTTTTTCCCAAATCCTTCATCCCTATGCATGATGCAGATCATCCAGTCTTTACTGTTGTTGTCTTATAGCTATCTGGTGTATTCAGAGAGGATGCTGTATCTGTGTGAGTTAGCGTACGTGTACTAAATGCGCTTTTGTGCAAATATAGTGTACATTTAGATGTGTGCGTGGTTGTGTGTGTGTGCCAGCTTACCTGTGATCATGATGACTCTTATGCCGGCCTGCCGACACATTCGGACTGCACTTAGCACCTCTTTCCTGGGGGGGTCCAACATGCCCACACAGCCCACAAAGGTCAGGTCCGTCTGTGGAGAGGGAAGAGATGGAGGGAAGGTGTGGAAGACAAGTATCATCACCAGCTTGTGCCATTATTTAGAGTCACTGGTGAAGACTGACAGGAGAAGAGGTTCCAGTTCCTGGTCAGCAGGCAGAGCAGGATTTGACAATATAATGTACACTTTATTGCCAAAAGTTCTGGGTCGCCAAAACTCAATCTTCTGGGAAGGTTGTCCACAATAAGGTTGTAACGGTTCTCAAGCCGCTCTATCAGCAGTACGTTTCATAAAGACGCCATGTTTAATAAACTGTGATTCAGTTTTAAAGTGCGATGCATGTGGATCGAAACCAAAACTAATGTCAGCGAGTGACATCTGCAGTGGTGCGTTCACTGTTGCTCTGTAATGTAATATTTTCTCTGTGTCCGTTAACGTAATATCAGATAACATCTCTCTCTGTGTTTCTCAGCAAAATGCTAAAGTGCCACCGAAACTAAGGGGCCAAGCCCAACCCCTGAAAAACAACCCCACACCATAATCCCCCCTCCACCAAACTTTACACTTGGCACAATGCAGTCAGACAAGTACTGTTCTCCTGGCAACCGCCAAACCCAGACTCGTCCATCGGATTGCCAGACAAGAGAACCGTGATTTGTAACTCCAGAGAACACGTCTGCTCTGCTC
This sequence comes from Lepomis macrochirus, assembly GCA_024633595.2. Taxonomy (NCBI): domain Eukaryota; kingdom Metazoa; phylum Chordata; class Actinopteri; order Centrarchiformes; family Centrarchidae; genus Lepomis; species Lepomis macrochirus. The sequence continues at coordinate 920,078 of JALXJV020000003.1, forward strand.
TAGAGTCCAGTGGCGGCGTGCTTTACACCACTGCACACTTTGAGTTTCACTTAGTGATGTAAGGCATGGATGCAGCTGCTCGGCCATGGAAACCCATTCTATGAAGGTCAATACGCACTGAGCTACTCCAAAAGCCACAGGACATTTGGAGGTCTGTAGCTGTTGCTTCTGCAGAAAGTTGGATCTGTGCACTGTGCGCCTCAGCATGCACTGACCCCGCTCTGTGATTCTATGAGGCCTATCACTTCCTGGCTGAGTTTCTGCTGTTCCCAATCGCTTCCGCTTTGTTATAATACCACTAACAGTTGGAATATTTAGCAGTGAGGAAATTTCACAAATGGACTTATTGCACAGGTGGTAACCTGTCACAGTACCACACTTGAATTCACTGAGACCCATTCTTTCATTAATGTTAGTGTAAGCAGTCTGCAGCCTACCTGCTTGATTTTCTACACCTGTGGCCATGGAAGTGATTGGAACACCTGAATTCAATGATTCGGAGGGGTGTCCTAAAACTTTTGGCAATAAATTGTATATCTTGCACCTGACCAACTTCATTTCACTTTTTAAAATGATATGGACACCATGTTTGGTCCAGAATTTTAGATCAGACACGAGCACTCTGTCTGCACTCTGTGCTCTTTTTAAAAACATTTCATCACCATGGTCACTGCCACCATCATCATCACCTCATAACCAGCAAAGGCAGCTGAGTTCTCCAGTTTGAGAGAGTGAATGTCAGGGGGTGTGTCCCTAGTTGCCATGGCGAGGCAACGCAGCATGTCTCGGCCCGATCCCCATTCCCGCAGAGTGGACAGGAGCTGCTCTCGAACTGCCGAGCTCATTGGAACGCGAGCAGATCCGCTGACCCGGATATAATTGCACCGCTCCAACACGCTCTCTGGAGCTCCCTGAGGAGAGACAGGGGGAGGGGTTATGACAGTCTCTGCATCAACTGGGTATCCAAATGCATCACAGTGAGTGGTGTGTAACTCACCTTGACAAACATCTTGGCTCCTGAGGCAGACCTGGTGAGTTTGTTGGACAAACAGAAGACAGACATGGACTTCCTGTCTCTGGAAAACTCCAGCGTCAGCTCCTTCCTCATCAGCTGCTTAATCACCTGAAAACAACCAATAAAACACAGAACGTTTGCTCTAGTCTCAGAAACACACACACCAAAAACTCCAACAGAATGTAAAACACATGGATCTATGTATGCATGAACGTCAGAAAAACAATGTTGCCAACTTTAAATTCACTATAAATAAATTAAATTAAAATTAAATAAATAAAACAGTAAACAAACAAATAACCCACAAACCACGTTACTCACTGCGTCTCTCTCTCATTTCAATTTGCTTTAGTGGCACGAATGTTTAGGTAAACGATCAATGTTGCCATCATATATATATATAAATGAACAATAAACAATAAAATCACATCTTACCGATTCAAAAGAATGAGAGAAAAAAATAAATATAATATATATATTTTACTTCTCTATTTACTTACAGAGCAACACGCTGTCGCTCTCTCAGCAGGGCTCAGTCCTTTCAGGTCTGTGTCAAACACGTTCATTTTCTCCACTAGACAGCAGAGGGCAGTCTCTGTTGCCTCCCCCACCTTCTCATACACACCCTTTGCCTGGAGTGCACGCGTGCACACACACACACACACACACACACACACACACACACACACACACACACACACAGTGGTTAGAGCATGCTATGGACTGTCAGTATTTGTGGTAAGACATATTCAGAACAGTCTTCACTTGTAAATGTTCCAGAACCATATACGGTCATCTGTGATGGTCTGTGGCATCCCTGCAGTCTTACCTCATTGTAGTCCAGTGATGAGTCATTGCACAGTGCACAGATGGAGGCCATCTCCACCAGGCCTTCATACTGACTGCACTTCACCACTGAGCCATCTTTATAACTGGAAAGCAGGAAGCAGAGGCCAAGACAGAGCAGCGAGGGATAAAGAGGGAAAGGCGGAGGGAATGCATACTAATTAGAACAAAAAGGAAGTAGGGATCAATTGTGGGCTCTCATAATCCAAATCCATCCATAATCCACAAACTGTCAGTGGTTAAGGGTTAAGTAGGTTAAAGGCACTCACACTTCCCCTTCAGGGGCGTAAGTAGATCCAGTCACTGTGAACTCGCTCTGTCTGCAGCGCTCTCCCGACACACTGTCTACAACAAACAGCTGAACACACACACATGCACACACACGTTGACAGAAGTAGTGCAGTCGTATTAGTTTAATGATGTTAGAAGATCAAATCTGAGGTCGCAAGGTGTAAGGCATGTCTTTCACACATAGACTTCACTTGGTAAAAACTTGGTATTACGTTACAAGCGGCGGACACGATGGATTTTTAGAAGCGCGAACCAGGCAAAGTAACAGTGAACACCCAGGTGCGGACGCCATTCGGTACCATGTTGGTTCACTAGGATACGGTTCAACAGGTTACGTCATTAACAAGCCGGCATGCGGCGCACCTGCTGCCGTGAAAACAGATCGCAAGTAGAAAAATCCGGAATAAACCGAGTTCTGTGTTTTTTCAGCGACTTTATCAGCCTACTGCTGATGAAAGTCACAAAGACACAGACAGAGAGAGAGAGAGACCGGAGAGGGAGGCAGAGAGAGTGGGCAAACCGGGGTGTTGCAGTGAGAGACCAGAGGTGTAGGTGAGTGTCTGACTGTGGGGCAAAATCAAGGTGAAAAATTAAGATTTTTATAGGGGAGGGTGGGGGGGCAACTTCTTTACTTTTTAAATGTCTAATTTCTGATTCCATACTTCCTCCCTCTCTACATAACATTACACTGCTGTGCATTAGCTTCTGTGGCTTCGGAGAAATGCATTGTTGTGGTATAGTACATCTCTCCCAATAACTGCAACTGTTTTATCAGCTTCGATCACTTAAATCAAGTTTGGTTTCCTCTCCCTGGTCCACAGACGTTTGACTGGATAGAAGGATCATGTATATTTCCACAAGACTGATTCCATCAGTACAACAGGCCGGGTCATACTCACTAACTCTGCTGCTCTAAGTTTCTCTTTCCTGACTGCACATAAATGCTCACATTACCTAAATGCTGTACATAAAAGGTGAATGCTTTTATTTAGCAATTCATTGCAGTTTTTTCCTAAATGATGCTCAGCTACCATCAGTTCAATACAACATCACATTAAAAGTACAGCCTTCCTGTTACTGGTAGATATGTTAAGGGAGCTGTTAGTAGGTTACAGGTCATATCAACCCCCTGAATGCTTTTTTTTTTACAAGGCCAGTAATAGTTACTGACCCGTTATTTGAGACTTGGCCACAACTCGAATGCTGACATTTTGATGGGATTTTACTGTCCATGTATTTGTTAGACAGAATGTAAGTGAGCTTAATATAAAATTAGAATGACATGTTACTTTGGAGTTGTATTTCAGAGTCACTGAAACTATGTAGATATGCTCCCCTAATGTTTTACTGATCAATGGCACGACGACTATGTAATCAATAACACTGTCTCAAATCAACATATGAAAGCTAAATGATTTTGATACAGGCTGGATGCCAGCACCTTGTTATCCTCCCTCATCTTACCCTGCAGACTGACATCTGGTTAGTGGTCAGTGTTCCTGTCTTGTCAGAGCAGATGACAGAGGTACAGCCCAGCGTCTCCACTGACGGCAGACTGCGGACGATGGCGTTCTTCCTGGCCATCCTCCTGGTTCCCAGTGCCAGGCAGGTGGTGATGACTGCTGGGAGGCCTGGAAGAAAACACAATAGGCAGATGCTGGTGATGAGAAAGGGAAGGATTTGAACCTGAAACATGTCCAGAGAAGCTTCATTGGCTTTTCTGTCAGCCAGTCAACTTCTCCGTTAGAGCAGTTGGGTTTAATGTGCTTCGTTATTTACACCCAAATTTTGCCAGCTCTAAGAAAGAAAGAAAGAAAGACAGACAGACAGACAGACAGACAGACAGACAGACAGACAGACAGACAGACAGACAGACAGACAGACAGGATGTTTGACCTTCTGGTATGGCAGCTACAGCTAGTGCGACAGCAATCTTGAAGTAGTACACGGCTCCTCTCAGCCAGCTGCCTCCGTGCACCGGGTCATTGAAGTGCCCCACATTGATGGCCCACACTGCCACACAGATCACACTGATGACCTGCAGGTTACAACAACACACAGATATTCATTCTGCAGATTCCAAAGTGACCCAGTGTGCTAAAATACACGCAGAAACACACAGGGTTCTTGCCTTAGACAGCTGTTCTCCAAACTGGTCAAGTTTCTGTTGTAGCGGGGTCCTTTCAGGGTCAGTGGCGGCCATCTCATCTCGGATTTTCCCAATCTCTGTCTGCACCCCTGTCGCCACGACAACCCCTATGGCTCGCCCCGCTGCAATGTTGGTACCCTGGGCAAAGGTCATGATGGCATAACTTGTGAGGTGTCAACGTCAGCAGGGAGCATTCTGAGAGACGGTGAGTCTGATCTGTGTGTTTGTGAACGCTTCGTCTGTTTTGTCTGCTTTCACGTGAGCAAAGTCAAAATGAAACCTGAAATTGACGTGTTTTGATTTCTTTCTTTTCTCTGACAGCAGGTTGTGAAGAGTTCCCCTCACATCAGTCCGCAGCCTGTTAGAGTGGTGGCGCTAAATAAAACATCAAACACTGTTGTTCTTTGACCACAGACCACCTGGCCACCCAGCAGCCTTTGAGGTCTGAGAGATAATACAACACACACACACGCACACACACAAAGAAACCTCAGCCATGGCTGCTTTGTCAAATGATGCTTGTTTTCTCTCTCACACTACAGTCAGGTCTCAGGTGTAAGCCTACATAATATATTGTATCACATCTTTGCTTCTTTGTAGTCTCATATTCTTCTCATCTATAGCACACTTTAATCATTTTCCAGTTTTTAATTTTAATTATATTTTTTAATATTTTATCATATTCCCCACATTTCCCCAAGAGAACAAACCTCACAGTAGATGTAGGAATGATGTATGTTACTGCACCAATAAATGGATGAAATGAGGTAAGGTGCTGATCATACTGGACAGATTTTTAATGATGCATGTATGTCTGACACCTTCTTCTTGTTAATTTCACCAGGTCTGAAGTGGATTGCACCTTTTGTTTTACCCACCAAATGCATCTCTTCATTTTAGAGGCTCTCCTGAGTGCCTTGAGTAGAAAAGACCTGTAACTCTGAGCAAATAAATGCTTCATGTCCCCAGAGACTCAGCTTTTAGTTTCAGTGACTGCTGCATCAGTAAGTAAGAAATAAATATATTCAGCTGTCAACAAAATGAATATATGGTGTGCAGACTCTTTGAAAACAATGTTTGGTATAAGGCATAGTTCTTCAGGTAAATATAATTATATTTGTTCAAGCGCTGTACTTAAAGCATAAAGCCGGTTTATTAAAAGACCAAAATAAACAATGTGATAGTCCATCTCTCGAAACCTTCAGACCTCCCTTCCCTGAGTGTGGCTCTCAGTTCCATGCCCATAGTTTTAAAACAGCCACGCACAGTAGTTTTATCAAACACACAGGAGGGAAAAAGTGCATTTGTTGGGGGCTTTTTTCATTGGGGGATGAATCCACATGTGGTGCTCTAATGAGTATTTTAGCAGTAGGACGGTTGTATGTGGGACTGAGTCAGAATAAATTACAGTGTGTGTGTTGTGTGTTGTGTGTGTGTGTGTGTTTATTGAGATGAAGGCAGCACTGAGACTCACTGATACTGACAATAACAAAAATATAGAATATTGTTACTTTATCCTTCAAATATAATTGAACTACTTTAACACTTGGCTTGACTTGATGTTTTTCCTAGAGGCGTGTTTCCTGTAAATGCATGTGAATTAAAAAAAGATGTAACAAATTTAATTCCAAAAACGCACAAAGCCACAGGCAGATATGGTTGAGACTCACAGAGAAGAGCATGTTCTTCTTGTCCTGGTTGACAGCTCGAGGATCTGGTACAGGGTCTGTGTGTTTGAGCACTGACACAGACTCCCCGGTCAGAATGGACTGGTCCACCCTCAGAGTGGTGGAACAGATGGACGTCAGCCTGATGTCAGCTGGGACCTTATCACCAACTGGGGGGTGTTGGGAACAGAGGTAAATAAACTCATATTAATTTCACTTTTCATTTTTGGATTTAGTTCAGGATTAGGACAAATGTGTTAGCATTCAATTTTGTACACACAAAATATTTAAAAATCCTGTTAAAATGTATCAGACAAACTCTTATAAACTCTTTTATACATCATGTAATACTTTTATACACTTTAACTTGGTTAAAGTTATGAAGTACCTTCACATCACAACAAAAGCAGGCATGGTCATTACAACCAGGGACTCGACCTGAAATCAAAAAATCCAATCCAACCACCTAATGAAAGAGATGTAATGGATCATGTGTCAGACTTCATCCAGCCAGAGGGAACTATCTCCATTCCTATCAGTAACTATCAGTCGATCTCCTGTCCCTGGTCCGCCCCACTCCCTCTCCGGTACCGGTTGTGTCATGTGTCACTAGTACGACCGACACGCTGTGAATGGCTCATGATCGTTCTCACCTTTCAGACAGATGTGATACTTTTGAAATAGCTAAACTTTTGAGGCGTGACCACCGGACAATCAAACATGTTGCTTCGATTTCGACTGGGTCAATAGTCAAATGTAGAAGAAAAGGCCCAAATTAACTGCAAGAGAATTGAGCAGAATTAAACGTAAAGCTACCAGGAACCCATTATCCTCCAGTATCACCATATTTAGAACTGCAACATACTGGTAGTGTCCAGAAGTACAATGCATACAAAGTGTTCAGAGACATGGCCAATGTCAGGAAGGCTGAAACACAACCGCCCCTGAATAAGATTTACAAGCTGAAGCATAAAAATTGGTCAAAGAAACACCTGAAGACAGATTTTTCTTAAAGGTTTTACGGACAGATGAAATGAGAGTGGCTCTTGATGGACCAGATGGACGGCCTGTGGCTGGATCACTGGACACAGCACCACTTTGACTCAGATGCCAGCAAGGTGGAGGAGGGGTACTGGTATGGGCGGCTACAATGAAGGATGAGATAGTTTGACTTTTTCGGGTTAAAGATGGACTAAAACTCAACTCCCCAAACCAACTGCCAGTTTCTGGAAGATGCTTTCTTATTTATTGAAAAGAAGGGTGGCTATATTGGTTACTAAATACATATGAAAGGCCAAACATTTTATTTATTGTCCTTTTGTGTTGTCATACGTACTCTAATAATTGAATAAACAAAGAATAAACAGTAATTTGATAAAAAAATTTTAGTTGCCTAATTATTCCGCACACTAATATATTCTCCTGAGAAAAACAAAACTCACGTTTCCATAGCTAAACATTCAGGTTTGAGGTTCAATTATATTTTGGATTGACTGAGAGCCTAGTTCTGTCTTTCTTCCGTTTTTTTCAGTTTTGCTAGGTTTGATCTACTGATGTTTTCAAATATTTGATATTTTCAAAGTGCGCCATAGTTGGCCCACAGGCTAAGTCCCTTGCCTCATGGGACCTTATATCAGAAAAAATATGTACGGTAGTCAGTGGCGAGACACTACTTAATTTTTTATCCTGTTTGAACCGAGCCCTGAATTACACATGATGATGTTTGTCAATTTAAGTTCATTTCTTGGTTGCTACTAGCTGGGTAACTTAGCTATGTTTCACGCAGAAATAAATCTCACATGATGTGTTTAATCCAACGACTCCTGGTCCTTTTAGCCCATCATACTCTCGTGTAAGTTCTTTGAAGTTAGCTTCAGTTATTGAGAGAAAAAGTTCACGTACATGACATTTGAGGTTTGTATTTATGTATTTTCAGTCTTAAATAATTATACTTCAACAGTTTTACATCAAACTGCGACTTTCTTGACTTTTAAATGCTGTTCGTCCTGCCGACGCTGCTGAAAAAAAAAATTCTAGAGGAAACACTGCTAGAGTAATTTATTTGACATCGTTTTTCACTTTTGATTTGGTGGAACATTTTACGCCTTTATGTCATTTAGGAAACCAAATCACTGGTATACAAAAGTCCTGTTAATTCATGAGTATGTGGTTGTGTGAGAGCATATGACTAAAGGTGTGTTAAGTATTTTCTGAATAGATAACTAGCATACAAGCCAAATCCAGGATTACATCTAACAAGTGATATAAAGTGTAAAAATAATAATTCCATGAAAATGTTTCACGTGTCCCCCCAGAGATTCCAAGAGGTAACCATGAGTTCATGATAGGGCTGGGCAATAAATCAATAATGATAATTATCGCAATATAATTTTCCTCAATATCAATATAATAAATGTTCAATGTATCGTCAATAAATATTTGGTTTAATTCATTTGAATCAAAAAGATTTACTAATCTTCTAAAAAAAAGATTTATCATGATTGTTTTGAATGTTCTCCCTCAGATTTGTTAGGCGGTTCACTGTTTGGCATCAAGTTTTTGTCACATTCTGACCATAAAGAAAAGTTTAACCACAAAATCAACCATCTGGTTTCTTCAATTTTCAGTCAGGAGCAAAAATCTGCCTTTAAACTTGAAAGAAATAACGATTTGACATTTATTGTGATAATTATCGACATCGAATGATATGAAATGTTGTTATAGTGATAACATTTTCGGCCATATTGCCCAGGCCTAGTTCATGACATCAGGAAACATGCTTTATTCAAATAAGGACAGACTGCTACACATAAAGTATTTGCATTCTTTCTTTTGGAGGAGCACAGCTGTTCATAAACTGCTTACAAGTGTGTTTATATGTGAGTGAGTCAGAGAAACCCAAAGAGAGCAGAGGGAATTAAAGAAAGAAAGGCAGTGACTAGTTAAAGGACATGTTGGAGAGCACTGAAATGTTTTACTAGAGCAGAAACATTCCTCCCTCAAGTCAGTTGTTTTCTAATACAGCAGTCTGTAACGACCATACAGTGCAAAATCTCTCTGCACAGTTCATTTTCCACGGCGAGAGCCTCGCCGAGACCCTGGTCCCTCTCGCATCACAACCATCTAACGTCTAACAGCGGGATCAGAGGCAAGTATACCACTCCCACTGTTTGTCATCAGGCCTCTAACCCACTTGTCGACACGAGCGCCATAGTTAGTTCATTCATTTCAGTTTGCCGACAGAATTATTCAATTAGAACATTATTTACACATGTAGATCTCCTGTTTTTAAAAAACAAAACTAAAACAAAACAAACAAAACTACTTGACTGCCTAAAATTGTGCTTTAAGTATTAACTTTAAGTAAACTTTTATAAGACACGTTATCCTGTTCTTATTTTGAAAATTTTGCGTCCCGTACCTAAATTATTGTCACGATCCTGTCCTGAGTTTGTCTGTGTTTAGTTATTTTGGCCATGTTTTCTGTATTTTGATATTGCTTTCTCTGTGTCATGCTTTTGAGTTTCAGTCCTGTCTATATGTGGTCTTGTATCCAGTCTCTCTGTTTTCCCCTTCTGTCTCTCTGTCTCGTTTATCCTTATTCCACTCACCTGTGTTGCTCCCGCCCTGCTCGTTAGTCCTGGTGTATAAATGTTTGTTGTTTCTGTTTAGTCCTTGTCCGGTCATTGTCGTATGTTGCAAGTCTGTCCTGTCCTGCCGTGTCACTGCCTGTTACCTGAGTTTTGGATTTACCACTTCCCGTGAGTTTTTGTGTTTGCCTGCTTGTTTTTTGATAAATAAATCACTGACCTGTACCAGCTCCTCTACGTGTCTTGCATTTGGGCTCACTCCTGCTGCACCCCGCATCCATTCGTGACAATTATTCTGAATTCGTTGCAGTCATGTTCTCAGCTGTATTATAATGAATTAATATCAATTTCTACATATCAGTGTTTTAACTTTTCTATTCTATAAAGTGGTGGAAAAAGGGTTATTAAAAAACAAATCTAACTTTATTTCAATAAATCTCATTGGCCCAAACAGGTCAATTGCAAAAAAACTTGCTGTTGGACCCTTTGATGTATTTTAAGGTCATATCAATAAACTAATATTGGTCAATAGTATGGTGATGAGGTAACATCACTTCCAGGCACTGGTTATTCATAAAAGGTAAAAGCACTTATTTGAAAGCAACTCTGGGGGAAGTTAATGTTCAGTTAGCTTTTCCCATGTTAAAGATAGAACATGGCATTTGTTGTATAGACTGTCAAGGACTTGAGGGAGATTTTGGGCAATATAAATAAATAATGTAAATGATATAATATAATATAAATCACACTACACAACTTGCCATCTTGTGACGGGAGTCTGAAGCCATTGTGGGGTTCACACTAAGAGACAGGTCAGTGACAGGGGTCACACACTTCACAAGCTGACAGCGACTCTGTCACTCGATGCTGGTCTCCAAACCATGTTTTGACCAGAAAACACACCTGAAATGTGAAACAGGAAATGACGCGAACCTACACATGAAACAGCTGTTGTTTGTTATTATAAAGATTATAAAGGTAAATTATAAAGGCAAAGAATCTGGGTGAAAGAATGAATTAGCAGGTAGCAGGGATCATCTGAGCTACAGAGAGAGCTGAGGGGAGGAAAAAGGGTTTTGTGGTCCTGCCTGCTCTCATTGGCTGGACATGAATGCTTCACTGGACAAAAAGGTGATCACATCAACTTGCCTTTTTGTAATAAGGATCAACATAGGTAACAGTCATATTGGTCAGAAGAAGAAGAGAATATAACAATAACAGTAAGTCACGTTTAGCACAGCCTGTAGCTTTGTCCTGTTGTTCCAGCTCTGATTAGTGTCACTGAGTTCCCATGCTCTGGAAGCCGAACACTCTTAATACAGACACAGGGCAACACACACACACACACACACACACACACACACACACACACACACACACACACACACACACAAGGAAACACACATCCCTCTAACCCTGTTTCATCTCTCTGAGGACCCTGAAATAGCAGTGGGTATCTCAGGATTCTACAGGCTTCTTACTGGGTCAAGATACACTTGTGTGTGTGTGTGTGTGTGTGTGCGTGTGTGTGTGTGTGTGCGCGTGTGTGTGTGTGCAGGCTGTTACTACAAGCTGGACTGATTTTATAAGTGGATACAACTGACCTCAACATGATTACTCAAATACAAAACATTTCTCACATGAACAATTTTAACTGTTCACTGTCCAAAAAGCCAGACCAGGAGGATGAGGTCCCATCTGGTCTGTTCAACTGCTGTATCTGACAAGAGAAAAAATATCTAGAAGCACTGTGAGATGTTGAAAGCAATTGTGTTGACCAGGTTAGATTTTCCATCTCCTTTCGTGTGATTGGTCCCAGTGATGGTAAATCAGTGGCTATCCTGTACAACCTTTACAACCACACACAAAAGCCAAAGGCTGGCAGTCACAAGCGCCTTAAAACTCTAAATGCACTCTAAACACTTGAGAAAATATGGTGGCACTCAAAACACACTCCAAGTGTTTGAAAAAGGTTTACACACAACCTAAATAGCAAATACAGTATATATAAGACAGACCCTCCTGTTCTGGTCGTGTATTTTAACCTTCATGAATTTATACTACACAACATTTTTAGCTTCGAGATGCTCTCCAATCAAATATTTACATGAAGTTTTTTTTGTGTCTCTCCCTGGGTTTCCATGACGATAACAGCCAGAGGAGAAGTCAGAGATGTATGGGCAGACATGCAGATCAAGATGTTTGCCAAGAATGACTAAACAAAGATGCTACAGTGTATTTCAACAATGTATAAACAACCATGCAGTGGACATGCACTGGGCTCCGGGCAGTACTGCGCAGCACACACACACACACACACACACACGCACACACACACACACACACACACACACACACACACATATCCTAAGTGTCTATGTAAAAACATGTTGGGGCTATTATTCACAATCATACCATCCAAACTATGATCAGTACTTGGGGTAGTCTGGAATGATTGATGAACTAATTAGTGTCCTAACTGAATAAATAAGTTAATAAATAAGTTAAAAGAGTGAACTTTGCATCCCCAAAAAAAAATAAAAACAGTGGAGCCTCTACAAAAGGCCCAAAATGGTTTCTTTCCCCCAAGAAAGGGAAATCAGGACACCAGAAAAAAGAAGTTTTGCTTTTTGAACAAAAGAACATACAACTAGTTTCAGAATGGTTTAAGCTATTATCAGCACGTTTTAGCCCTTTTACCAGTAAGCTAGCAGGACATATTTGGTATAAAGGTGGAAATTAACGAATTACAATTACTCACCTCACTGTAATTGAGTAGTTTATTTATGTACTTGTACTTTTTGATGTTATTTTATAAACCTGTAATCTTACTTTTCCTTTCTTAAGTTTGTTTAGTTTAAAGAGGTGGTATTCTGCTTTTTGGTCTCTTCCCTCTCCTTTATTGAGTTATATATCTTTTTTGTGCTGTAACAGGTTTGCACAGTGAAAAAGCCCAAAGTCCAGTCCAAAGGGAGTTCCCATCTCCCACAGAAATCTGTGCCCAGACCCGCTTGAAAACAGCTCGTTTGTAGTCCAACCCTTCACTTCCTTGACTTGTGACATCACAATGCAAACGCGTCATAAAGCTCGCCAAGCGGCTGGTGGGGTCAGGCCACGCCCTCAAACCAAGCTAGTCTGAGCGGAGGCCCTTTGGCTCGACTCGCCTTTGTTTGGGTTTCCATTGTAGAAAAGTTGGACCTGTACCTGCTTCCAGGTACTTTTTTCGCATCACCTCACCTCCATCGAGGTTCCAAGCGAGCTGAGGGAAACTAAAATGTAACGTGAAAAAACAACAGACTGCTGATTAGTCAGTGCAGTGAATATTCACTATTCACTGCATCATCATTGCACCAGACAGAGGCAGCAACAGGAAGTTTATTTTACAGTCTTCGACTTCCATTTCATCACTAAATCCACTTCTGAGAAGTTTTGAGGTCAGAAATCAGCTGTGTAGATTTGAATATTGACAGTTTTAGAGAAGTGATGGTGGAACAAAAGTGTGAAAAGTGTGAGTTGAGGAGCTCCGCAAGTGGCGGCGGGGGAAGCCTGCGGCGACCCGCGGGAGGAGCGTGTGAGGCCGGCCAGCAATCACATCTGTCAAGTGCAGGAGAACAGCAGCTTCATCATCAGGCAGTGTGAGCTGTGAAGAACTGCTGTATTAAGTTACTGCTAATGCAAACTGAATATTTTCTGCTGCTGCAGCATAAAAGCATTTAATTGGCAAAACACTAGCTGACTTTTATTTTGAATTAGTCACAAGATTAGCGATGACCACTCTCATTTGTCAAAAATGCGTCTACACTAGGGCTGTACATAAACATTATTTATCAAGTCAATTAATCTGATGTTTATTTTCATGTATTCTAAAGAAAAAAAGCTGAATATTACTCAATAAACAAGCCAATTACAGTCAGTCACAGATCGTCTGTAATGTTACTTTCAGCTGTTTTCTTGCTCATACGTGGCCGTTAAATGAACAGGAAATATGACACGGCCGAACGTTAAATGACACACGGTGTAACCTTTCGTTACCATGACAGCAGCGGGGCAGAAATTACCTTTAACATGAAGGCGATGAAGAAATACTAAGAAAATACATTTTAATGGACCACGCGTCCTCGTGCTGATAATGCGCCCTGTTTGTGTGCAGACAGAAAGTAAAGGATTTGCGGTGCTTCCGTCAGTTCACGTATTCGTGGACAGCAGTTGTGCTGCAGTGAAGCTATTTCCAGTTCACAGAGCTCATGGAGCAGCACGCTGTTGAGCTGGAGCTTGTCCAGAGGAATCCCACCGGATGCAGTGACGCTTCGATGCACGTAATGCGGGTCGACGAATCGCCCCAGCCCTGGTCTACACAACAAGACAACTGTCATTTCAACAGCTCTCTGACAGCGGACCAGTTTGAAATATTGCAGTGAGTAATGCAGCAGTCAGCAGCAGCAGACACAGAGAGCTGTTAGATAAAGAGCTGCAGGCCACAGGCTGCACACCTCCACCTTCAGCCAGGCAACCAACTCCTTTCACTTTCACTGTTCGCAGACTCGTGTGTGCAGCATAAAGTCAGATCATGGCTGCTCACAGAATTATGGAAAATACCAATAACTGCCCCGCAATATTTTGTTAAGCTGCCCCAGACTTCTGTGAGAGGTGGTATTTAAAGGCATCTGCTTTTACCACCAGTAACTACAGGTGTTTCAGGCTCAATAACGGCGCAGCTGCATAACAGCGTCAGATAGTTAATATATCATGTCAGTCAGAGTTACATTTACAGTTACAGATGTAACTCCTCAGTGAACTGCCTCCTGGGCTGCAGTATGAGAGCATTTCCTACTTAAGTAGGGTTCATTATGGATTTTACCATGTTTTTGTTTGTTGTTCTTTGTTCTGTTCACCCTGATATAAGCTAATAAAAATGTTCCTTTTGATTAAGTTGAAAATATTAAACAGTAATATGGCAATTATTTTAGGTTAAAAAAGTAAGTAACGTTTACTCAGTAAATTTTAAATGAGCTACTTTTTACTTTTATTTGAGTAGATTTTCATACCTGTAACTTTACTTGTACTTAAGTCAAAGTTCACCAAAGTAATTGTACTTTTAATTGAGTAGAACATTTTTATCCTCTTGCCACCTCTGGCCAAGATGATCCACCATCATTTTCAGAGGGTTAAAAGAAAGCCGAGTAACTGAGACCTGAGGAGGAGAGCAATTCTAACTTTTAGATCATACTGCATTATTCAGATGAAATTGTTTTTTTTTATAAAAACAAGAACGCTCCCCTGGAGGGCAAAAAAGACGTTATTTTCCACAGCCTGCCAACTAGGAAGTGACACACTGTTACTTTGAGTTGCCAAAATGCCGGGTGGATGTCGTACCTAGGCTGTGTTTCTACAGAATTCTGTCTGAGAAAAACCTGACAGCAGTTAGGTGAGGGATTCCCCACGAGGTAAACATAAACATCACCACATTCGAGTGCTAGCAGAGAGCTGGAGGATTTTAACGGCAGAAATACGGCAGCGGTGCTGTATACGGATTGCAAGTGCCCAAATCTTTCTTTATTGAGTTGAGAAGTGACCCAAACCATCGTGGGTAGGAAAATTTAACGGCTTTTTCTGCGTCTCCATGGGGAGTCTGGTGTGAGCCGCTATCCTGCTCTGTTGTTCTGCCCTCCAGGTCACCACGCATGTCACGTGACTGAAAACTAGGAGTATGGTATATTATAAGCAGGTTAATAGGCTATGAAAATCCTGTATGCATATTTTGCTAACATTTTGTTTAAGAATAGAGTAGCATATTTTGTACACTTTCCTTTACCAATCATTGAACATGTTAAAGGGGCTAAATTAGTTTTTTTAATAAAATCACTTATGAATATCAATTTTCAATAAATAACTTTTTACTGCCCATTTGTCAACGAGTTACTTAAAAATGAACCACAAGTCTGCTTTCTCAGTCCGTTGGAACAGTCACTATTCTTCTTAGGGGCCTAGCAGCGACGGGAACCTACTTAAATATGCTGATGACATGGCCTTGGTGGGACTTCTCACTGTTCGTTTTTCATTTAGAAGCTGGGGAGTTTTAGGGCCAGCCAACACATACTTGAGATGGCATATAGGGGCTCGGTAGAAAGCATCTTCCAGTTTAATATAGCAGCTTGGCAACCTGAATGTGAAAGACAAAAACAAGCTTTCCACAACTGTTAATTTTGCGGGAAAGTTGATCGGCAAGCCACAAACGCAGCTTGGTGACGTATTAGACAGTGTGGTACTCAGGAAGGCCAGACAGCTATCTGCAGACGCCTTACACCCACTAAACCCCCATCTGGCAGTTGATTCAGTGTCCCAAGGGTGAGCTGGAACATCTATAAAAGATATTTTATCTCCCATGCCATACAGGCACTGAATGCAAACTGACAGCACTTCTGTGTTTTTGTAGGCTGTAACCTGCCTTATTTCTGTCTGCTGCGCTGCTTTCCACTTTCTGCTTATGGCACAATTGTTGTTGTATGTTTATGGTAGCACAGTGCTGTACTCTTAACGGTGTGTATTTGTAATGTGTGATAATTTTGGTGTCATTGTTGTGTTTTTGTTTGGAGAAGTCGAAGATAAATTTCCACTAAGATGGACAATAAAGTCTAAAAATAATAATCGGGTGGGATTTTCTGCATGCGCGCTCCGAGCCTCTTGCAGACTGAATCTGAGCCGTACCCATGGCAGCAACAACGCAGCAAACAAAGTGGTGTCCACTAACACCAAAAAATGACACACAGACTCCAACACAAACGTGATTTAATGATTAAAAAACAACTAAAAAGTTTTAGGTGCTGAAGCTTGTCAGGCCTAATGAGAATCAGATTGAAGTTGGGTGAAAACACGGTCAAAGGCGCGGAGAGACCTCCACTTTGTTTTGGATATAAAAACCAACCCAGAGTTGGCTTTCATCCTATCGTACAGGTGAAACATATCATGATTTTGCACTTTAAGTTAGATAAGTTAGCAGTTGCTAACGTTATCCAGTGCCAAGTTCTGCAGTTGTATGGCTTTCCACATTACTTCACCAGCTAACGTGATCCATATTACTATCCTGTGTACCACTGGTATTATGTCAAAGTGTTGATTGTAGCCTGCAAGAAATGATGCAACGGTACAAAGCAAATGTGGAGCAATTTGTTGATACTAGCCCGTAGCGATGCAGGGCAGAGCAGCAAGCTACTTTAGCATGGATTTCCGCTGCTTGTTTCGTAATGTTCAATTTAGATTTATTGACGTTTTACTGATACTCAGGTAGACAGCTTCTCCACCGCCTCAGTTGCTATAACTAACAGACACAAATAAAACGTAAGGGCTCAGGACAACACCACAGAAGAAGACCTAATTACTGCAGTAATGTAACAGATTTTTAAGTAGGTCCTGGTATATTTGCTGTTGAAGAGTCAAGCGCTACTGCACTGAATCGTGCGTGCATGTGCAAGAGTTTGCCAATCTAGAGTCACCAATCGAGAAACTCCCAAGTTTTACCAAATTCCCACTGACCGCTTCTTCCTCTGTTGCACCAGTCATTTTTCTGAACTGCCAAGGTGAAATATTACCTCATGTAGTAAAAGAAGTAATTTACATCAAAAACATACTTTGCCAGCTAGTGTTAAATGTCACCATTGGAATACCTATACATTGAATCTCTTGGCAGAGAAGACCAACTTGAACTTGAACTGAAGTATCACTTTCAAGATTTTAAGGTTTAATAGTAAGGCAGCAGTAGAAGGTAGTAGAGGGTTTTGCTATCACCCACATCATCCACTACTTCTTGTAATGCTATTTGTCAACTTACCAGCAACTTCCACAATGTCTCCAGGAACAATGTCTCGGGCTCTGACTCTCTGGACACTCTTCTTGTCCTGTCGGTACACCTTCCCCATCTCTGGCTCGTACTCCTTCAGAGCCTCAATGGCATTCTCTGCATTGCGCTCCTGCAACACAGAAAGGTTCTGAGTTTCTTTCAGTTTTTGGTAGAAAAATCTCTTCCAGCATGGTTTCTCTCAAGTGAACACAAAGAGCCAGATGTACTGAAGGTTTGCATGAGCAAAAACATGTGCAAGCTTGATATCACCAGCAAATCAACGTGTAAGCTGACCTACTAACGGTGTGCACGCAGAATGACGTGTTGAAAAAGTGCAAGATAGCACCTGTTGTTCATTTACTACTTTTGCCTTAATGAATATGCAATTTGGGGCGTTTCAGTTTTATTGTGCAAAGTAATGGTCGTCAACGTGTGAGAAATGGGCTCGCATGAGTGTGCAGGAATACAAGAGTCTGACAATCAGAAAGCACATGGCAGAGCTGGATTGGTTTGGTCCAACCATAAAGTAACAACAGAATTCTGGTACACTGCAACCTTGCATATTTCCCATAAATGTGGCCTCTGTGCCTCTATGTCATGCTAACTTTGCACTCATCACCTCGGTTATAGAGATTCGGGGAAACTGCACGAGCCTCATACAGCTTCCAAAATAAACACAAATTATTTCAAACTCATAAATAGCACCCTCGTATATCCATGGAGGAATTTCGTAGTTCATCTGTGAAAGGCAGTAAACACAGTTAGGGGGGAATATAGTATAAAGCATGATATGGCCTGATTACATACAATATATCTGCATCTACACTCCTGTTAACTCCTTGTCTCAAGTAAAAATCTAGCTTTAAGCTATTCTGTATTATATTATAGGCTTAAAATAATATATTTGGGAAATTTTTGGATTACAGCAGCAGATTGATTTAAAAAAACAACATCTTAAGACTCATTAATATGAAAGTAATTGCCTCGATATATGATTGTCAGTCTACAAAACCTTCATACACGCTGTTTACCTGCCACACTCCTACAATAGCATTGGCGATGAGAATGAGGAGGATGACTAAGGGTTCAACAAAGGCTGTGATTGTCCCGACCCCTTCTTCGAACCAAGCCAGGGTCTGTGAGACAAAAGAGAAGATGTGTTTTCACTGTGGCTCTGGGTCACAAAGTGCTTTACAGGGATGGAGGGAGCATTATAAATCACAAAACAATGAAGACAAAAACTGTTCAAAACAAGACTTACAAAGGTTAAAAGAAGCATTAAAAGAGCAGACTCAATAAAAATAGAAACAATAAAAACAAAACAATCCCAAGGGATCATAAATCAAAATGTAGTGAGCATGATAACTCATGTACAGAAACATGTCATTTGTGTGCGCACATAACTTAACAGTTTACACACATACACAGTCCAGACAAACTCCACAGATTTGTCACAGACATGATTGTGATTACTTGTATTTGTGATTGTGTATGTGTTTACGTGTGCTGGTACACAGTGTAGTGTTTCCTTACAAAGGAGATGCATGCAGCAAGCAGCAAGATTCGAACCAACAGATCCTCAAACTGTTCCAGGACCAGTTGCCAAAGTGATTTCCCTGCACAGGGACACCAAGGAGCACAATGAGCATAAAAAAAGAAAGGAAAAAGATTTAGATGAGATCATGATGACGATAGAAAGAAAAGTAAGAGAACATGATATCTTAAACAGACAGGTAGATAGCTCACCTTCTTCAGCTGGCAATTCTGTGAGTGAAGAGAGTTCAAGGTAGAATGGAAGCAGAGAGGATAGAGGAAAAGATTGACATCATCAGCCCTGGTGCTTGGTCTTAGCAGGGATCAGTTATTTTAACTTTCGCACGCACTTGGTGCACGTACATATTTTGCAGCAGGACTACAATATTGTACTTAATACTTGAACATTGTGTAGATACACCGTATGCCTTCAAACAATATATAATGGATATGACGCAGATTGACAGTACAGTACACTAAAAGTCCACATTAACTTTACATTCCATCAAGTTTCTTTTTGCATATGAGAATACTTTAGCATTTCATTATAATGATGGTTATCAGTTTTGTCCATCAGCATCACAGTGATTTAAACATGTGACATTTAAAAAACAATAGATGGATGAAATCCACTGCAAATTCTTACTACTGTGTGGCTACAGTGAACAGTCAGCTTGTCTGGAAGACATTTAATGACTGTTTAATCAAAAAAACAATTTCCATTTGTACCGTTGGGTCCCCATCTCTCCCTGTTCTTCTTCAGCTGCTCGCAGCTCAGACCGGTGGACTCATTTACGCTGAAGAAGCCCAAAACCTCCTCCACCGTCTTAGTATGAGCATTATCCATCACTATGTAGGGAGAAGGAGAGAGAATATCAACAACCTTCTTCGGAACAGAAATATCACAGTCGGCCTTCAAAAGAATCATCCTTCTTTACAACCTGGATAATGTGCCCTTCATAAGGCTGACAAGGATATTGTCCTCTAAAGGAACAGCAAACATTGTTTTGCTATGTTTAAAATTTTTAAGATTGTAAGATCATAAACAAAACATATTTCTGAAAATGCAGCATTTTTTTATTTAATTTTCCACATCTTCAAGGTTCAGTGTGTAATATTTCTGAGGATCTATTCACAGAAATGCAATATAAGATCCATAACTATATTTTCAGTGGTGTGTAAAGACCTTACATAATGAGCCGTTATGTTGTCATTTCGTTATGTTTTTATTTTAGGTCGCCATGGTGCATCGCCATGTTTTTACAGTAGCCAAAAATGGACAATCGGCACTACAGAGCATGTTTCCGTTTAAATCAAGTTTTTTTTTTCCTGCTAGTTTCATCAAGTCCTGGCCTACTGTGCTGTGATTCCATAGTACTCGTCACTTGTGACTGGGTGCTGGCAAAGGATACTAGCATCGAAAGTGATGGTACAGAGCTGTGCTAAGGAAAGAGCAAAGCACCTGCAGGAGCAACATGCCGTCCGTTATAAATTAATTGGTATTGGTATGGTAAGTATTAAACAAGATGGTCCAGTAAACTGTTGTTGAGAAGACAGCTGTCCTGTTGACATTTATAAATCTTAAAACTAAGCTAACCCCCCTCAGAGCTGTCAGACCTGAGGAATCTCAGACAGCAGAGATTCAGTTGATAGGAAATACTTTTACTGAGGTCAGAAGTACATTAACTGATGCTGTTCTACTTTACACATAGTACTATAAACTTCACTTAGGTAATTCAGTAATTAAATTAAGTAATTTAATCAACATTGCGTCAATGTTCCCCCTTGGGATATAATGGTTGTGGATTTTCCCAGATGGAAGGCGTTGATGTGGGACATATTTTTCCGAAGCGGCGCTTAATTTTCCTGTTTTCTACTGGACAGGTAATTAAGTTAGTCCAACTTCAGCAATGCAACTGAAAACAAAAGCTTTAGCTAGAAGCTGGCCATAATCACTGAGAGAAGTAACGTGTTTCTCTTGTCAGTGGTGTATAAATGATAGTTGGATTAATTTCATATCTATTCTCCAGCGCTGTGTGTTGTACACTTATTTATTTTTACTGCTAACGGCGTTACGATAACAAAATGGTGTGCCTACCAAGAGAACAATATTTTTTTTTTCAGAATTTGCATTAAATAAAACATATTTGTTTGTAGTATATCGCTTCACTACTGTGGACGCTTCTTTGTAATTTTACAGGGTATATGCCCATTAAAAACGTTGCACTGTTTTACCACAAGCTAAAATTATGGCTATTACTTTGTTTCTATTGTATTTCAAAAAATTAATAAAGACATTTTGGTAAGCTTTGCAGATTGCTTATCTGTTAAAGTGCAGAGAAGACTTGATCCACACCCAACAATGCATTTGTAAACTTCATGTATTATGTGGTTTCTAACAGACTGTGGTACAGAAACAGTCAGGCTTACATTTTATCTGTTAGTGGTCTTAGTTGCACTAGATGTGATAAAGATGTTCTTCATTTACTTTGGTATGTTGGTTCAGATGAGCCAACCCTCCAGGACGTAATAAAAAGTATGATTACAGTACAGTAAAATCTTGCACTATGGCAGTATGCCACATCATGTGACACTTCATTTATCGATGTTACTGTTGTTTGATTAACAATTAACATTAATATTTGCAATACCATTTAGTTTTTCTGAAGACACCATTTTTTGATACGCGTCGGCCACCGTTGCTATCCTACGCGCTTACAAAAGAGGAGGGAGTGGTGAGTGAGCAACTTGTTGCAATTCGCAACTCTCACAACTAGATGACACTAAAACTCACACACTAAACCTTTAAAACACCTGCTACTGGAATACTTGCAGTATTCTAAAGCTACAGCCTCACAGCATTAGCTGGCAACCACACAAACTGGCAGCCACAGAGACAAACAGGCCTTAAGGACAGGAATGACCTTCCATAAGGTGGCTCTGAGAATACCTCAGAGACAACATGTGTGTCTGGTTTGAGGGATGTGCTTCTATACTTGGGTTCGGACTTCCTCATGTGGCTCCAAGCTCTATGAAACACTTTTGACAATTAAAGGCTCCTGCCTCTTGACAGTTAGGCCTACCTGTTTGAACAAGACTTTAAGCATTTTACAAACAGATAATGCACACTGTATGCTAGTTTCCATACACTTGAACAATAATGTGAGGTGTAAAAATAATATTTTAAACCGCCTGTTACCATGATCTCTTTCTGCCACTAGTGTGTAACGTTGAGCGAGCAGCCTGGAATAATTCAAAAACGTTAACATCGTATAAGTGATTCATGTTGTCTATGCCGAATTTATCACAATACTCTATCCTTTTTTGATAAGTGATACGACATGTAACAGGTGAAACACATAGGACACACGACAGCATGAAGTGAAAATACACAAAACATGTCAAGACTTTTACAAGAATATATTCTCACTGAATACGGCCCTGCGTCAGGAAGTAAGAAACAGCTCTGTGTTTAGGATCATCCTAGAGGATTGTCCTTAAAATCACTGATTCCAACTCCAATTGCAAAATACAACATTAAGCGTGTTTTGCACAGGAGCCACACCGTAACGTCAGGCTAACACACTGGTTGTGTTACTGAACAATAATGATGACACGTCCGGTCATTTGCTCAACGTTAAATGTATCGTTAGCGTTAGCCTCGCCTAAATCCTGGTTAGATGGATGACATAACGACAATACTCAAGACGTGTTGCTCACGACTGATGAGACGGGCCCGAGATTTGATATGACTGCATAATTAACTGGTTATACGCTGAGAAGCCATATGTCACACGACAGGTGAAACATCCTAACAAGCTAAAGTCCTTGAGCCATAAACTAGCAGATACAGCTAACTTACATGGGTGTCTCTGTATGTGAGCAGCTAGCTAGGCAGCTAGCGTTTCGTTCTAACGGTAATCCTCCGGAGATGAACAGGTTGCTTACCACAGCGGTCCGTACGCCCGTGTGTCGTATGTCTGCTATCCCCACGGTTCCAGTAAGACAGGGTGTATCACAGCACCATGCGTAACTTAGTTACTCACAGCAAAGAACAGACAGCAGCACAAATAACAGTTACTAATATTAAGAATAGTTTTTCAACTGTCTATCTCTCCCAGTTATACTATGACAGACGCTCAAGAAGGAAAAATCGCCAGATGATATTTCCATTGAAACCTCATCTAATTCTACCGAGTAGTAAAAATATGCTCGTTTGAAAATTAAGGCTTATTGAAGTGTGCAGTTTTATCCGGCTGCAGTGTCTGTGGGTCAGCGAGAGTCAGCTACAGGCTTCAGCATCCAACACCAAGAAAACATGGTCACAACGTCAGCTTCCGGTCTTAACTTTCAAAGTAAAGATAAGATCTTTAAGAGACGCTCCGAGTGCGTGCCATGTTAAACATTTCACCACAATAATGTAAAAGTCCCATAAGCATTACAGTCTATGGTATTACACAACCAACGGGCAACTGACAGCTGTATTTGTGTTCCAACACAAACAGGATTAATGCTTTTAAACTGTAAAATAATTGCTTTTAATTATAAAAGTTTTATTTCTGTAGCTATATAGTTGTATACTTTTTGTATAGGCTATAACGTTTACTTTTTGTGAGTAGCATCAAGGGAACTACTAATTCAATCACGTTGTACAACACTGTTTTGTAAAATCACAAATACATCTTCAATGTACCTTTATTTGAAATAGAAGTCGTCTTACTTGTCGTATTATCGTGGCTAAATCTGTCGGCCTTGACGCTCGTGCCCCATAATGACCGTGATCAGCGGAATTTGACAATGCAGAAACCAAACGGAACTAAGAATGAACCAATGAGAGGCGCAAGTATCAGACTGACGTTGCATTAACGAATCAGAGAGGAAAATGTTTTAAAATCCCGCCCACAGGAATAGAAACGCCCCGCCTCTGATCCAACGTTACCGAGTTCTCGACCAATCAGCCGGCAGTGCGTCTGCTGTCGCTCAACTGCGAACGAATCAGCGTTGAGCGCGGAGTGTTTGACAACATTGCAGACCAATCGAACGGTGCAAGCGTCTAGTTTTCTTCCGCGTTCTCTATTGATATACAAGAGACCTTCATATTAAAAGTGGGCTGCATCCGAAAAGTCAAAAAAAAATCTCCTTTCCTAATGTCGATAGAAAACGTCATGAGGTCAAGGAAAGATGTGAAGGAGAATTCATAAGGACTTAGGAAAAGAGGACGGCACGGGTCTAGGTGACGTAATTATGCGACGGCGGATGTTACTGACGTGGCCTGTCGTGATAAAACTACAATGTTCTTTAGATGGACTACAAAAAGCGCATCTTTGACAGTGAGCCCCACGTTGCTGTAATGCAGGCCGTGTAAAGGTGGACAACACGGTGAAAATTATTACTTCATAACCAAGATCTAGCAAAAAGGCAGATAAGGTAGCAGTCAGTAAATAATGGACAGGGTTGCCACATTGAGAATGCTTGCTCACACTAACCCTCCTGAGGGCTGTTTCACAAAAGCAGAATTTAGAAATCCAGGATAAGAGATAAAGCTTGGCTTGACATAGTCCGATCAGTGCATCCTGGCTTTATCAGTTTCACAAAGGCCAAACCAGGCTCAGAAGGTGCAACTAAGTCAAGCCAGGTGTAAGTAATTCAGATAAATGGGCGTCAACAACTTTCTTCAAGAGACCACGCTGTCGATCACAGATTCATTGATGCTGAAATGGAAAAGACGTGTGCAGCATGCTCTATTTGCTCTTTACTCACTGTGTGTAAAGAAGGTTTTTGATGAAAAAATGCACATAATATAAAAAAAGAAAGAAACATGGCCGAAGTATTAAAACAGCGAGAAAAGCGTGGCAGACAATAGAGGGCCGACTTAATAAGTAAGTTGCTAAAATAATCACTGCTCCTAACTGAAACTGTTAATTATAACGTTACCATGGATACTAACGTTATGTCAGACCTTAAAAGTGAGTACCGAACCGTAATATACATATTGTCTATTCAATTCCATTTTATTTATATAGCGGCAGTTCACAACAAAAGTATTTCTTTTTCTCATAGTATTACCCATTTGACCCTATTTTGAAATAATATTCAATGCTGAGATATCTGAGTGGGGAGTCTGGGGGTCCTCCTTTTCAGCATTAAACACTTTTCTGACGTCAGAAGAAATATTTTACACCAATTTATGGTGGAAATTATTTTATATAAATTTTATTTATATAAAAAGGAAACACAAAATTCAGCTGTCAGGTTTCAATTCAAAATATAAAAATATAATGCAGTATCAGCAGCTTGTTCATTTAGCTTAAGTTTCTTTTTTGGACAATGCACATATCTTTCTTCTATGTTTGCACAGCATGTTTTCTTATTAACCTTTCTTAAAGCCTTTTCAGTTATTTACCATTTTTTATTGCAAGCAACATTTTTGACAAATACTTTTAAAAAGTGTGTATATTTAGTAGGCTTGGCAGAGAGGCTGGAGGTCTGTCAGTTTTGTGTGAAAATGGTGAACTTGTTTAGTCAATATGGATAATAGATAAAAAGTCAGTGTTGTGGTGCTCATAGAAAATACTGTATATCTGTAAGTTGACCCTGAGGCTGTGGTCCTACAGTCTGACAGCCAGTCTGCCAATGTAGTAAGTATAAGCACATCCACAGGTGAACACTGCCTGCTGTGCTGACTGTTATGTGTTTTACTGTCAGATGTCTGAACTGCCCACACTTGAAAAAATTAACATAAAGGACTTAGATATGGAGATAAAAAGAAGCACTAAGTACATTGGAAATCCAGCAACTACAAAGAGAAGTGATTTAGTGATTTAGTGAACTAGAAGTAGACTGTAAGCCTGACTGTAGCACAATGTATTGCAGTAATCATTGTTTTCTCTCCCAAACACGCAGTTGTTTCATGAATAAACAGCACAATAATCCTCCTTACTGAAGTAGGACTATAATTTGAGAGTATTATAAAATGGCATAGGAATCCTACATAGTGTGTGTGAGTTTCTTGAGTGACATATAATGTCCTGTGCTCACTTTTAAGGCACATTATAACATTATAATTATGACAGTTTCAGTTAAGAGCTGTGATATTTTTAGCTTCTCACACATTCAGTCGGTCAACAATTGGCTGCCACATTCTTTCGCTGGTTTATTGCTGTACCCGTGTTACCTTGTCTTTTATTTATCCTTTTTTATTATTTCTATTTTTTACAAGTGCTTTTATTCCACATAAACCTACTCGCTGATGCTCATGGTGTATGAGTATGGTACACGCATCTTCTCTAGTTATGAAACCTAATAACCCCAACCTACTGATTTTAATAGGCTACTGGCTACTGAAAAATATGCAGAACACACAGGCCTACATGAGAACATGGAATGACTGAAAGAAACACTTTGGTTTCTGATCGGCGTGACCGCTGACTGAACAGATAAGGCACCAGGATTAACTAAGCCTGGCTGTTAGCCTGGTCTGGAGCAGGCTAGCTGCACAGAATAAATCGCCATGGTAACTTATGCGCTACCGCTTTCGTGAGACCGAGTCAAGGCTTAATTCAGCCAGGATATCTGGAAAATCCCGGCTTAATCCGCTATCCTGGTTTTGTAAAACAGCCCTCTGCATATAGGCGTATTTACCAACATGAATCCCGATTGTATGTAAATACAGTGTTTCCCCCAGAATGACAGCGTGAGCTCTGTGATCAAAAACGATTTTACCCATTTTAAATAGCAACAAAATCAATCTAAAATCAGCGTTGATAATGTCACTGCAGGCCGCCACAAATAAATCAGTGTGTGGGAAACGCCTATTGTAGAGGGTTTCCAGCTTGATCTCTAAAGTAAAATGAATTAATAATATCGCTGAAGGCTGGCAATTGGCCTACATAACGTGAGACTACACGTTGCAACATTATCCTCACTTTGATCACGTTACAAGACTAGTAGCATAGCTCGGATGGGTCTCACTTATTGTTGATACTTTAAGATATAGCCTATGCATATTAGCAAGTTATGGCATAAGAGAGAAAAGGCTTAATAGCCTATGGTAACTGACATGGTGATCAACATCCTTTATCCGTCATGCTCGGTGATTTATTTTTTTTTTATTGTAGAAAACACTTTATTATTTCAACAACTCGAAACATAAAATGGCATTGAAACAGAATTAGATTCCAAAAAAGCCACAACAAACAAAAAGAAAGAAGGTAATTGTGAGTCTAATTCAAGGATCATGATGTGCGTCTGTATTGCAAGGATTTTGTTAAATGTGCTCAATGGATTTTATCATTTGAGTTTAAGAACGTGCGTCGCTTTAAATGCTGCCACCACAAGGAATTGTGGGACGGCATTCTCTCCTTTCCTTTGGTCAAGGATAGTCCGGTGTACCCTATGCTAAAGGTGATATGAAAGGAAGCCTTGAGGCATCTTACTTTAAATACGTCTTTCTGGTAAATTTTCCTCTAACAGGGATCATACTTTACTAAATGTATATCATGCTGTGTTCAAGAAAACTTAAAAGCTGAGCTGAGAAAGTATTTACTGAGGTAAGAAATCAGCGAGAATTAGGCTACAATGCATAAAACCCTCACTCATTCTCTCCCTCGTGTATCACATGGAGTTGAGAGTAAATGTGTTAAGTTAGGTCATTTATAATAAGACTGAGGCAAATGCATGTCAGTGGGCAGACCATGTGGGAGGTACCAAAGTGGAGCAAATGATGTGAATTTGTCTCCTATTTAAATGCGGACAGTGTGATCAGTGTCCTAACCCCTTCATCCATCAAACATCACACAACCATGTTTTGAAAGCTTTTATTAAAAATGTTACAAACTTTGTCTTGTAGAAGACAACTTAGTAAAAACACACACAACTGGATGTTGTCCTGAAACAGGGATCCCTCCTCTGCTGCTCTACTTCAGCTTTGAATATTTTTCCCTGTTAATGTTTTACAGGGTTTAAAGGGTGAAGGAAAACCTCTTGAGACACATTTGTGACTTGACTTTTGTTGGAGTGTGCAGCATTCTTTTTGTCTCTCTATGTCTTCCTCACAAAGGATACTCCCTCCACAGGCTGAAAGACAAAGAACACAATCATTACATTAATACCAATATGTGTCTGCAAGAGTTAGGGCAGAATTATCCACATTTTTCAGCATTACTTGAACTTTGCCTAAATTAAACACAGACAAAAAAGGTTAATAATGATGATGAGTCTCTCTGGTGAGTCTCTCTGATCACAGAAAATGTAAAGGCGAGGATGAATCCAAGCAGGTGTTCACCGGAAGCTTTCTTTATTCACAGTGTTTGATACTAAGGGCTACAAACACATTTTGGTTTGTACTAAGAAAGCATAGAGCCTCAGCAAGAGCTGATGCTGACATGCATGTCTGCCGTGTACCTTAGCTTATGAATTGGATTGGAGTATTTGTTAGTGGAGTTCACACTCCCCTTGTTCGCAGAAAACAAGATGGCTGACATCACATAAATAAAGGTGACAGCTTTGTGCTCCTACAGAAATACAGAATATACAGTGTTTAAACGATTGTCTGGTTTACTAAAGCATTTTCATCCAAAGCTGCTCATAACTTTGTTATTGAGACAGGCCAAACAGCTGCAGTGTCATTTCTCTTTAAACTTAAGGTTATCTCACACGAGCTTTCTGCAGTACAGTGATTTACTGAACGGCAGGTAGTAAGAAATCTGGTTGCCATAATCACACTAAAACCTGTATTCTTGGCCATGTGTACATGTAGAGAAAATAAACGTTATTTAACACAGTAGTGCAAGATGCCTTTTTTCCCCCTGCCATAACCTGATGTGTCCCAGTAACCTGTCCTTTCTTTGTGTGGATGTTGACGTAGTGAGTATGGGAGTCAATACAAAGTAAGCGTAAGTTAGTGTGGTATTTTCAAATACTCTGGGGACACCAACAAACCCCTTGCTGCTTTGCAGATGTGTATGTGTGTGTGTGTGTGTGTGTGTGTGTGTGTGTGTGTGTGTGTGCGCGCGTGTGTTACCTAAAGTTGTACTCGGAGTCAGTGTGTGTTTGCAGCAGCAGGTCTCTGACCTCCTCAGGTGGATTCAGACCATGAAGTTTTGCTCTCTCCCATCTCTGCAGCCTGCTGATACCTGCGGAAACAGACGATATGATAAATGACTCGGGTGAATTGACAAAAGGATTGCAAGGCTTCTGTGGCTGTAAACCTGCACAGCTGAGATCAAGAAATCGCACAGGGTGAAATGCAGCCCTACCTGCGCTGCCAAGCAGACAGCCTCTCGTGGTTCCGGTGCTATTTACAAAATTGTCCTCTTTCTATGCAAATGAGCCTTATTGCAAAATAAGTCCAATTCACAAACAGCAGCATTAATATCCACATGCAGTGAGTGAATTTATAAGCATCAGAGAGTTGGTGCTAAGTGAAGTGCATTTATAAGGGGTGTCACACCCAGACTTTCCAGCCAGTGTGGATTATAAAAAGGCAACGTGTACATCACATGACACAGACTATACAATACCTGATATTCACCACCAGGGAATGAAAATATAACATGAAACCTACGGCTGTGAGAAGCGGAGATGATGCAACTGGAGAGATATAATTAGAATATGTGCTCTTTCACTTCAAACATTTTAAGATAAGAGTGGAAAGCTTCGTTCTTGCAGCTGCATTACAATTTTTGGGACCGCTACAAAAAATTGAACATTTAACAGACGCAAAACACGAGCAAACTGCACTCAGCTGCTAAACTTCCACTGCTAAATGTTTTGTGTGGTTAAAACCTGTTTCTGGACAACTTTAACTTTAACCTCCCAAACGTAATGTAGAAAACAGCTAAAATACTGCTTTGTGCATCAAGATGTCAGATGAGGAAACACAGACTGTAGACAAACATGGACATAATGTCTGCAGTATCACCCACAGGTTTATGAACCGGGACATTTTACAGCCTGGAGTTCTTGTTGCTAGGCAAGTAGATTCATCCTGCTTCCCCTCTTTGAACAAAGCTAGGCTTGGATCTATCTCTTTAGAGGAAGTGCATACACAGACATTTAATAGTGATCTTATTTGACTCTGAGTAAGACAGCAAAACAAACGCATTCCTGAAAATTCCAGACTGTTCTTGTTGGGCATTTTGTGACTCTACTTTCCAAACTGTAAGCCTTTATTCTATTTATCCTATATCACTAACAGTGCTAACAGTAGTAATACTGGTCCTCATTTTAGTCTTTTTTCATATATATATGAAAAGACTATATAATTATATTTTTACTTTTTTACTTTCACTACTCAGAGATTCATCCTGTACACAGATACATACCAGTAAAAAGGGAGAACCAATACTCTGGTCCCAAGCTGATACCAAAATTCTGTAAACATGACAGTACTCTTTTTTTTTTTTAAGTACTGTGGATCCAACACGTGAAAGAGGGCAACAAGTGGAGCTGCAAACTGTGCCATCAAACGTTTCAGACTAAAGCAGGAAACACTTTCAACTTAGCGAAGCACCTCAGACAGACTGAGTTTCAATTCACGTTATTTCCTTACCCTGAAATACACATTACTATTTTTGTTTGAGACTGCTGGCATTGCTGCGTCGCCTGGCCAACTATGTTCCATACAACGTTTGCAATGGCTAAACATTAAAGGCTACTGTGTTTAGGCTAATGGAATGTAAAATGTCATCTTTCGTCAAAATATAATGTTAGCGTTTTAAATACATAATTCAGGACAAATAGTCTGTCACCATGTCAGTACAGTTAAACTACTGCTTGTACTAGTAGAGGTGTAGGTCTGTGTGTGTGTGTGTGTGTGCTGTTTTCTTACAGTCACTGAGCTGTACCTGGTAACTTATTTATTACCCTACTTGTTGCTATTGTTGTTTTAAGTAATGTTAAATGTTTTTATTTAATTAAGGAACGGTGAAGTACACAGAATTTATTGTTTTGTTTCAAGAGTTTTTAAGAAATGCTAAATTTTACTGGTATTATATCGACTACTACATTCCTGGTATTGTGACATCCCTACCAGTAGTGTTGCCACTATACCAAAATTATGACTTCAATACAATACCTGCCTGACTATCTTGATGCCAATACGCTACCGAATGACACCACGGCAAAAATCTAAAACATTAGAAATGTGACAGAACATGGAACTAAGAATTCTATCCTCTACGGTTTCCAACGAAACGGTTGAGGTCAAGGGCAACTAGAAGACGGTCTTCTAGTTTCTTATACCAAGTCCAGTATAAAAAATATAGACTGTATACAAAATGTTGTACACTCTGTCGGTCAGAACCAGGAGGCCAGATTTCCTGGACTGTGCAAACTGCAGAAAGTGAGCAGTAATGGGATTTAATTTGAATGTTTAATTAGCATCTTGTAAGTTTAGAAAACAATTTAGTGTTATGTCTTAAGTACTATCAAAAGTATATTTTTGCTTCAAATTTCACTCTGGCCTCTTCTTTTTAAGTTTGTATGATATATTATCAAAATAAAAAGACAGAAACAAAATGTTTCAACAAAATGTTTGGCTGGTGTTTTTTTTCATCTACCAGTGCCACTGGCAGGTGAGCCAAAAAGTAATTTTTTTTATTAATTCATTTTTAAGTTGACACTGCTCTATCCATCTCTGTTATTATGCCAAAGCCAGATATTCTACAGCCTGTACATGTGTAGGAATGTTACCCGTGCAGGGCCCAATCTCCAGTCCAGATCAAACTGCCTGAGCCTCTGCAGCTCCTCCTCTCGGGCTGGTTCAGTTTCAGCTCCTATAACAAGATTTAACAGAATTCAAGTCACAACTCAAAAATCCTTTTGACGTTAACCAACCAACCAACACCACTAAAATACTACAATAACTCAGTGAACTGTGAAAGAAGTAAACACTTCCTTATTCTAATGCTCATTTCCATACTGTGACATCTTGAATTTCACATGGCACATACTGTATGTATCCACCATTAAAACATGTTTTAAAGCTATCAGGAACTGAAGGAGACACCGATTAAAATTTGAAAAAAAGAAAAAATATGAATGAGAAAAACATATTTTAGCCTTTTTCACAGTTTCATAGATGCAGACTGAGATCTGGATTTTCATTGACTGTTTTTTTGAAGTCATGTTGCAAACAATGAATGCCTGTTTCACTGAGGGGAGATCAGATACCACAGAACACATGAGCCCTACAAACACTGTGCTGCTCCTCACCTTGCTGTGGCGGAGGAGGAGTTGGCCTCTTCTCTCGTTTCCCCCCCTTCCTTGCTTTCTTCACCACCTTGAATGAATCAGTTATCAGTCCGCGCTTGGTTGTCATAGTCACTGACCTACAACATACACACAAACATACAGCTGTGTAAGTGATAATAGGGCCTCAATATCAGTGAGTTTGGCCGTTTTTTCCACTCAAATAATAAAAGCGGTTAGATTCTGACAGGATGTTAACAACTAAGCATGAGAAAATCACCTTATCATCTTTCTCCCTACAAAAATAAGTGTTGTCTCCTTCCAAATTGTAAGTTGGAGCTTATTTGCAGCTCCGTTGACAGTGCCTTCATTTAACCATGTTCAAAATGAACAACAGTGTGGGATAAACCAAAAATAAAATATCTGAATGCACTGCAGCAGAGGTTTTCAAGGTGGGGCTCCAAACTGTTTCAGGGGAGGTTCAGTGATTAGAAATTATTACAATCGTTGATAAAAGGTTTAGGCTTAGAATAGCCTAAATGTTGGCGACTTAATTAAAGAGACAACTGAGACACTGTTTACAGTCTTTCCCAGACTCAGAAATTAATAAATGCCTTACTGACAGACCTTTTTTTGTGTATTTGGTGGAGTCTGGAGTTATGTCAAACTGCAATATTAGGGTCTGGGTTTCACTGGCTGTTAGGGAGAACGAAACATTTGTAAGACCACTGATGACCTGTAACTTCTGATTAAGATATGTGAACTAGTTATGTGTCTAAGGATAGCAATTAGCCTTTGTATTAAAGTTATTATAATTTAATGTACGTGATTTTAGTTTGGTAATATATTCACACTTGTTATGTGGGAGCTCAGGCAGCAGAGGTCACTCTGCCCCATTCTGTGGACCCGAGGGAAACGCTTTTGATGTAAAATGTATGCAGTCGTGTTAAAGGTCATCAGAAGAGGAAATAAACAGAACGCCTAAAACTGAGCCTGGACTTTGATAGGAGTTACATAATTTCAATTTCCTTTAAACATTTAGCCTAATAAGTCCAAAGACACTATGATCACATTCTGGGTTATTCAATAACGAATTCACAGAATCAATTCATTCAGAATCAATAAATATACATGCAGATAATATCAGCAGTGTCCCAGCAGAAATGATCCTGTGCCTCTGAGCAGGACATACAGCAACCTACAATTGTTCATGTGCAGGTGTTTGTTAAACAGGTAACAGAGAATCATGCTGCTCTGCACTGAGAACTGGGGGACTTTATCTGTACCAACACAGTGCACGTGTGCAGACACAAACTCCATCAAGTCTCTACAGCTGTTAGAGCCGACTGACAGCTGATCCAGCTGTGATCAGCTGTAGCCGTCTTCGGAAACGGACGTCGCTTCACGTGACGTTTCGAATGAAAGGATGGCCCAATCTCAACCTGCCCCCCTAAACCCTGAACCGGTTCAGGGCCACAGACTTTACTGATGTCACTTGGAAAGTGACTGAGTGCAAGAGGCTGCAAGGGCTCGGACTGCTGTAAACGGGAATGCTTCTCTTCTTCTCTTATAACGTGGATGTGCCGTGATTTTCTCTCGCCCCGGGCTTCCCCTGGTGTAACCCCGTGTTTCACGTCATACCAATAGGAACTGTGGGCAGTTTCCTCAGGCAAAGTCTGCAGACCTGCGGACTTACGAAAACGGTCTAAAAATGTCCCCGAGAGAGCCCTCGCGCACTCTTATCTGTCTCTGTCTCGAGCGCACCCATCGCTGCCACGCCCTTCTTCGTGTAAACACACTGTACCTTCGTTTTACGGACCAGACTGTATTTAAAAGGGAAGGATTCGTAGAGTCGTCATAAATCATTTATAAAGCCATTATAAAACCATTATAATCAGCCACGACTACAACTTTACAATCGGCTCAGTAACGTTACTTGATTCAGTGTCAGGTAACTCTGACGATTCAAAACAGCTAGAAGAGCTAGGACTACTTATCGATAACCAAGGCTGCAGGAACTAAGCTCGATAAAAATATATATCCGTGTTTCAGTGTGTGTGTGTGTGCAACTTAACGTTCAGCTAACGTTGAACATTTCAGCCTTATGTGATTGATAACTTTCAATACGACTCTACTGAACTTACCTCGTTATTCAACAGTAAAAAAAAAATGTACCAGTCTTTTCTCTTCATTCAGTCTGCAGCAAAATCAGCAGACCAAAACAATGACGACGATGGTTTCTTCTTCTGCCTCTGCGGCAGGCTCGAGACTATCAGGCTCATTTTCTGCCCCCTGTCGTTGGTTTTGCATATTACAGCTAAGCAGTGGGCAGGACCACTTCTACTTATGAAAAGATTGATTTTCATTGTACAGAAAAGCCTATATATTTGAACCTCTTTATCTTCTTTGAAAAATATTACATTCACAAATACAATAAATCATACATTAGCCTATATTGAAGCATTAGTCTGAAGAATTTATAAAATGTTAGTTAAAATGTATAAAGACTTAGTTAATTTTTAGCGGCCTAAACATGCTCAAAAACTCACCAAACTTTGCACGCATGTCAGAAGTGGTTTAAAAATAACATATTTTATGGGTCCTGCTCATGGGCGTGGCAGAATGGCTCGCAAACGCCACATACAAAATTGGAAAAAATTTGCCCCTCGTCCACGTTCAACCTACATGCACAAAATGTTTTGGGGACATGTATCATATCAACACACACAAAAAATACTTAAGAACCCATACCCTAAACTCAGCCATTTTAAATTGAAAATATGATTTTAACCCATTTTTCACAGTTTACAGGGTGCGTACTTTACTACTAGCAGGTTGGCCATATCAACTTTAAATCTGTCCCAGAAAACCCTTCAGACAATGACGATGCCAGGCAAAACCCTGCATCACTTCTCCATTTGATCTGGCTTTGTCCAAGGCTGATCGCTTTCTAGAAATCCATTTTTGATTCCCTCTCAATAGCATTAGGCTCAATAATCAGCCTGTGCCCGCTTGTTTCACTTTTTGGCCCATCACCAAAAAATGCACTCTCGCCTTTTCTGCTTTAATAACTAGACGACTGATCCTTCTGAATTGGAAATCCGAGCATCCACCTACTCATATGAACTGTGTTCATGACATGATGAGCTACATTCACCTTGAAAAGATTAGGTATTCGAGGGATGATAAGCAATAAAATTTTTGGGAACCATTTCTCTCTTACCTTTCCTCTCAGTGTTGCTGGGATCACCCCCACTCTGCCATCAGCCTTTTAATTTCTAAACTTTTAACTGAGGATCTAGAGACCCCCCCCCTCCTTTTTTTTATGTACTTTATTTTGTGTGTGTTCATCTAAATTACAAATCTCATCCTTCCTTTCTATTTATTTAATTAATTCATTTTAATTTTTTAATTTATTTTCAAGTATTTACTTTGACTCCTGTTAGAATCGCCAGGCTCGGGAACGTTTGTCTTTCATGTCTTGTATATGCTGTTGTTTAAAAAAACAAAAATAAAGTTCTATAAAAATTTTAAAAAGACATTGATGATGCCATGTTGTAAAACTTGAGTTTTTGGTTAGCGGCGTGGCGGCAAAGTTCCAAGCTTCGTCATGACACAGAAAATTGTTGTAACTTGATAGTTCATGTTACAACAATTTTGTAACATGAACAAAATTGTTACTGTTGTTACATGACACCAGGTTACTAAGAAATAGTCCAGTGTTTCCAGGGCGAAAGAGGATCCAGTACCACCACCTACAAAGAAATGAACGTGGAGGCCATCATTAAGGAGATTCTTGAACAGTGTCCCTTACTGCTACAAGACAATGATTATTTTATTTTGTAAATTCAATAAATGGCTTTCTGATTACATGCTGTTTCAGCCAATAATTGCAGACTTTTTTCCTACAATTTTGTTTGCACATTAATATAACAAGAACTTGCCTTTTCTTTCACACATTCTTTGTCATCAATATTTATTATGGTGGAGCTTTCTGTGAGAAATGCAAAGACCATGGGCTGCCCAAGAAACAATAAATCATTAACTCTGTAAAACAATAGACAACATAAAGTGACACACATACACACAAACACAAGCAGGCAGGGTATTGACAGCAGGTATTTATTTTGCAGTGTGTTTAAAAGCAATGTTTGAGGGGTCTTGACCAAGCTCCATATGTGATGAGTTGGGAGTGAGAATGTGTTGGGATGTATAGGCTGATCTACATGCACACATGTCTATTGTAATTGTAATGATATAAGATAATTTATAAGAAATAATTTATAAGAAAACTGAATGTGTATCACAGTAAAGAACATACATACATACATACATACAGACTAACCCAGGAGACAGAGAGTCAACATGTGAACATGTGGAATGCCAACACCAAATCTAAAGAATACTACCTGTCTGGGGATATTTATCCTTCCTTGACAGAGATTCACTAAGTGTCCTAATAAGGTTCTTGTTCACCGCTCTATACATGTGTCAAGAGTCTATTGGTTCAAATCAAGACACGTTGTGTCCTTAAGGCCACATGCAACCTTTTCTACATAGAGCCAGTCAGTCTGACTGTAATGAATCAAAATGAAGATAATTTGCGCAGTCTTTGAGTGTTTTCCTAAGTTGCAGTGTGTTTGCCCTTGTTGCCCGGCCACCATACATACGAAACTGTGAATTACTATTATGCCTATGTTAAAGAAATGCAGGATAACTGGGGCATTTAAATGTCTGTGAGAGCTAGAAGCTGTTAGTTGCTATTGTAACTCCCAGTTGTCAGTGTGCCAAGCTGCTGATACCACTTTTAGTACTGCGAGATACTGTAAATGTAAAAAGATGAAATACACTGGAAGCTGATCATTGCAGAAAATGGATGAAAAACCCGATGATATCAGCTGAAATGCTTTGCTTTAAAAGGGGAGCTGATGTGCATCTGCGGAAAGGCAAATGATATAATGCCAAAGCTGGAAGTAAAAATAAATTAATTTGCTTTTTGTATTAATATCAGATCTAAACCTCATAAGCCCTCTACTGTTACTTTATTTTGAAACAACCACCTGATGTGGGAAAGGCTATGAGGGATGCTAGAAACAAACTCACCCATTATAAAATTGTAAGATAGTGTGATAAAGAAGTGGGTTCATTTCATCGTGTTCTATGGGACTGTCCCATGCTAATGCCTCATTGGAAGGCAGGAAAAAGTTTGAAGGGTGGCTCGGACAACCCTCGCCAGAAGCTCCACAGTTGTGTCTGTTATGAGATAAATCTCTCATGCCACCAGGTATTACTAAAGCCGATGTCGGGCTGATGATGACAGGTTTTATAGCTGCTGCCAGACTTATTATCCGAGCCCACATAGACCAGAGACTGACTTTTCTATTATGATAAAGTTACCATCAAGGGCTTTTATTTTGAAAATTATACCTGTGTGTGTGTGTGTGTGTGTGTGTGTGTGTGTGTGTGTGTGTGTGTGTGTGTGTGTGTGTGTGCACTAGTCTATATGTTTATTTATGTATGTACAGCAGAAGGTGGAGAACAAGAATCACATTGTGCAAATGTGCAAATGTTTTCTTTTCTTTTGTGTCCATCATATGAAAAGGTTTTTGAGGAGGAGAGTTTTTGTAGCATTGTTTTGAATTTATCTCACCAGTGTGTCAGACTGTGTGTGTTTTTGAGGGCTTGTGTGTTATGTCTGAGTGCAAAGTTAGTTTTTTCAGCAAGATTGAATGATTTTGAATGATTTTGAGTGGTGAGCTTCATTTTGACTTGAAATAGAATGTTTGGAGAATTGCGGGAGAATTTGTGGATTTTTATGGATGTTTAGAGTTTTGAGAAAAAGAGGCATAATTACAAGAAATGTGTTTAAGCAATTGAGAAAAACAGTGATAATTACTTATTTGCTGCACGAGGCTCCATGGAGATAGCTGGTGATAGCAGTGATGGCTGAACTCCCACACACCAGACAATGATAAGAAAACATCCACTGTGCTTTATTCTGTATTTACATTCCCATTAGCTTCTACAAAGTGGTTGCAGGGTCCAGATAAAAGTGTACTGATGTGATCTTTGTGGCTAATGCTTTAGTCATGTGGACTGATGTAATCTTTACAATGATGATGGAAGTTAACCTAATGATGATAATAATGATCATCATTAGATTATCTTCAGATGATGATGCTGATGATGGGGGACAGCAAGGCAGAACAAAACTGCAGCCTCTCTTCCTCTCTCTCTTCTCTCTCTCTCTCTCCATTACTGTTTGTAAATATCCAAATCAATACAAATCGGCCAGAACAGTCTGGAGCTCAACATGCTGAAGACAGTGGAGATGGTCGTGGACTTCAGAAAGAGCACAGCCCCACCCTCCCTCATCATCCTGTGTGACTCTCCAGTCGCTGTGGACTCCTTCTTCTTCCTGGGCTCCATCATCTCCCAGGACCTCAAGTGGGAGCCTCTTGATATGTCACACCTGTGAGGTGGATGGATTATCTTGGCAAAGGAGAAGTGCTCACTGACAGATTTTGACAGATTAGTAACCAATGTTTGAGAGAAATAGGGACTTGTGTACATACAGAAAGTCTTAGATCTTTGAGTTCAGCTCATGATGAATGGGGGCAAAACAAAAGTGTTGTGTTTATAATTTTGTTCAGTGTAAGAAGACAACAATTTGAAGGTCATTGGAGAGAAGCACATTAGCTGTCTCCCCTGTTACCAGTCTTTGTGCTTAGCTAAGGAACTGTACAGAGATAAGATTTATGCCAAAAGAGTTCCAGCTCTCATTTCATCCCTCACAAATGTATTCTTGTCAACATTTAGACCATCGTAGAATGCTAAATATTCCTGGAAATTTAAAATCAGGATCAGCCACATACTGTAATATTTGATGCTGTGGACTGGACTGGATGATGGTACGTGTGTTTGTGTGTTTGTGTGTGTGTGAGAGAGAGAGAGAGAAAATTATGTTCTATGTCGGTCCGATTGGTAAACTTGGAACAACATTTCTTCCTTCCTATTTCCTCCTATCCGTACCCATCCCCTCGTTTTCCATCCTCCTCTTATTCTCTCTTCTCTTATTCTATTCCCTGATTTCAGAAAGAAAGACAGAGACACAATAATATTTTATCACTTCCCAGTTCTAATTCAATGGCAGTACATTATGGCAGAGTGGGTGAAAAAGGAGTAAAAGAAAGGTGTTTACTTGTTGACTAGTTAGTCAACATGATACATTAAGTCTGGCTGTGTTTTCACAAGACGGCTCGACCTATTCCATGAAGAAGACGAGTTACAGCCCTTGGATGTCTTGATACTGCTCTCAGTGTTGGAGCTGAAATATTGATTTCTTTTTTTTCTTCAACACAAAATAATAGTGAAGATGTCAGCCACATCTGGGGACAGCAATCTGTAACAGCTACTTCATTTGGACTTTACATCCATCAAATTTTTGATTTTTTGTTAGATTCCTTTAAGTCATATCTCATACAGAATATACAAAAAAAACAGTTTTTGTATTTCTTCACACACATACTGCCAGTATGTGGTCTTGTATAACAGACTTCTTCACCTACGAAACCACCAAGTCGGTGGTAGTGAAGAGCTGGACCATCGGCATCATTAACCGTGTCGTCCAACTCCTCATCATCACTTATTTCATTGGGTGAGTATTTCCCTTCATTCTGGTGTTTTTTTAAGATTATACAGTATTTACTTTGGCCTGGTTGGATAAAACAACAGCTAAAACGGTTACAGAAATTTATATTCATCAGACATTTATATTTAATGTAATTTATTGGATATTGATTATTTTATCACACAGATGCTGCTTTATTAAAGCTATGTTGCTGACATGTTATCATTTTTATTACCGTAAAGTAGCAAAGCTGTTATTACACCATTGTAAAGTATTAGATATTTTAATTCAAAACATTATGTTCAAATATTTATATAATGTATAAGATTTAAGTGTTCTGTTTAAAGATTCCAATTCATACAATTTGTAAAAGCTTGAAGTTCTGTGTTTAAAAACATACAAGATATATGTGGGTAATTCTTCTTATCTTTTTCCCCCTCGTAATCTTATTTCATTAATTCACTGTCAAGTAACAAAAATAACCAACCAATCAAGTTATGCTAGCATTTAATATTTTTTTGTACAGTTAAAATTCAATTGTAGGGAGGGATTTTCGGTTTGATTGTTTTACTATTTGTAGTTTATCATCAAAATTATAACTAGTGTGTATTACAGGATATAGGGTACCCCTAACTCAGGTAATTCAAATTAACATTCATTTAAGAAGAAGATCAAGTTGACATTTACACATGTAATTTTCTTCTGTTCTATGTAAGGGTGCATAAAACTTTTACATTTTCCCAAAACTGTCATTTGAACAGTAATTGTATCTTTGTCCACGACACATTTGTTTTCTTTGGGTAACATCTCAATTTACAACTTTTTATACACTTCTCTGAATAGGTAGTGATACAGGTGACACACACACACACACACACACACACACACACACACACACACACACACACTTAATGGTTTGCTTTAACTTGTGGTTTTATATTATTAACCAATCTGTCAATTAAATGCATCTTATTTTTTTGTAGATATAAAACCATTAGCTGTAGTTGTAGTAATTTATTACCCATTGTGCCTTCATCTGCTTTGTTAATGGACTAGTAATCCGATTAGCAGCTGCATTGGACAGTTGATGGGACTGTTTAGATTCTTATAATAATCTAAATAATGGTTCAATTGAAAGTTTCAGCTTACAGTATTAGAGCAGCATGTGGAGAGCGAGGCTTGTTGATATTTATCTACCTCCCAGCCATACCCCACTGATCAACCCCTCTTGTAATTCACCAGTTCTTGGTATCATGGTGTGAGCATTAACTCAGACTTCAAGCCCTATATCTGAAGATGTCCCAGCCAGGTGTCAGCATTAACACCAGCACATTCACCAAACCACCAAAGCTCAAACTAACAAGTGAACTAGGTGCGGCTTATTTTCACTGATTTCAGGTCACTGCTCATTTAGTCCATAGCAGTTGACAACAGCAAGGGGTCAGACAAAAATGAGCAACAGACAGCAACATTAGCTTGTAGCCTAGTTAATTCACAGTGAGTGGTAGTGATACATGAACAGGATTCACTGCATCTTAAATTGAGATCTGAAAGATAAACAAGATTTTCTTTTTTTGGTTAAAACAATGTCATAATGTTTCTGTCAGCTTGGCCCTACTGTACTGCACAGGTTTAACATTTGAGTTTTAGCTCAATGTCACATTTTGTCTTATGTTTGTGTGTTT
Source organism: Lepomis macrochirus (assembly GCA_024633595.2). Classification (NCBI taxonomy): domain Eukaryota; kingdom Metazoa; phylum Chordata; class Actinopteri; order Centrarchiformes; family Centrarchidae; genus Lepomis; species Lepomis macrochirus. The sequence continues at coordinate 961,509 of JALXJV020000003.1, forward strand.
GTGTGTGTGCTTGAGGTGGGTGTTTGTCAATGAAAAAGCCTACCAGGTGAGAGACACAGCTATTGAATCCTCGGTGATGACCAAGGTCAAAGGTTTGGGAATCTACAACAACAAGGTCATGGATGTTGCAGACTACATCACACCTACACAGGTATGGATGGGCTGATAAGATGACTGACAGTAGGATACAGTGATGCCGAATATACTATAATATTTATATTTGTTTTTTGCAGGGAGCTTCAGTCTTTTGCATCATCACCAAAATGATCACTACAGAGAACCAAGTGCAAGGATACTGCCCAGAGGTCAGCTACTGTCAGTACTACCACAATATGGCCACCATTATTACGGCTTCAGAATCATCAATACTAGGGGTGGTGATGGAACAGTGGATAAAGCATATGTCATTGGTGTGGTAGACCTGGGTTTAATTCCCCACTGTGACATACCAATGTGTCCCTGAGCAAGACACTTAAGCCCTAGTTGCTCCAGACTTCAGACACTTATAGCAATTGTAAATCGCTTTGGATAAAAGCATCAGTGTAATAAATAAATGTAATGTACTTCACCAACCGTTACAACCACTGTACTTTGGAACCTCTCAGTTCAACAGACACAGACCGAATTGCCTCTGGGTGCAATTAGATAAACCAGTCAGAGCAATGAAACATGTGATGAGTTGGGGCAGTGTTTATATATAAATTTCTAAATGGCATGCCATAATATATATATTTTATATATATTCGATGCTTCGATGGGTGGAGCCTGATTCAGCTGTCAATCTCACAGTCGAAGCTTCGCAGAGAAACAAGAATCACATCATTTTGCCAATATGGGGGTTCTCAACGTCTGATTTTACATAGAACAACCAGTTTTCTCCCAATAAGTTAATGCTCGCAATCGCCGAGCACAAAAACACACGATTTGACTATCAGTCGACTATAGGCAGGACTTGACAATTCATATTACAATTAACAGGACACTAAAATGTACAGGACCTTGACTCATATTTGTTCAGCACTGCCTAGTTTGATCTGAGTTTTGTGAGTCTGGTGCGTTGCACTGGACACAGGTCCAGACCTACAACCAATCAGAGCAGTGAAACTTAAAATCAAGACCAATGGCTCTCCACTAGTGATGTGCGGATAGATACTAAAGCATCAATATTTCTAATACCAACGTTTCCTGCTCTCAGATTGATACCTAAACTCAGTAATTTGGGGTGAGTGTGTGTTTTATCATAAATATCGTATTGTCACCAGGATAGTCTAATTATACTCAGCTGATAGGAATTACTTCTCCTTCTGCCTGTCAAAGTCATGCTTGCGCTATGGCTCTGTGACTGAGCTCCTTTGAAGTGAGCCTGGAGGCCTTTACATTTCCCACAATTAAATTCTTACTATGGCTAAACAGTCACATCTGGCTGTATTTTAGCTGTGAAGGTAATGATGACGCTGTGTGATGTGTGTGCGAAGACAGTGAATTACATTGGCAACACTGCAAACTTCGCTAAACATCTGAGATTAAGTCAAAATAATATCATGATATTACTATTATGAAGTCACATTAAACTAGAAAAGTTAGTTTAAAAGTGTTAAAAGTATTGGTATCGGTATCGGCAATACCAGCCTGGGTATTACTTGGTATGGGATCGTATAGGAATGGTATCGCATATCACTGCTCTCCACCATTGTTTCAATTAGTCTGATCATTTTCAGGTGTAAACTGAAAGAATAGATTAATATCTGCAGAGTTTTATCAGGAACCCTCTCCGGTCGATGTCATGATCTAGAAATAAATTGCTTCTTTAATGTCAGCCTCTTTAACTTCAATAGATGTCTCAATCCATCTGGTGTACCATCAGGCCTTTGGGCTCATTTGAAGCTGCATTTGTTGGTTTTGTTAGCCACTTTTTACACTTACATTACATTTATTCATTTAGCTGATGCTTTTATCCAAAGCGACTAACAATTGCTATTTATGTCAGAGGTTGCGCGCCTCTGGAGCAAAGAGGGGTTAAATGTCTTGCTCCAGGACACAATGGTGGAGGGGGCACAGTGGGGGATTGAACCCAGGTCTCTCACACCAAATGCATAGTCTTATCCATTGCACCATCACCACCCAGCAGTGATGGCGTAATGTTGTTAGGAGTGGAACACGACATTGATCTATTATCACCATATAAAGCTTTTATGGTTACACCTTATGTACAGCTCCAGCAGACACTGAGCAACATTAGTCATTTTCTGATCTCCAGCAACTCCTGATAAAAAGATCTGCCAGCTTGTCGCTAACTTTGTCTGCCTGCCAAAAAAACCTGAACTTAAAGTAAAAAAGGTTAGGGTTGATGCAGCTTTAATCTGTGTGTGTGTGCGCGTGTGTGTGTGTGTTACCAGAGTGAGACAATGTATAATTGTACCACGGACAGTGACTGCACAAAGCACCTCAACAAGCCAGGAGGTTATGGTGAGATCTTCTTTCTATATTTTTCTTATCCTTTCTACTTTTAGGTATTTGATACTTTTGGTATTTTGAATACTTTATAAGTGTTTGATGAAAATAGTGTTATGATTAGAGGTCCAATAAAGTACACTTTACTGCTGGAAGTGTACTATATCTGTTAGGATTATTAGGGGTCCAAGCAGCAAAGCATTATGGCCTATAACTTTTAAACCATAAGTCCATCCAGCCATCTTCATCCGCTTATCCGGGATCAGGTTGCAGGGTCAGCAGCTCCAGCAGGGGACCCCAAACTTCTCTTTCCCGAGCCACATTAACCAGCTCTGACTGGAGGATCCCGAGGCGTTCCCAGGCCAGCATGGAGATATAATCTCTCCACCTTGTCCTGGGTCTTCCCCGAGGCCTCCTCCCAGCTGGACGTGCCTGGAACACCTCCCTAGGGAGGCGCCCAGGAGGCATCCTTACCAGATGCCCAAACCATAAGTCTCAGAAACATTTTTTTTTCCCCTGGATTCTGTGGGTCCATGTGAAGGATTGGTGAAAGAGGAGTGGTTTTAAAGTACAAAATCACATCTTCATCTATATTGCAGTCAAAACTTTCAAAAATCATTTCAATTTTACCACAGGTCATAGAGAGCTTTTTCAACACATCTACGGATGTGTGACAAAAATTTGCCTCTATGCCTATGGTCAAGAAGTGAGTCTAAAGCAACATTTAGAGTCTTTAATTTAATAAAACAAAAAAAACAGTACACCCAAAACTAACATTTGATTTAACTAATGCATGTGGTGTGTTTTCATTCTTCTTCCTCTCTTCTTTCTCATTGGGTTCATATTAATTAGAAGGTTGCCTAGTAGAAATTTTTCATTTTTCTCTGCCAAAAAGGGTTTGTACAGCAAACCTAAAAACACAAATAATGGCAGGTGGGTTGCAAATTCCACCTACTAGCACACAATGATAACTCACTGACCTCAAGGTGATGCTAATGATAATAATAATAATCAAGTTTACATATTCACAATTATCTCAAAGTGCTGGGCCTAGTGTCAAAATCGCTCATCTGCATCTTGTCTTCTGCTCAAAAAGTGTCACATTTTGCAATTTTTTCTGAAAATCCTGTTTTTGACATTTTGTCACAAACCGCTAGAAAAATCATCCCAAAATGTTTAGGTCATAAACTCCTAAGCTACATCGAATACCTCAACATTGGATCAACAAACAACAATGACCACAATAAATTATTGGCAAGAAAACAGAGTTTAGTAATCTTCTTAGACCCCGTCATTGCTGCTTCTGGCTATGTATATAACACATATTATATTAATATGTATGTAAGCTAATAGCTTATTTCTGTTTACCATTTGTACTATTGCTTTTATATTAATGCATATTGTCTGCGACGTAGCAGAAGGGAGTTACAAACTCTTTCTTCTACATATCTTGCACCTTGTACTTGTACCTTGTTATTACATTAATGCATACTAATGCATATGTATGTGTTGAATTAATACTTTAGAACTGGTATTCCCTTATTTTTGCTTTTCCAGTTTGCATATAGCTTTTCTTTTCCTGCTCAGGAATTCCTACAGGGAAATGTGTTCCTTTCAACACCAGCGTCAACACATGTGAGATAAAAGGATGGTGTCCTGCTGAAATCGACACCATCAAGACGTAAGATAATCCTGTAAAGTGATGGAGAGTTTTTTATAAGGCTTTACAATCACTGTTCTGTACTGTTATACTAATGAAAAAGTTATATGATTATATGAAAGTCATGTCAGATACATTTCTGTTGGGGCAGCTCTCTTAGTCACTAACCTAGTAATATTTATCATGCAGATAGTTTTCTTTGTCTGGCTTTTGAGATAATTGAGAAGGCAGGCCTTCGACCCACTACAGTGGATTTAAACTGAATTGTATCCACTGGTAGAAATCTGAGCCATGACACACCGTAATAAGCAAAGACAACTTTGTGTGCTGACTTTGTGCGGCTGAAGAAAAATAACCCATTTAAACACAATACTGTTTGTGTGTTGGTCTGTCTTTTCTCTTGTTCTGTGTTCCCCCTTCCCCTCTCTGTCAGTACGCCAATGATGGAAGTTGAGAATTTTACCATTTTCATTAAGAACAGCATCCGCTTCCCAACCTTCAACTACACCAAGTATGACAATTATAATTCTAAATATGATGATGATGATGATGTCTGACATGTTGATACGATGATATGTGTCTGTGTGCAGAGGAAACTTCCTTCCTACCATCACTAGTGATTACATCAAAAAATGTAACTATCTTCAGAGTGGGAGATGTCGTCCGCTACGCGCAGCAGAACTTCACTAAACTGGCAGACAAGGTAGAGTCAAGACGCACTTTTAAGGTTTGTGGGGCAAATTCAAGTCATGTCTTTGTAAGAAAATTCAAAATTCAAGGCAGATGATTTTCTGGACCTTTATAAAGCTTCTCAGACTTACTCATAAGAACACTGAGAACTGACTTAAAAGTAAAAGAATTTTTGGCTCAAAGCTGCCCTTAAAAGTTATTTATATTTAAGTTAGTTATCAAGCATCTCAGACCTATTTTCAGTGAAGTGTAGGAGTAAATCTTGAGTGTCAGTCTCCGGAGCTGATTCACAGCATTTGCTGTGCTGCAAACGGGATTTTGGATGACGCTGTAGGCAAGGATCAATCACTGAATAGCTTTCTCAAAAAAAATTCAAAGGTAATTCTCAAATAAATTCACATTGAATGGTGAAATTCCTAAGAGGAGTTTATTCAACACACATTTGACAATAAATTATTTTCAAGAGAATACATTATAACATTTGAAAAGTTGATCATTAAATGAGCACCATCAATTGCGCCTACAACTCCTGTGAAGCTGGCCTAGTGGTCAGAAGACTATAAAGGCACCATACAGCCCATTTACCATTAGTAACCATTACAAATGTTTGTGACATAATTGAAATATAATCATTCCTTTGCATAGGTCTAATAACTAAACACCTAAAGATCAGTTTCCTGAACTGAACCAATGCGACAATAATACATTGTTTCAATTTCCAACTGGTCCTGTTTGCTTTCACAATATTTATAGAGCAAAGACGATGAGGGACACAACCGGTAGATCGGGAGCTGTTAAAAACAGAAAGCAAACAGGGCCCTACAGAATCCATCCATCCAACCATCCATCCATCATCAACCGCTTATCCTGCGTACAGGGTCGCGGGGGGGCTGGAGCCTATCCCAGCTGACATTGGACGAAAGGCGGAGCGCATCGCAGGGCTACAGAGTCCATTACTTTTAATAAAGACTTGGCTGGTACTCCATCAAGGGGGCTGGAAAGAAACTCTCATTTGTGATACTGTTTTTAAAAGCTGGTTAAATCTATCATGTTGCCGGTGGGGGGACTCTGAGCAAGAGGCACAGGCGGTAATAAAGGCTCTAATTGACGCCACCTTATCAGTAAAATAAGACAGTAACAATTCACTATCATTACTTTTAGCTGTGGCACAAGGAGGAGCTGAATTTACCAGCTCCACAGTCTTAAATTTTAGAGACTGGATTTTTTTCCATCTGCACTCTGCTTTTCAGCATTCCCTTTTAAGGCTGCAAATGTTGTTGTTTGTCCAGAGCTGCTGTAGACTTAGGTCTTAATTAATTAATGCATATATCCCTACACACTACATACATAAAAAGTTGAATATGTGAAAGGGGGCTATCTGTACTTCTTCTATTCTGTATTTATGTTCTTCACTGTTGCAGTACTTTGCGTTTCTTCATACTTTGTATGTACACAAAGGCAAACTAGTAAAACCTACATGGTAATAAAGTGTATTCTGATAAATATGAAATTCTATAAATGACTATAATAATACATTAATCATACAGTAATAATAAATAAGTCCTGTTTTAAATGACACCTACAATGGTAGCTTCCTGTGATTGGTTCAAATAGTGTTCACCCCAGAAATACTCCAGAGCTCACTTGACAGCGGTCAAGTCCACCAGCAGTAGTTAGGGCCGCACCAGAGTTCGAGTCCAGCCTTCACACTGACCAAAACAACCTGCACAAACGGGGGTAAACGCTCCAGGGTTCTGTTCAACTGAACCAAACAAAGTCAGTGTAAACTAGCCCAAAGTCTCAAATCCAGTGACTTAATTCTGACCTAAAGTCTAAAGTCAAGTTGCAAGACCTTGTGACCAGTATCATGAGTAGGATTTCCCTAGAATTTTTTTATACTCTAAAAAAAAAAATAAAAAAAAAATACTCTAAATCATCACCTATGACCCACTAGAATTGTGTGGCAGTGTCTGTATCTGCGGAGACGGTCCCATCTGTCTGATGTTCTTTTTACAGGGGAAACCTCTTACAGTGGTCACACCTGTCCGGGTCAAACTGACCACTATAAGCGGATGATTATTTGACTTTATTTCTGTATATTTATTCCACGAAAATTAAGTAATGAAATGGACAATTACTCTATTTACTTAATTTTATTAACTGTTTCAAACAGTACAGCTTTTCAAATGTACAAATAAGATGACTATACAGTGCTATTCAATATCCACACAAAAATACAAACTAAGTGGTACAGACAGAAAATTAATAACTGTACTGATAATTATAGTAAAATTAATCATAATAATAGTAGTAATTGTAGCAGTGGGTGTCAAGCAGGAACATACATGAGAGCAAGAGACCACTGAGCTTGTATAATTACCTCTATTTTTCAGCTGGGCTAAAATCACTGATGTATTTTCAACTATTTCTCTTATTTTCTTACTGGGTGCAGCCTATTATCAATAACTCAAAATCTCAATCCTCAATATTCACATCCGGTGAATGACCGTATTAAACAATACCTGTTTCAATATTATCACTTCACATCTCACATCAACTTTATAATCGTTCGCTTTTCACCGCATGAGCAATAGCCAAAATCACAATAACCAGGACATCATAGTACACCATATACACTGTATGAATACTCAGTTCTACAGACACCAGACTCCATTCAAAGTAGCATCAGAGTCTGACAGTGTGGGGTTGCACAAGGGGTGCTGGACGCTGTGTGTAAAAATAGAGCTGGTTTTGTGCAATTTATGCTGGTTATCCTACCACCGTATCAGTAGTGCTTGGTTCAGAGTTCCTCACATCAGGGATCTTCAGGTCTCATCAGGTCTCATGTGGGTTGGCTCAGCATCAACTTGAACTCAGTTCAAATAATAAAAAAATAAAAAACTGGCCTGCAGTCACTGACATGGCCAGAATAGTTCATTAGTTAAAGGCACAATATGTATTTTTTTGGCTTAAAAAATATAAGAAATCACTATATCCATGTTATATATTTTTTAAAGTTGTGTATTTACATTATCCCGACAGTTCCAATTAACTTCTAAATCCAGAGAAATTAATATTTTAATTCAAGACACGGGCCGTGTCTTTATTTCCGCTATGTCGCCCGCCTATCACGTCATATCCGCGTTTGCCTCTTCCTTCCTCATGGAACTCGGCGGAACCGCCAAACTCAAAGAGGAACACTGACAGTATAAGGGGAACACCACGTATAAAAAAGTCGGCATTTCGGCATTCAAGCGAAGGCGGAAAGAAGCTGAGAGAGAGGCCGACAACAGAACGATTTTTACTGTTTTCATAACGCTATTTCATCACTAAATCCATATCTGAAAAGTTTTGAGGCTGAGAAATCAACTGTGTAGATGTCGAATATCGGCAGTTTTACTATAAATGATGGCGTAATCGAAAATGTGCTCCAACGTTTTGAGTTGTGACGCTCCGCAACCGTCAGCGGGGGGAGCTCGCGAATCAGCCCGCGGGAGAAGCTTACGAGCCGGCCTGCCAGATCAGCGCACAGAGCCCTCAGACACGCAGACCACTGCAGCCAGCACGGCCGAGTGAAGACCCACAGCTGGGAGATATTTTTAACGTTCGTACCGCTGTTATTCTGTCATTACATTCTGAGTAATTTTGTAAGGTTTTAACTTAAATCAAGAGACATCTGGATCATGTACTGAAAAATAGTAAGAGAAAATCTGGTCGTGTGAAACTTCGGAAAAAATAAACAAATAGAAAGAAAGGGGACTGTCTTTGCTTTATTATTATTATTATTATTATTATTATTATTATATTACACATTACATAGTGTACAGTATAGTTGTGGTCACAGTATTTGCCTTTTATTTGCTTTTATTTTATATATTTTTTATGTATGTCTTGTTAAGTTAAAACCTACAGTTAACCCGATTCTGAGCTTTTGTTCTGGGGATAAAACCTGGCCATTATAATAATTAGAGAGATTTAGAGAAATGCAGGCAACCTCAGCGCTCAGGGTGTTGCGCAATACCAGCAAGAACGCATCGTCTCAAACAGTCAGCAGTGTTTCGTGTGCTCGTGACATTGCAAGTTCATTCTTCCAAGAACGACTAGCAAGAATGTTCTCCCCAAGAACACAAGTCCGTTCTTTGCATTCTTGGTTTTGAGAAACACCCATTATTACCTCGCCAGTGAACATGTTTTCTGCTGGAGATGCCAGATTCGCTGCTTGACAGTGACAATGACAACAACTCCCATGAGCCCACGCACTTTCCGACGCCATCAAAGTACGCCTTTTGTTATTATTTTGATTGAGTGACCCCTGGTGGACAAAAGTTCCATACTGTGCGTTTAATAGCCTTTTCAAATGATTTCTCAGATGTTCATTCCTCGTCACGCTGCTGGCGCTTTTACCAGCTTCGTAAAAATGCGCGCTCCTACTGCAATGAATTGAAAAAGATGATGGTGTCAGAAAAAAAAATGCTTTGGTGTACACGGACCGCGACTTCCGTGTTGTTGTGTTTTTAACCCTATGTGACCTGGGTTACAATAAAAGGTACAATGAGCTCTTTAAGATGGTGCCTGACACATTAAGAGCTTTTTGGTTAGCAAAAGGATTTTAAATTCTATTCTGGATTTTACAGGAAGCCAATGCAGAGAAGCTACAACAGAAGAAATATGATCTCTTTTCTAGTTCCTGTCAGAACACGTGCTGCAGCATTCTGGATCAGCTGAAGAGTCTTAAGGGACTTATTCAGCTTGATAATAAAGAACTGCAGTAATCCAGTCTAGAAGTAAAAAATGTGTGGACTACTTTTTCTGCATCATTTTGAGACAGGATATTTCTGATTTTTGCAATATTATATAGGTGAAAAAGGCGGTCCTTAAAGCTTGTTTTATGTAGGAGTTAAAAGACATGTCTTGATCAAAGATAACTGAGATCC
>JALXJV020000003.1:971743-1023281 GCA_024633595.2 Lepomis macrochirus
TTGAGTTTGTTCACAGGAAACCTGCAGTGGATGGGTCACAGAGCCAGACACCCAAAAAACAAGAACCAAAGTAGCTACTGATATGGAGCTGTTTTACATGGACTCTGGAACATTCTTCCCACAGCACACACCATAGCCATAATAGCATATTTTAATCTGTCTCAATTTCAAGTTCATGTCTTGTTTATTCCCTTTCCCCATATAGCAGCAGTATTATTAGTATGTAACTAGGGACCTCCTTGTTCATAATAAAGAGGAAATGGCCCGGAGATGCCTCAGAACGGTTGGAGTTTGTAACTGAGTGCATCTCTGTCCGCTCTCCTCGATGAGTGAAGAAAAAAGCCATTAGCTCTCTTGTCTTTCTTCCTTGTTTGATATTTTAGATGTCCTAAACCCTGGCAGGACCACAAACTGTTTTACGCCCAGTCACCTCATGAGTGACCTGCTGCACTACTGAGGACCAAAAAATCAAGTTACGCCATAGGGAAACCCATTTTTAAATGAATACAGGAGTGATTTTGAAGGTGCCTGTGTGGTTTTTAGCTTTGACCCATAAGACATGTTTACCAGTCTGTGTGTGTGTGAGGAGGTGTTAAGCTTTCTGCCCCTATGGTTTGCTGCTGGTAATGCACTCTGCTCCTCACACACACACATTCCAAATATGGTTGGATACGCAACTGAGTGGTCCTCATAAGGAAGGATCAGTAACAGAAAGACATTTTACAAATGTTAAATGTCACAATTATTGGATAAGGGAAGATTGTCTGCAGGAGATGCTAAAAGCAAATGAATCCTTTGGAGGAGCATATGTAAACAAAGTAAACATTTTGAGTGCGCGAAAAATCAGTTGAACCAAAGTCAAAGTCAAAGTCAAAGTTTATTTATATAGCACTTTTAAAAACAACAGAGTGTTTAACAAAGTGCTGTACACTATACTATACTTATGCGAGCAAACCAACATGACCATCATACAGGAAATAAAAGACAATAAAGACAATAAAGAATAAAACAAACTCTCACATAGAGTCAAATGCCAAACTGTAATAATAAGTTTTAGATTGATTTAAAATAGTAATTGTTTGAGACTGCCTGATGTACAGGGGCAAACTATTCCCACAACTCCGGTCCTGCCACTAGGGAATGCTCTTTCACCCCTGGTTTTCAGCTTCTACCGTGGAGCGACTAGAAGCGAATGGTCAGCGGACCTAAAAAGCTCTTGGCCGGGCGTACACATACTATACTTATCTTGAACAAGCCAAGATGACCAAGATACAAGAAATAAAAGACAATAAAAACAATAAAAGAATAAAACAAACTCTCACATAGCGTCAAATGCCAAACTGTAATAATAAGTTTTAAGATTCGATTTAAAAATAGTAATGGTTTGAGACTGCCTGATGTACAGGGGCAAACTATTCCACAACTTTCACCCCTGGTTTTCAGTTTCACACGTGGGACAACTAAAAGCAAATGGTCAGCAGACCTAAGCGCTTTTGACGGAGCATACTGCCTAATCAGTTCCGTCATATACCTAGGAGCAAGGCCGTGAAGTGATTTAAAAACAAACATCAAAATTTTAAAATTAATTCTAAAAGAAACTGGTAACCAATGAAGAGAGGAAAGAACAGGTGTAATATGTTCACGCTTTCGTGTTCCTGTCAGCAAGCGAGCTGCAGCATTCTGGACCCTCTGCAGTCTAGAGAAAGAGGCCTGACTAATGCCTATGTAGAGGCCATTACAGTAATCTAGACGCGATGAGATGAAAATATGGAGGAGTTTTTGAAAGTCTCTAGAAGACAGAAATGATTTCACCTTGGTGAGTTGTCTCAACTGGAAAAAGCTCGATTTAACTACCAAGTTAATCTGTTTGTCCAATTTAAAATCACAATCCATAGTGAAGCCTAAGTTTTTGACATAGGGCTTCACTAATGGATTCAACTCACCAAGATCAAAATTTTGTGATTCATAAGTACCTCCGGGGGTAAAAAGTATAACCTCTGTTTTGTTTTCATTAAAACATAAGAAATTTTGTGCCATCCAGGCCTTAATTTCCTCAAGACACTGTAGTAAAGGTGCTAATGTACAAGTGTCTTTTCTATTCAGAGGCAGGTAAATCTGGGTGTCATCAGCATAGATATGAAATGATATTCCAAATTTCCTAAAAATATGACCCAGGGGCAATAAATACAAAGGCCGAACAACATAGGCCCCAAAATGGAGCCCTGGGGACCCCAGGCGTGAGAGAAGCCATTGAGGAGACAAATTCTCCAATGCTGAACTGAAAAAGTTCTTTCAGACAAATACTGACTTAAACCATGCCAACGCAATACCCTCGATACCAACACATTCTTCCAGACGTGAGATTAAAATCCCATGGTCTAAGGTATCAAATGCAGCTGAAAGATCCAGTAATAATAAAATCGCACAATTTCCTGAGTCCGTAGTAAGTAACAGATCATTTGACACCCTCAACAATGCAGTTTCTGTACTATGAAGAGACTTAAAACCAGACTGGAACACTTCATGGATACCATTTAAATTTAAAAATGCATTCAACTGTTCAAATACAACCTTTTCGAGTAATTTAGACAAGAGCGAAAGTTTAGAGATCGGGTCTAAAATTAGCAAGGAGTGATGGATCCAGATTAGATTTCTTAATTACCGGTTCCACCACTGCATGCTTAAAAGATTTGGGTACAACTCCTGCAGTCAGACTACTGTTTATAATAGCAAGGAGCGAGCTAATAGCTTCAAATGAATCCTTTAATAGTTGTGGAGGAACAATGTCTGTGCAACACGTAGATAATTTCATTTTGACAAAAATCTCCCTCAATGAAGTAAGAGACACCGGCACAAACTGATTCAGGACAGCTGAGCGCTCAACGACAATAGGTTGGAAGGTCAAAGAAGATACTATATTCGATCTAATTGCATCAATTTTATCAATAAAAAAGTTCAAAAATTGTTCACACAGTTCAGCAGAAGGTTCTAAGCAAACAGCTTGAGGAGTATTCAAAACACTATTAATGGTACTAAACAGTACAGATGGTTTATGGGAGTTACTACTGATTATATTCGATAGGTATTTTGATTTCTCCAATCTCACACATTTTTGATATTTAGACAAATTGTATCGTAGGATGTCAAGTGAGATCTGTAGCTTATCCTTCTTCCAGCGGCGTTCTGCCTTTCTGCATTCGAGTCTTATAGCTCTAGTAGTAGTATTCAGCCATGGTTGAACTCTACGTCTATCTCGAACTGTCCTGAAAGGGGCAATAGTATCCAAAATGCTTTGGCAAGTTAAAAAGAACGATGAAGTTAATTCTTCGGTAGTTAGTCCCCGTAATGGCATCAAATAATCCAACTCAATTGAGTTGAAAGCCTCAGAAAATAAATGTGAAGTTGTCGGCTTTATTATCCGACGAAGACGTTTTGGAGCAGTCACTTTATAGTCACGAGAAGTACATATCTCAAATAGGACAGGCAAATGGTCAGAAAAGGTGGCATCACAAACGTTGATGTTACCAATAGGCAAGCCATATGTCAAAACCAGATCTAATGTATGCCCACATATATGAGTCGGACAAACAACAGACTGAGTTAAATTAAAAGACTCCACAAGATTTAAAAAAGCTTTGACTAGGGGCTTTTCAGGACAGCACACATGGATATTAAAGTCCCCACAATTAAGACCGGTCATATTTGGTCATGACATTGGCTAAATAATCAGAGAAATCATCAATAAAATCTTTGTTATAAGTAGGTGGGCGGTAAACCACAGTGCACAGTACAGGATGGTTCAGATCAAATTCAAAAACATTAAGTTCAAAGCTGGAGTAGGATAAAGCAGGCAGATGCCTACAGTTTAAGTGTTCTTTAAAATAGTTGCTACTCCACCTCCGGCGTCCAGTAAGCCGTGGAGAGTTAAAATAGGTGCAGTTCAAAGGTAAAACTTCAGAAAATACACTTGACTCACCAGACCCGACCCAGGTCTCAGTCACACACAACATATCCAGGTCCTTGTAGGTAAAAAAGTCGTTCAAAATAAAGGACTTGTTGGCCAATGATCTAGCATTGACCAAAGCTATCCTCACAGGAGTAACGTTAGAGTCTTTCAGCGACGGAGATTCAAAGACCAAGGATCGGTGGAGAGTTGCGTCCACACCTCTTTTAAACCGGGAAGCCTGGGATTTAAGGCCCATAGACCGATGGAAAGTTACATCCCCAGCTCTTTTAAACCTGGATGCCCAGTAAGTTGTAACCGAAGGCTTTTTATCCGGGTCCACGTCAGTCACAGGTACCAGCCACCTGTACACAGGATCCACGGAGCGCCGAGGCGCATAACGGCGATAGTCCACATCACAATCCCCGAACATCCCGCGAGGATCAACATTCGGGAACAAAGCCAAGAAAGTCTTTATTTTCACCAACCGACCACCTCGATTCCCACGGCGTCTGAATCGCTTCTTTCTCCTGGGAAAACATGGAGATCGGCAGGTATTTCACACAGGAACGGTGGAGGAGAGGAATTGTTTGTTCCACCACGGCTCACAAAATCGATCGGCACATTCTCCAAACCAGACCTGATGCTCAAAAGCGTTTGACGATCGTACGCTAACAGAGAGTCTGTAGTATTTAAAATAGTGGATAAAAACAAAGTAAAAATCCCCATAACCGGGAGCAGCAGACGGCCAGCCATACCAACAGGCGCCATCTTTCAAATGTTGTTATAGTGATAACATTTTCGGCCATATTGCCCAGGCCTAGTTCATGACATCAGGAAACATGCTTTATTCAAATAAGGACAGACTGCTACACATAAAGTATTTGCATTCTTTCTTTTGGAGGAGCACAGCTGTTCATAAACTGCTTACAAGTGTGTTTATATGTGAGTGAGTCAGAGAAACCCAAAGAGAACCGAGGGAATTAAAGAAAGAAAGGCACTGACTAGTTAAAGGACATGTTGGAGAGCACTGAAATGTTTTACTAGAGCAGAAACATTCCTCCCTCAAGTCAGTTGTTTTCTATTACAGCAGTCTGTAACGACCATACAGTGCAAAATCTCTCTGCACAGTTCATTTTCCACGGCGAGAGCCTCGCCGAGACCCTGGTCCCTCTCGCATCACAACCATCTAACGTCTAACAGCAGGATCAGAGGCAAGTATACCACTGCCCCCCCCCCCCTCAAAAGTTATTCCCCACTGTTTGTCATCAGGCCTCTTATCCACTTGTCAACACGAACGCCATAGTTAGTTTGCACAATAGTTTCATATTGCTAGCTGGCGTTTATAAATGTGTGCGTTGATTCATTCATTTGAGTTTGCCAACAGAATCAATTCAATTTGAACATTATTTACACATGTAGATCTCCTGTTTTTAAAAAACAAAACTAAAACAAAACAAACAAAACTACTTGACTAACCAAAATTGTACTTTAAGTATTAACTTTAAGTAAACTTTTATAAGACATGTTATCCTGTTCTTATTTTGAAAATTTTACGTCCCTTACCTAAATTATTCAGAATTCGTTGCAGTCATGTTCTCAACTGTATTATAATGAATTAATATCATATTCTACATATCCCTGTTTTAACTTTTCTATTCAATAAAGTGGTGGAAAAAGGGTTATTAAAAAACAAATCTAACTTTATTTCAATAAATCTCATTGGCCCAAACAGGTCAATTGCAAAAAAACTTGCTGTTGGACCCTTTGATGCTGTTGATATATCAATAAACTAATATTGGTCAATAGTATGGTGATGAGGTAACATCACTTCCAGGCACTGGTTATTCATAAAAGGTAAAAGCACTTATTTGAAAGCAACTCTGGGGGAAGTTAATGTACAGTTAGCTTTTCCCATGTTAAAGATAGAACATGGCATTTGTTGTATAGACTGTCAAGGACTTGAGGGAGATTTTGAGCAATATAAATAAATAATATAAACAGCTGTTGTTTGTTATTATAAAGATTATAAAGGTAAATTATAAAGGCAAAGAATCTGGGTGAAAGAATGAATTAGAAGGTAGCAGGGATCATCTGAGCTACAGAGAGAGCTGAGGGGAGTAAAAAGGGTTTTGTGGTCCTGCCTGCTCTCATTGGCTGGACATGAATGCTTCACTGGACAAAAAGGTGATCACATCAACTTGCCTCTTTGTAATAAGGATCAACATAGGTAACAGTCATATTGGTCAGAAGAAGAAGAGAATATAACAACAACAGTAAGTCGCGTTTAGCACAGCCTGTAGCTTTGTCCTGTTGTTCCAGCTCTGATTAGTGTCACTGAGTTCCCATGCTCTGGAAGCCGAACACTCTTAATACAGACACAGGGCAACACACACACACACACACACACACAAAGAAACACACATCCCTCTAACCCTGTTTCATCTCTCTGAGGACCCTGAAATAGCAGTGGGTATCTCAGGATTCTACAGGCTTCTTACTGGGTCAAGATAAACTGTGTGTGTGTGTGTGTGTGTGTGTGTGTGTGTGTGTGTGTGTGTGTGTGTGTGTGTGCGTGCGCGTGTGTGTGCAGGCTGTTACTACAAGCTGGACTGATTTTATAAGTGGATACAACTGACCTCAACATGATTACTCAAATACAAAACATTTCTCACATGAACAATTTTAACTGTTCACTGTCCAAAAAGCCAGACCAGGAGGATGAGGTCCCATCTGGTCTGTTCAACTGCTGTATCTGACAAGAGAAAAAATATCTAGAAGCACTGTGAGATGTTGAAAGCAATTGTGTTGACCAGGTTAGATTTTCCATCTCCTTTCGTGTGATTGGTCCCAGTGATGGTAAATCAGTTGCTATCCTGTACAAGCTTCACAACCACACAGAAAAGCCAAAGGCTGGCAGTCACAAGCGCCTTAAAACTCTAAATGCACTCTAAACACTTGAGAAAATATGGTGGCACTCAAAACACACTCCAAGTGTTTGAAAAAGGTTTACACACAACCTAAATAGCAAATACAGTATATATAAGACAGACCCTCCTGTTCTGGTCGTGTATTTTAACCTTCATGAA
The DNA here is from genome assembly GCA_024633595.2 of Lepomis macrochirus. Classification (NCBI taxonomy): domain Eukaryota; kingdom Metazoa; phylum Chordata; class Actinopteri; order Centrarchiformes; family Centrarchidae; genus Lepomis; species Lepomis macrochirus. The sequence continues at coordinate 978,776 of JALXJV020000003.1, forward strand.
TTTATACTACACAACATTTTTAGCTTCGAGATGCACTCCAATCAAATATTTACATGAAGTTTTTTTTGTGTCTCTCCCTGGGTTTCCATGACGATAACAGCCAGAGGAGAAGTCAGAGATGTATGGGCAGACATGCAGATCAAGATGTTTGCCAAGAATGACTAAACAAAGATGCTACAGTGTATTTCAACAATGTGTAAACAACCATGCAGTGGACATGCACTGGGCTCCCGGTACTGCGCACACACACACACACACACACACACACACATATCCTAAGTGTCTATGTAAAAACATGTTGGGGCTATTATTCACAATCATACCATCCAAAGTATGATCAGTACTTGGGGTAGTCTGGAATGATTGATGAACTAATTAGTGTCCTAACTGAATAAATAAGTTAAGAGTGAACTTTGCATCCCAAAAAAAATAAAAACAGTGGAGCCTCTACAAAAGGCCCAAAATGGTTTCTTTCCCCCAAGAAAGGGAAATCAGGACACCAGAAGAAAGAAGTTTTGCTTTTTGAACAAAAGAACATACAACTAGTTTCAGAATGGTTTAAGCTATTATCAGCACGTTTTAGCCCTTTTACCAGTAAGCTAGCAGGACATGTTTGGTATAAAGGTGGAAATTAACGAATTACAATTACTCACCTCACTGTAATTGAGTAGTTTATTTATGTACTTGTACTTTTGATGATTTTTATAAACCTGTAATCTTACTTTTCCTTTCTTAAGTTTGTTTAGTTTAAAGAGGTGGTATTCTGCTTTTTGGTCTCTTCCCTCTCCTTTATTGAGTTATATATCTTTTTTGTGCTGTAACAGGTTTGCAAAGTGAAAAAGCCCAAAGTCTAGCCCAAAGGAGTTTCCATCTCCCACAGAAAGCTCTGCACAGACCCACTTGAAAACAGCTCGTTTGTAGTCCAGCCCTTCACTTCCTTTACTTGTGACATCACAATGCAAACGCGTCATAAAGCTCGCCAAGCGGCTGGTGGGGTCAGGCCACGCCCTCAAACCAAACTAGTCTGAGCTGAGGCCCTTTGGCTCGACTCGCCTTTGTTTGGGTTTCCATTGTAGAAAAGTTGGACCTGTACCTGCTTCCAGGTACTTTTTTTCATATCACCTCACCTTCGTCGAGGTTCCAAGTGAGCTGAGGGAAACTAAAATGTAACGTGAAAAAACAACAGACTGCTGCTTAGTCAGTGCAGTGAATATTCACTATTCACTGCATCATCATTGCACCAGACAGAGGCAGCAACAGGAAGTTTATTTTACAGTCTTCGACTTCCATTTCATCACTAAATCCACTTCTGAGAAGTTTTGAGGTCAGAAATCAGCTGTGTAGATTTGAATATTGACAGTTTTAGAGAAGTGATGGAGGAACAAAAGTGTGAAAAGTGTGAGTTGAGGAGCTCCGTAAGTGGCGGCGGGGGAAGTTTGCGGCGACCCGCGGGAGGAGCGTGTGAGGCCGGCCAGCAATCACATCTGTCAAGTGCAGGAGAACAGCAGCTTCATCATCAGGCAGTGTGAGCTGTGAAAAACTGCTGTATTAAGTTACTGCTAATGCAAACGGAATATTTTCTGCTGCTGCAGCATAAAAGCATTTAATTGGCAAAACACTAGCTGACTTTTATTTTGAATTAGTGACAAGATTAGCGATGACCACTCTCATTTGTCAAAAATGCGTCTACACTAGGGCTGTACATTATTTTTCAAGGCAATTAATCTGATGTTTATTTTCATGTATTCTAAAGAAAAAAAGCTGAATATTACTCAATAAACAAGCCAATTGCAGTCAGTCACAGATCGTCTGTAATGTTACTTTCAGCTGTTTTCTTGCTCATACATGGCCGTTAAATGAACAGGAAATATGACACGGCCGAACGTTAAATGACACACGGTGTAACCTTTCGTTACCATGACAGCAGCGGGGCAGAAATTACTTTTAACATGAAGGCGATGAAGAAATACATTTTAATGGACCACGCGTCCTCGTGCTGATAATGCGCCCTGTTTGTGTGCAGACAGAAAGTAAAGGATTTGCGGTGCTTCCGTCAGTTCACGTATTCGTGGACAGCAGTTGTGCTGCAGTGAAGCTATTTCCAGTTCACAGAGCTCATGGAGCAGCACGCTGTTGAGCTGGAGCTTGTCCAGAGGAATCCCACCGGATGCAGTGACGCTTCGATGCACGTAATGCGGGTCGACGAATCGCCCCAGCCCTGGTCTACACAACAAGACAACTGTCATTTCAACAGCTCTCTGACAGCGGACCAGTTTGAAATATTGCAGTGAGTAATGCAGCAGTCAGCAGCAGCAGACACAGAGAGCTGTTAGATAAAGAGCTGCAGGCCACAGGCTGCACACCTCCACCTTCAGCCAGGCAACCAACTCCTTTCACTTTCACTGTTCGCAGACTCATGTGTGCAGCATAAAGTCAGATCATGGCTGCTCACAGAATTATGGAAAATACCAATAACTGCCCCGCAACATTTTGTTAAGCTGCCCCAGACTTCTGTGAAAGGTGGTATTAAAAGGCATCTGCTTTTACCACCAGTAACTACAGGTGCTTCAGGCTCAATAACGGCGCAGCTGCATAACAGCGTCAAAACCGGTTAGTTAATATATCATGTCAGTCAGAGTTACATTTACAGTTACAGATGTAACTCCTCAGTGAACTGCCTCCTGGGCTGCAGTATGAGAGCATTTCCTACTTAAGTAGGGTTCATTATGGATTTTACCATGTTTTTGTTTGTTGTTCTTTGTTCTGTTCACCCCGATATAAGCTAATAAAAATGTTCCTTTTGATTAAATTGAAAATATTAAACAGTAATATGGCAATTATTTTAGGTTAAAAAAGTTAGTAACGTTTACTCAGTAAATTTTAAATGAGCTACTTTTTACTTTTATTTGAGTAGATTTTCATACCTGTAACTTTACTTGTACTTAAGTCAAAGTTCACCAAAGTAATTGTACTTTTAATTGAGTAGAACATTTTTATCCTCTTGCCACCTCTGGCCAGATGATCCACCATCATTTTCAGAGGGTTAAAAGAAAGCCGAGTAACTGAGACCTGAGGAGGAGAGCAATTCCAGCTTTTAGATCATACTGCATTATTCAGATGAAATTGTTTTTTTTATAAAAACAAGAACGCTCCCCTGGAGGGCAAAAAAGACGTTATTTTCCACTGCCTGCCAACTAGGAAGTGACACACTGTTACTTTGAGTTGCCAAAATGCCGGGTGGATGTCGTACCTAGGCTGTGTTTCTACAGAATTCTGTCTGAGAAAAACCTGACAGCAGTTAGGTGAGGGATTCCCCACGAGGTAAACATACACATCACCACATTCGAGTGCTAGCAGGGAGCTGGAGGATTTTAACGGCAGAAATACGGCAGCGGTGCTGTATACGGATTGCAAGTGCCCAAATCTTTGTTTATTGACTTGAGAAGTGACCCAAACCATCGTGGGTAGGAAAATTTAACGGCTTTTTCTGCGTCTCCATGGGGAGTCTGGTGTGAGCCGCTATCCTGCTGTGTTGTTCTGCCCTCCAGGTCACCACGCATGTCACGCGACTGAAAACTAGGAGTATGGTATATTATAAGCAGGTTAATAGGCTATGAAAATCCTGTATGCACATTTTGCTAACATTTTGTTTAAGAATAGAGTAGCATATTTTGTACACTTTCCTTTACCAATCATTGAACATGTTAAAGGGGCTAAATTATTTTTTTTAATAAAATCACTTATGAATATCAATTTTCAATAAATAACTTTTTTACTGCCCATTTGTCAACGAGTTACTTAAAAATAAACCACAAGTCTGCTTTCTCAGTCCGTTGGAACAGTCACTATTCTTCTTAGGGGCCTAGCAGTGACGGGAACCTACTTAAATATGCTGATGACATGGCCTTGGTGGGACTTCTCACTGTTCGTTTTTCATTTAGAAGCTGGGGAGTTTTAGGGCCAGCCAACACATACTTCAGATGGCATATAGGGGCTCGGTAGAAAGCATCTTCCAGTTTAATATAGCAGCTTGGCAACCTGAATGTGAAAGACAAAAACAAGCTTTCCACAATTGTTAATTTTGCGGGAAAGTTGATCGGCAAGCCACAAACGCAGCTTGGTGACGTATTAGACAGTGTGGTACTCAGGAAGGCCAGACAGCTATCTGCAGACGCCTTACACCCACTAAACCCCCATCTGGCAGTCGATTCAGTGTCCCAAGGGTGAGCTGGAACATCTATAAAAGATATTTTATCTCCCATGCCATACAGGCACTGAATGCAAACTGACAGCACTTCTGTGTTTTTGTAGGCTGTAACCTGCCTTATTTCTGTCTGCTGCGCTGCTTTTCACTTTCTGCTTATGGCACAATTGTTGTTGTATGTTTATGGTAGCACAGTGCTGTACTCTTAACGCTGTGTATTTGTAATGTGTGATAATTTTGGTGTCATTGTTGTGTTTTTGTTTGGAGAAGTTGAAGATAAATTTCCACTAAGATGGACAATAAAGTCTAAAAATAATAATCGGGTGGGATTTTCTGCATGCGCGCTCCGAGCCTCTTGCAGACTGAATCTGAGCCGTACCCATGGCAGCAACAACGCAGCAAACTAAGTGGTGTCCACTAACACCAAAAAATGACACACAGACTCCAACACAAACGTGATTTAATGATTAAAAAACAACTAAAAAGTTTTAGGTGCTGAAGCTTGTCAGGCCTAATGAGAATCAGACTGAAGTTGGGTGAAAACACGGTCAAAGGCGTGAAGAGACCTCCGCTTTGTTTTTTGATATAAAAACCAACCCAGAGTTGGCTTTCATCCTATCGTACAGGTGAAACATATCATGATTTTGCACTTTAAGTTAGATAAGTTAGCAGTTGCTAACGTTATCCAGTGCCAAGTTCTCCAGTTGTATGGCTTTCCACATTACTTCACCAGCTAACGTGATCCATATTATTATCCTGTGTACCACTGGTATTATGTCAAAGTGTTGATTGTAGCCTGCAAGAAATGATGCAACGGTACAAAGCAAATGTGGAGCAATTTGTTGATACTAGCCCGTAGCGATGCAGGGCAGAGCAGCAAGCTACTTTAGCATGGATTTCCGCTGCTTGTTTCGTAATGTTCAAATTAGATTTATTGACGTTTTACTGATACTCAGGTAGACAGCTTCTCCACCGCCTCAGTTGCTATAACTAACATACACAAATAAAACGTAAGGGCTCAGGACAACACCACAGAAGAAGACCTAATTACTGCAGTAATGTTATTTACTGCGGTCTAACTGTTAGAAAGTGTGGCAACACTCTCAAAGCATCTGAGTTATTGCCTCTGCACACACATCACTACAGCCTCTTCGAGCTAACACTGACACAATGTTCCACTTTTGACCTGTCCTGCAGCCATCAGGTGCTCACTTTACCGATGGGTCCTGTATTTGATCCATTCTTCACCAGAGCCTCCTCGCTATGTAGACTTCTTCACTCTTTATGCTACGTCACCTGACTTCCTAAAGGCTTTGTCAAATTTACCAGCTTTTCCAAACAATTTGTCACTCTTTCAAACAACAGATTTTTAAGTAGGTCCTGGTATATTTGCTGTTGAAGAGTCAAGCGCTACTGCACTGAATCGTGCGTGCATGTGCGAGAGTTTGCCAATCTAGAGTCACCAATCGAGAAACTCCCAAGTTTTACCAAATTCCCACTGACCGCTTCTTCCTCTGTTGCACCAGTCATTTTTCTGAACTGCCAAGGTGAAATATTACCTCTTGTAGTAAAAAAAGTCATTTACATGAGCTGGAGAAATGGTTCAAAAACATACTTTGCCAGCCACTGTTAAATGTCACCATTGGAATACCTATACTTTGAATCTTTTAGCAGAGAAGACCAACTTGAACTTGAAAGTATCACTTTCAACAGATTTTAAGGTTTAAGGCAGCAGTAGAAGGTAGTAGAGGGTTTTGCTTTCACCCACATCATCCACTACTTCTTTTAATGCTATTTGTCAACTTACCAGCAACTTCCACAATGTCTCCAGGAACAATGTCTCGGGCTCTGACTCTCTGGACACTCTTCTTGTCCTGTCGGTACACCTTCCCCATCTCTGGCTCGTACTCCTTCAGAGCCTCAATGGCATTCTCTGCATTGCGCTCCTGCAACACAGAAAGGTTCTGAGTTTCTTTCAGTTTTTGGTAGAAAAATCTCTTCCAGCATGGTTTCTCTCAAGTGAACACAAAGGGCCAGATGTACTGAAGGTTTGCATGAGCAAAAACGTGTGCAAGCTTGATATCACCAGCAAATTAACGTGTAAGCTGACCTACTAACGGTGTGCACGCAGAATGACGTGCTGAAAAAGTGCAAGATAGCACCTGTTGTTCATTTACTACTTTTGCCTTAATGAATATGCAATTTGGGGCGTTTCAGTTTTATTGTGCAAAGTAATGGTCGTCAACGTGTGAGAAATGGGCTCGCATGAGTGTGCAGGAATACAAGAGTCTGACAGTCAGAAAGCACATGACAGAGCTGGATTGGTTTGGTCCAACCATAAAGTAACAACAGAATTCTGGTACACTGCAACCTTGCATATTTCCCATAAATGTGGCCACTGTGCCTCTATGTCATGCTAACTTTGCACTCATCGCCTCGGTTATAGAAATTCGGGGAAACTGCACGAGCCTCATACAGCTTCCAAAATAAACACAAATTATTTCAAACTCATAAATAGCACCCTCGTATATCCATGGAGGAATTTTGTAGTTCATCTGTGAAAGGCAGTAAACACAGTTAGGGGGGAATATAGTATAAAGCATGATATGGCCTGATTACATACAATATATCTGCATCTACACTCCCGTTAACTCCTTGTCTCAAGTAAAAATCTAGCTTTAAGCTATTCTGTATTATATTATAGGCATAAAATAATATATTTGGGAAATTTTTGGATTACAGCAGCAGATTGATTTAAAAAAACAACATCTTAAGACTCATTAATATAAAAGTAATTGCCTTGATATATGATTGTCAGTCTACAAAACCTTCATACACGCTGTTTACCTGCCACACTCCTACAATAGCATTGGCGATGAGAATGAGGAGGATGACTAAGGGTTCAACAAAGGCTGTGATTGTCCCGACCCCTTCTTCGAACCAAGCCAGGGTCTGTGAGACAAAAGACAAGATGTGCTTTCACTGTGGCTCTGGGTCACAAAGTGCTTTACAGGGATGGAGGGAGCATTATAAATTACAAAACAATGAAGACAAAAACTGTTTAAAACAAGACTTACAAAGGTTAAAAGAAGCATTAAAAGAGCAGACACGATAAAAATAGAAACAATAAAAACAAAACAATCCCAAGGGATCATAAATCAAAATGTAGTGAGCATGATAACTCATGTACAGAAACATTTCATATGTGTACGCACATAACTTAACAGTTTACACAAATACACAGTCCAGACAAACTCCACAGATTTGTCACAGACATGTTTGTGATTACTTGTATTTGTGATTGTGTATGTGTTTACATGTGCTGGTACACAGCGTAGTGTTTCCTTACAAAAGAGATGCATGCAGCAAGCAGCAAGATTCGAACCAACAGATCCTCGAACTGTTCCAGGACCAGTTGCCAAAGTGATTTCCCTGCACAGGGACACCAAGGAACACAATGAGCATAAAAAAAGAAAGGAAAAAGACTTTGATTTAGATGAGATCATGATGACGATAGAAAGAAAAGTAAGAGAACATGATATCTTAAACAGACAGGTAGATAGCTCACCTTCTTCAGCTGGCAATTCTGTGAGTAAAGAGAGTTCAAGGTAGAATGGAAGCAGAGAGGATAGAGGAAAAGAAAAAGATTGACATCATCAGCCCTGGTGCTTGGTTTTAGCAGGGATCAGTTATTTTAACTTTCGCACGCATTTGGTGCTAGGTAGTGTTGTTTTTGGCGGCCTATTGTAATTTTAGTTTTAGTCTAGTCTTTGTGTCAAGCTGTCATTTTAGTTTTTATTAGTTTTAGTTACGTTCATACTCTTTTTAGTCTAGTCAAGTTTCAGTCGACTAAAAGTCTGACCATTTTAGTCTAGTTTTAGTCGACAAAAACTGATGACATTTTAGTCTAGTTTTAGTCAATGAAAATTTTATTCTCTTTTTAGTAATGTAATTCTATTTAACCCAGTCAATATAATATAACTACCTACTAGTAGTATAAACTAAACCAAAATTTTCTTTTAGCCAAACCCATTTCAAACGAGGTTATCTTATATTATTGTTGCCTTAAAGACTTAAGAATATACATCCATTTCAGACACGGAAGTGACGGAACGGAAGATGCTCTGATTTGAAATTACAAAATTTATTTTACCAACCAAACATGTTAGAAGTGCACAAATTTAAATAAAATAAATAAAATAGCATCACATGATAATGGCAGAAATAAATGAATACATTCAAGTTTACCATAAAGAGAAACAAGGTGCTTGAATGCTCGAGCAAAAATAACATACTAAAAAGTGCAAATAAAATGTGTGTGTCTGTTACTTACTTGTATTGCTTGTAAACTGAAGTTAGATTTTGCATCCTAAAAACTATTAAAAGATATAATAATACTGCGGCGAGCAGGCCGAGGGATGTGAGAGAACGCCGCGAGGCGGTGGCGTGAGTGTTAATGAACGTCACCTGTGAGACGCACCGGTCTTGCATCTCTCACGGAGATTCTGTGTCAGGCTTAACTTTTGTCGCTTACGCTAACTCACCACCGCTCTGCACATAGCATCTGATTCTTCTAAATAATGCCGCGAGTGGGGCTTGAGGAAGTGACTTCGCCTATGCCTGCACAGTGCGCTCTGATGCTCTGAAGTGAAAGTACTGCAGAAATACTTGCAAACACCGACTAAACGAGAGCGAAATAACGGTATAACATTTCGGCCTCGTCTTGTTTTGGTCAACGAAAGTGTAGAGACATTTTATCATAGTTTTCGTTTTGTAAACCACATTTAGTCTCGCTTTTATTCGTCAACAATATTGCAAAATACATTTAATTATAGTCATCGCCACATGACCAGCATTTACGCTACGTCTCGTCTCGCTTTAGCATCGCGTGACAAAGGTTCGTTGACGACGATATTTCGTCATCATTTTCGTTGACGAAAGCAACACTAGTGCTAGGGATGGGCGATATCTTATCGTTCGCGATATATCGCGATAAATTCTCCTCACGATAAAAATGTTTCTCCTCACGATAATAACGATAAGTCTAGTTGATGACGTAGTTTTGTGTGCACGCGCGTGATTTACTGTTCATGTTTGCACTATTTTTACAATTATGACAGGGAGTACAGTTGTACTCTGTTGTAATTTTGAAACACAACTGAAGACATGGTTGGTGATTGTTACTTTTGCTGTTTGCTTTGCACTATTTTTCCACCACGAGAGTATAAATAAATAAAGAATCTGTGTTTACATTTTAAACCTGTAATTGATTTGAATTATTATTGTGTAATTGTTGTTGTGAGATGTTTTTCAGCACAGTCACTGGAACACAACTTAAACATAACATAATCTGAAATTTTACAAAAGAAAATAATTTATCGTCATTTGTATCGTTATCGCAATAAATCCCTGAAATTATCGTGATAAATTTCTTAGGCCATATCGCCCATCCCTACTTGGTGCACGTACATTTTTTGCAGCAGGACTACAATATTGTACTTAATACTTGAGCATTGTGTAGATATACCGTATGCCTTCAAACAATATATAATGGATATGACGCAGATTGACAGTACAGTACACTAAAAGTCCACATTAACTGTACATTCCATCAAGTCTCTTTTTGCATATGAGAATACTTTAGCATTTCATTATAATGATGGTTATCAGTTTTGTTCATCAGCATCACAGTGATTTAAACATGTGACATTTAAAAAACAATAGATGGATGAAATCCACTGCAAATTCTTACTGCTGTGTGGCTACAGTGAACAGTCAGCTTGTCTGGCAGAAATTTACTGACTGTTTAATCAAAAAAACAATTTCCATTTGTACCGTTGGGTCCCCATCTCTCCCTGTTCTTCTTCAGCTGCTCGCAGCTCAGACCTGTGGACTCATTTACGCTGAAGAAGCCCAAAACCTCCTCCACCGTCTTAGTATGAGCATTATCCATCACTATGTAGGGAGAAGGAGAGAGAATATCAACAACCTTCTTCGGAACAGAAATATCACAGTCGGCCTTCAAAAGAATCATCCTTCTTTACAACCTGGATAATGTGCCCTTCATAAGGCTGACAAGGATATTGTCCTCTAAAGGAAGAGCAAACATTGTTTTGCTATGTTTAAAATTTTTAAGATTGTAAGATCATAAACAAAACATATTTCTGAAAATGCAGCATTTTTTATTTAATTTTCCACATCTTAAAGGTTCAGTGTGTGATATTTCTGAGGATCTATTCACAGAAATGCAAGATCCATAACTATGGTGTGTAAAGACCTTACATAATGAGCCGTTATGTCGTAATTTCGTTATGTTTTTATTTTAGGTCGCCATGGTGCATCGCCATGTTTTTACAGTAGCCAAAAATGGACAATCGGCACTACAGAGCACGTTTCCGTTTAAATCAAGTTTTTTTTTTCCTGCTAGTTTCATCAAGTCCACTTGTGACTGGATGCTGGCAAAGGATACTAGCATCGAACGTGATGGTACAGAGCTGTGCTAAGGAAAGAGCAAAGCACCTGCAGGAGCAACATGCCGTCCGTTATAAATTAATTGGTATTGGTATGGTAAGTATTAAACAAGATGGTCCAGTAAACTGTTGTTGAGAAGACAGCTGTCCTGTTGACATTTATAAATCTTAAAACTAAGCTAACCCCCCTCAGAGCTGTCAGACCTGAGGAATCTCAGACAGCAGAGATTAAGTTGATAGGAAAATACTTTTACTGAGGTCAGAAGTACATTAACTGATGCTGTTCTACTTTACACATAGTACTATAAACTTCACTTAGTAAGGTAATTCAGTAATTAAATTAAGTAATTTAATCAACATTGCGTCAATGTTCCCCCTTGGGATATAATGGTTGTGGATTTTCCACAAGGCGTTGATGTGGGACATATTTTTCCGAAGCGGCGGCGCTTAATTTTCTTGTTGTCTACTGGACAGGTAATTAAGTTAGTCCAACTTCAGCAATGCAACTGAAAACAAAAGCTTTAGCTAGAAGCTGGCCATAATCACTGAGAGAAGTAACGTGTTTCTCTTGTCAGTGGTGTATAAATGATAGTTAGATTAATTTCATATCTATTCTCCAGCGCTGTGTGTTGTACACTTATTTATTTTTACTGCTAACGGCGTTACGATAACAAAATGGTGTGCCTACCAAGAGAACAATAATTTTTTTTCAGAATTTGCATTAAATAAAACATATTTGTTTGTAGTATATCGCTTCACTACTGTGGACACTTCTTTGTAATTTTACAGGGTATATGCCCATTAAAAACGTTGCACTGTTTTACCACAACCTAAAATTATGGATATTACTTTGTTTCTATTGTATTTCAAAAAATTAATAAAGACATTTTGGTAAGCTTTGCAGATTGCTTATCTGTTAAAGTGCAGAGAAAACTTGATCCACACCCAACAATGCATTTGTAAACTTCATGTATTATGTGGTTTATAACGGACTGTGGTACAGAAACAGTGAGGCTCACATTTTATCTGTTAGTGGTCATACTTGCACTACATGTGATAGTTTCTGAGATGTTCTTCATTTACTTTGGTATGTTGGTTCAGATGAGCCAACCCTCCAGGACGTAATAAAAAGTATGATTACAGTACAGTAAAATCTTGCACTATGGCAGTATGCCACATCATGTGACACTTCATTTATCGATGTTACTGTTGTTTGATTAACAATTAACATTAATATTTGCAATACCATTTAGTTTTTCTGAAGACACCATTTTTTGATACGCGTCGGCCACCGTTGCTATCCTACGCGCTTACAAAAGAGGAGGGAGTGGTGAGTGAGCAACTTGTTGCAATTCGCTACTCTCACAACTAGATGTCACTAAAACTCACACACTAAACCTTTAAAACACCTGCTACTGGAATACTTGCAATATTCTAAAGCTACAGCCTCACAGCATTAGCTGGCAACCACACAAACTGGCAGCCACAGAGACAAACAGGCCTTAAGGACAGGAATGACTTTCCATAAGGTGGCTCTGAGAATACCTCAGAGACAACATGTGTGTCTGGTTTGAGGGATGTGCTTCTATACTTGGGTTCGGACTTCCTCATGTGGCTCCAAGCTCTATGAAACACTTTTGACAATTAAAGGCTCCTGCCTCTTGACAGTTAGGCCTACCTGTTTGAACAAGACTTTAAGCATTTTACAAACAGATAATGCACACTGTATGCTAGTTTCCATACACTTGAACAATAATGTGAGGTGTAAAAATAATATTTTAAACCGCCTGTTACCATGATCTCTTTCTGCCACTAGTGTGTAACGTTGAGCGAGCAGCCTGGAATAATTCAAAACGTTAACATCGTATAAGTGATTCATGTTGTCTATGCCGAATTTATCACAATACTCTATCCTTTTTTGATAAGTGATACGACATGTAACAGGTGAAACACATAGGACACACGACAGCATGAAGTGAAAATACACAAAACATGTCAAGACTTTTACAAGAATATATTCTCACTGAATACGGCCCTGCGTCAGGAAGTAAGAAACAGCTCTGTGTTTAGGATCATCCTAGAGGATTGTCCTTAAAATCACTGATTCCAACTCCAATTGCAAAATACAACATTAAGCGTGTTTTGCACAGGAGCCACACCGTAACGTCAGGCTAACACACTGGTTGTGTTACTGAACAATAATGATGACACGTCCGGTCATTTGCTCAACGTTAAATGTATCGTTAGCGTTAGCCTCGCCTAAATCCTGGTTAGATGGATGACATAACGACAATACTCAAGACGTGTTGCTCACGACTGATGAGACGGGCCCGAGATTTGATATGACTGCATAATTAACTGGTTATACGCTGAGAAGCCATATGTCACACGACAGGTGAAACATCCTAACAAGCTAAAGTCCTTGAGCCATAAACTAGCAGATACAGCTAACTTACATGGGTGTCTCTAGTATGTGAGCAGCTAGCTAGGCAGCTAGCGTTTCGTTCTAACGGTAATCCTCCGGAGATGAACAGGTTGCTTACCACAGCGGTCCGTACGCCCGTGTGTCGTATGTCTGCTATCCCCACGGTTCCAGTAAGACAGGGTGTATCACAGCACCATGCGTAACTTAGTTACTCACAGCAAAGAACAGACAGCAGCACAAATAACAGTTACTAATATTAAGAATAGTTTTTCAACTGTCTATCTCTCCCAGTTATACTATGACAGACGCTCAAGAAGGAAAAATCGCCAGATGATATTTCCATTGAAACCTCATCTAATTCTACCGAGTAGTAAAAATATGGTCGTTTGAAAATTAAGGCTTATTGAAGTGTGCAGTTTTATCCGGCTGCAGTGTCTGTGGGTCAGCGAGAGTCAGCTACAGGCTTCAGCATCCAACACCAAGAAAACATGGTCACAACGTCAGCTTCCGGTCTTAACTTTCAAAGTAAAGATAAGATCTTTAAGAGACGCTCCGAGTGCGTGCCATGTTAAACATTTCACCACAATAATGTAAAAGTCCCATAAGCATTACAGTCTATGGTATTACACAACCAACGGGCAACTGACAGCTGTATTTGTGTTCCAACACAAACAGGATTAATGCTTTTAAACTGTAAAATAATTGCTTTTAATTATAAAAGTTTTATTTCTGTAGCTATATAGTTGTATACTTTTTGTATAGGCTATAACGTTTACTTTTTGTGAGTAGCATCAAGGGAACTACTAATTCAATCACGTTGTACAACACTGTTTTGTAAAATCACAAATACATCTTCAATGTACCTTTATTTGAAATAGAAGTCGTCTTACTTGTCGTATTATCGTGGCTAAATCTGTCGGCCTTGACGCTCGTGCCCCATAATGACCGTGATCAGCGGAATTTGACAATGCAGAAACCAAACGGAACTAAGAATGAACCAATGAGAGGCGCAAGTATCAGACTGACGTTGCATTAACGAATCAGAGAGGAAAATGTTTTAAAATCCCGCCCACAGGAATAGAAACGCCCCGCCTCTGATCCAACGTTACCGAGTTCTCGACCAATCAGCCGGCAGTGCGTCTGCTGTCGCTCAACTGCGAACGAATCAGCGTTGAGCGCGGAGTGTTTGACAACATTGCAGACCAATCGAACGGTGCAAGCGTCTAGTTTTCTTCCGCGTTCTCTATTGATATACAAGAGACCTTAATATTAAAAGTGGGCTGCATCCGAAAAGTCAAAAAAAAAAAATCTCCTTTCCTAATGTCGATAGAAAACGTCATGAGGTCAAGGAAAGATGTGAAGGAGAATTCATAAGGACTTAGGAAAAGAGGACGGCACGGGTCTAGGTGACGTAATTATGCGACGGCGGATGTTACTGACGTGGCCTGTCGTGATAAAACTACAATGTTCTGAAGATGGACTACAAAAAGCGCATCTTTGACAGTGAGCCCCACGTTGCTGTAATACAGGCCGTGTAAAGGTGGACAACACGGTGAAAATTATTACTTCATAACCAAGATCTAGCAAAAAGGCAGATAAGGTAGCAGTCAGTAAATAATGGACAGGGTTGCCACATTGAGAATGCTTGCTCACACTAACCCTCCTGAGGGCTGTTTCACAAAAGCAGAATTTAGAAATCCAGGATAAGAGATAAAGCTTGGCTTGACATAGTCCGATCAGTGCATCCTGGCTTTATCAGTTTCACAAAGGCCAAACCAGGCTCAGAAGGTGCAACTAAGTCAAGCCAGGTGTAAGTAATTCAGATAAATGGGCGTCAACAACTTTCTTCAAGAGCCCACGCTGTCGATCACAGATTCATTGATGCTGGAATGGAAAAGACGTGTGCAGCATGCTCTATTTGCTGTTCCTCACTGTGTGTAAAGAAGGTTTTTGATGACAAAAATGCACATAATATTAAAAAAGAAAGAAACACGGCCGAAGTATTAAAACAGAGAAAAGCGTGGCAGACAATAGAGGGCCGACTTAATAAGTAAGTTGCTAAAAGAATCACTGCTCCTAACTGAAACTGTTAATTATGACGTTACCATGAATAGTAACGTTATGTCAGATCTTAAAAGTGAGTACCGAACCGTAATATTCCACTCAACAACTGTATTAATTACAACCACTAATCAACATGCTGGCTATTCAATTCCATTTTATTTATGTAGCGGCAGTTCACAACAAAAGTATTTCTTTTTCTCATAGTATTACCCATTTAACCCTATTTTGAAATAATATTCAATGCTGAGATATCTGAGTGGGGAGTCTGGGGGTCCTCCCCCGGACGTTTTTCAGCATAAACACTTAATTTTCTGACGTCTGAAGAAATATTCAACACCAATTAATGGTGGAAATTATTTTATATAAATTTTATTTATATAAAAAGGAAACACAAAATTCAGCTGGCAGGTGACAATTCAAAATATAAAAATATGCAGTATCAGCAGCTTGTTCATTTAGCTTAAGTTTCTTTTTTGGACAATGCACATATCTTTCTTCTATGTTTGCACTGCATGTTTTCTTATTAACTTTTCTTAAAGCCTTTTCAGTTATTTACCATTTTTTATTGCAAGCAACATTTTTGACAAATACTTTTAAAAAGGGTGTATTTATATAGTAGGCTTGGCAGAGAGGCTGGAGGTCTGTCAGTTTTGTGTGAAAATGGTGTACTTGTTTAGTCAATATGGATAATAGATAAAAAGTCAGTGTTGTGGTGCTCATAGAAAATACTGTATGATATCTGTAAGTTGACCCTGAGGCTGTGGTCCTACAGTCTGACAGCCAGTCTGCCAATGTAGTAAGTATAAGCACATCCTCAGGTGAACACTGCCTGCTGTGCTGACTGTTATGTGTTTTACTGTCAGATGTCTGAACTGCACACACTCGAAAAAATTAACATAAAGGACTTAGATATGGAGATAAAAAGAAGCACTAAGGACATTGGAAATCCAGCAACTACAAAGAGAAGTGATTTAGTGATTTAGTGTATAGAAGTAGACTGTAAGCCTGACTGTAGCACAATGTATTGCAGTAATCATTGTTTTCTCTCCCAAACACGCAGTTGTTTCATGAATAAACAGCACAATATATCCTCCTTACTGAAGTAGGACTATAATTTGAGAGTATTATAAAATGGCATAGGAATCCTACATAGTGTGTGTGAGTTTCTTGAGTAATGTCCGCTGCTCATGTGGCACTGGGTGTTTGTAAAGACAGGTAAATTACCCCCCCCCCCAATTTTGAACTCAGTAAAAGCTTAGGGTCTCAGGACATAATGTGACTACCTTGTCACCTACATGAGTTTTGCTGTTCTGTTGCTGAGATGTGATGATTCCATGCTTGCTAAGCGCAGTATGGTCAGCAGAGGGCGCTCTATGCATTACACTAGGGCATCAGTAGCTAACGCCAGTAAAGTAGAATGAGACGTCAGTACGTGATGAGTAAGTCCAAGAATGCATGCTACGGAGAGCGCTGCTGATTAAAACTGTATTTTCATATTTCCAACAGGTAAGCAAACTGTAAAAGGAATTCGGGTAAAAGACATCAGTAGTAAAGACGTAGCTAGAAACTTTAACACGCAGAGACATTGAATTTGACCGCAGTTCAGAGTGAGCGCTGCCGAGCTCCGGTGACTAAAATGGCGGCTGCCGATCAAAACAATGGCTGGTTAAGCTAAAGATTATCCGGTACTTGGTATGTGAGCTAAGCTATGTGGAACCAATATGCAGTTTAGAGGCTTGGGTTTGTAAAACATTTTGAGAAGTAACTAGAGTTGTGTGGAGAGAATGCTTACCGCAGCGTAGGTTAGTTAAGTGCCGCAGGCCCGAGAGCTAATATTTGTTGTGTACGTTAAGCTAATGCTAATCGTGGCTAGCATGCTTATGTGAGAGCCCACGTTATTTTGGCGCTGTCTCACACGCTGGCATGGTTGTAACAAGAGGTTCATGGTGACGTTACAAGAGTTCACACGTTTGCTGTTATCACTGTTGATTTTTATCTATTTCTTTGAGTACTTTGAGGAGGTGAGTTACAGTGACTGAAGCTTGTGCTATTCAGTGCTGTCATATAAGGTAATGTTCGTTGATGTATATGTAATTCATTAAGGTGTAAAAGACGTTAAAAGGATGAAAGAAGTCCATGCTTGGGTACATGCTGGGACTGTTACTGACATAAATGTTCATGTGTTGAATGTACATAGATATGGAGGTTGCCCTTTGTTTAAGTATCTAAAATCTGAGAGTCCTGCTGCAGCTCCAACTACATGTAGTTTTGGTAAATATAGTTGAGCACTTAACTGTGATATTCAGGAAAAGACATATGAATGGGACAGCCAAATGGTACAGGAATTTATGTGCAGGACATTTTCTGTGTTATCTGTCATAAAATGTTTATTAAGACGTTTTATTTGGTTTTGGTGTAAAGCAGTAAAGTAGAATGAGACGTCAGTACGTGATGAGTAAGTCCAAGAATGCATGCTACGGAGAGCGCTGCTGATTAAAACTGTATTTTCATATTTCCAACAGGAATAAATGTGTTGCACAGGAGTGGGCGTTGCCTCATTCTTATACATGTAACATATTTTGGCGAGCCAGCCAGGAGGTGGCAGTAGAGGCACCAAAACCATTGGACCCCCGCCCGCCTTCTTAAAAGAGTCGAATCTTCAGTAATCGTCAGTAAAATGGAGAACCAACTTCTGCGAGATAGAGTGAGTGCAGCCCTATGGCAGCTGGGGGAGGAGTCTCTCATGGACGTCTGCAGGCACCTGAAGTGTGATGGCCTGGACAGTGCAGAGCCCTGCAGTAAGCCACGGAGGACGCTCATCAGGATGGCAGAGAATGTGCTGGATGAGATTGAAGAAAGTCAAGACGATGATGAGGTTAGTCAGGTTTTCACTAACCTATTAACAAGTATTGAGAAACACAACAGAGGACACCTTGAACCAAACACAGAGACATCTGCCGAGGGGCCTGCTTCAAAGAGAGGACTTGAAGAAAAATATTTCCGGCCACACAAGCCTCTACAAAGGACACCAGAATCTCCACTTAAAAACCGACCAGGACCAACCCACATGCTGCCTGAGGTAACTTTGAGAAGGGAGTTTAAAATTTCTGGGCAAATTGGAGAAAGTGGACAGAAAGACAAATTATCTTACCTCAGCTTAGTCCGCCAAATTGAAGTGGGGCTAGAAAAAGGACACACAGAAACCGAGATAACTGAAGCCGTAATCAGAGCTGTGAGTCCAGGGCTTCCCTTGAGAGACATGTTAGAGATCAAGCGAGGGCTGACCCTTTCGGCACTTCTTACCATTCTGAAGGGTCACTATAAGGTAGACAGCTCCACAGACCTTTATCACCAGCTCATAAACATCTCCCAAGAGCCCAGAGAGACCGCACTGAACTTTGTATTCCGTGCAATCGAGATTAAGGAGAAACTCTTATGGAAAGCAGCAAATGAGGACACAGAGGAACAGTACAGCAGAACCACCATCCAGCGCAAGTTCCTCCGCTCGATTGAAACTGGACTGTTAAGTGACTCTGTGAAATTTCAGATTCTGCCTCACCTCTGCAATATTGGTATAACAGATGAAGAGTTAATAGAGAAGGTGAATGAAGCTGCAAGTGTTGAGAATGAGAGGCAGGAGAAGCGAAAGAGGTTCACAGTCGCTAAAAGCCCTAAGGTGCAGGAGCTCCAATCCGAAATCCAGACAGATCCCACACCTACCCAGGGCCCCTTTAAACCAAAGGATTCCAATACAACAGTGAAAATTAAAACAGTTAAAGGAAAGGAGTCAGAACCAGACAGCCTGAACACAAAGCAAATCATGGAAGAGCTTCGTACAGAAATGAAGCAGATGTTTCTTGCTGTAATGGAGACTAGCCTCCAGCCATCTGGAGTGAAACAGCGACAGAGGGGTTGTCAAAAGTGCAGAGAGGAGAGAGTGGGTGAAGATTGCTCACACTGTTTCAAATGTGGGCAAGACGGCCACTTTTCTCGGGGGATGCAGAGCACAGAGACCCTTGTCGGGAAACGGGCGAGGACTGCTGGGGCGGGACCACCAGTAGTCCAGGATGGAGTGTCCCAAGACAAACAAGCGTCAGTCAGCTCCACAACTCTGCCGGTGACAGTTCCTAAAGAGACAGCAGCACACACAGCCCTAGATGCAAATATGGTCCAGTATCTGCCCCTCAAAGACCAATCAAGACTGGTGGGACTGGTAGGGAACCGATGTATAGTCAGCTGCTTCATGGACAACCACCCAGTGAAAGTATTGTGGGACACTGGGGCCCAGTCTAGTATCGTGAATGACTCTTGGCGACAACGACATCTTCCCCACACGGTTTTGAGGCCCATTTCAGAGCTCTTAGAAGAGGAGACACTAACGGTTCTCGCTGCTAATGACACGCCTATCCCGCACATTGGTTGGATTGAGGTCAGCTTTAGACTAGACAACGACCCCCACTCGATGAGTGACATACAAGTGCCAATACTCGTGTCCAGTGATTCAGCAGTTGCCAGTGACCCCATCATAGGTTACAATGTCATTGAAGCTGTCATCAACAGAAACGAGGGCAAAACGAAAGAGGGGAGAAGACAGCTAGCGCACAGAGTGAGTAAAGCATTTGCCGTAACTGTGAAAATTGCTCAGAATGTTGTCAAGATTATGCAGAAAAGTGGTTCCGATCCAGACACTGGTGTGGCCCGCACAGGTGGGAAGAGAGTGCATCTGCCAGCTAACCAAGCCACCACCGTCTATATTCGGGCACATGTGGGTTCACAAGCAAGAGGCCAAGACATGCTTTTCTGTCCAGACTTGTTCAACCCACCGCCTGAGGGTGTGAGTTTCAATGAAGTATTGGTGCGGATCCCAGAAAAAAAAGTGCCATACATACCCATCCCTGTAACAAACACCACTGACCACACTATTTACCTGGATCGACATAAAGTTGTTGGACACCTAGAATCAGTCAAAACTGTATACTCAGCAGCAATTCAGTGCAGAGAGAACGAGTCAGCACCCAGTAAAACAGGTGTCACAGAGCCCAAGTCTGAGGAGACACCTGGCGCGTCACAACCCAAGGGAGAAAGTGATGAAAGACCTACGACATGGGACCCCCCTGTTGACCTTAACCATCTTACTGAAACCCAGCAGGAAGCAGCGAAGAAAATGCTGAGGGAAGAATGTCAGGCTTTTGCCTTGAATGGTGATGATGTAGGTTGCATCCCATCTTTAAAGATGCACATCACCCTCCACGACACCAGTCCAGTCCAAAAGACCTACATGTCTGTCCCAAAGCCCCTCCACAATGAAGTGAAAGAATACCTGCAGGATTTGCTGAACAAGGGATGGATAACGCCATCACGGTCTCCTTATTCATCGCCAGTGGTATGTGTCCGGAAGAAGGACGGCAGCTTACGGCTCTGTTGTGACTACAGGCAGCTCAACCACAAGTCTGTTCCTGACCGTCATCCAATACCAAGGATCCAGGACATGTTGGATACGCTGGGTGGAAGCTCATGGTTTTCTGTGTTAGACCAGGGTAAAGCGTACCACCAGGGCTTCCTAGACGAAGAGAGCCGCCCCTTGACAGCCTTCATCACGCCTTGGGGGCTCTACCAGTGGGTACGTATACCCTTTGGGTTGAGCTCAGCGCCTGCAGAGTTTCAGAGGAGCATGGAGCATTGCCTGGCCGGCCTGAGAGACACGATTTGCCTCCCATACTTGGATGACAACCTAGTGCACAGTGGCAGCTTTGAGGAACACCTGGAACATGTCCGCCTTGTCCTCCAGCGCTATAAACATCATGGTGTGAAACTGACTCCAAAGAAGTGCGAGCTGTTCAAACGCAGTGTGAGGTTCCTGGGAAAAATAGTGACAGGAGAGGGTTATACAATGGACCCTGCAGATGTTGCCCCTGTGAAGGCCTTAAAGGAGAGAACACCTACAACTGTTGGCAACCTACGCCAGATGCTTGGGTTCCTGTCCTATTATCGCCCCTTCATCCCTAACTTCTCCTGCAGGGCAAAGCCCCTGTACGACCTCTTGACCCTCCCCAATCCTGAGGAACGCTCTCCAGACCAAAACCCACCAATAGAGAGAGACACAAGAAAAAGGAGGACAAAGAAAGGCCACTTACCATCACGCACGCCCATCCAATGGACCAGCTCACATCAGGAAGTGCTAAACCAGCTAATTGATGCACTCACACAGCCCCCCTGTTCTTGGGTACCCAGACTTTGCCCAGCCGTTCGTGCTACATTGTGATGCATCCCAGGATGGGTTGGGTGCTGTGTTGTATCAGCGTCAGCAAGGAAAGATGAGAGTAATAGCATATGGCTCCCGCACCCTGAGTCAGGCAGAGAAGAATTACCACTCTGGGAAGTTAGAGTTCTTAGCGTTGAAGTGGGCCATCTGTGAACGTTTCCGTGACTACCTGTACCATGCTTCATCATTTGTGGTGTATACTGACAACAACCCGTTGACATATGTACTCACAACAGCAAAACTCAACGCCACAGGGCACAGGTGGGTGGCGGAGCTGGTGGACTATAACTTTACCATACGCTATCGCCCGGGGGAGGAACAACTCAGATGCTGATGGGCTGTCTCGGATGCCTTTGGACATTGAGGACTACATGAACAGCTGTACTGCAGAGGTAGGCAGAGAGACAATCTGTGCTTCCATGGAGTGTGTGACAGCAGAAAGGAAAGACCCTTGCAAGGGTGTCGGAGTGGTTCACATCAGAGCTTTGAGCCTTGTAAAAGACTGTGGGAGTGGCAGTAGTGGTCCGCCTCTTACTACAATGGAGATTCGCAAAGCTCAAGAAGAGGATGAAACCCTGTCTCGAGTTCTCTGGTATAAAACTCAGAACAAAAGACCGAGAAGGACCGAGCTGAAAGCCGAGCACCCTGCAGTGGCTACCCTGCTGAAACAATGGCTAAAGATATACCTGGACGATGATGGTGTCCTGCGACGCAGAACTTCCCAACGAGAACAGCTGTTGATTCCTAAGGCCTACCATCCAGTGGTGTTCAAAGAGCTACACCAGGACATGGGTCATTTGGGAGTGGAGAGGACGCTTGACCTGATACGGGACAGATTCTACTGGCCACAAATGCACAAGGACGTGGAACACTTCGTTACCAAAGTATGTGAGTGTTTGAAAAAGAAGAAACCCAGTCGACAGACTCGTGCACCCTTGACTCCAATCCAGACCACATATCCATTTCAGTTAGTCTCTATAGACTTTCTTCATTTGGACAGGTGCAAACATGGATATGAATACATTTTGGTGGTCATGGACCATTTTACGAGGTTTGCACAGGCCTACGCTACAAGGAACAAATCTGCGAAAACTGTGGCAGACAAGATCTTCAATGACTTCGCTCTCAAGTTTGGCTTCCCGAGCAAATTGCATCACGATATGGGAAAAGAGTTCGAGAACAAACTGATGGCAAGGCTCAAGGAACTCTCTGGAATCCAGGGCTCACACACAACACCCTACCACCCACAGGGAAACGGGCAGGTAGAGAGATTCAACCGTACTCTGTTGTCCATGTTACGCACCCTGGAGGACAAAGAGAAGGAAAATTGGAAAGAGTCCTTGGCTAAAGTGGTCCACGCATACAACTGCACGAAGAATGAGGCAACAGGTTACACACCCTATTACCTCACCTTTGGGCGTTCTCCTCGCCTGCCCATCGATCTGTTGTTTGATCTCAAACGAGACGAGGCCCATGGAAGCTATGATGGTTATGTGAGTCACTGGAAAAGGAGAATGCAAGAGGCATATCAGATTGCTGCTAAAAACGCGGACAAGGGAGCAGCCCGTGGAAAGGACTACTATGACAGAAAGGTGCAGGGTAAAGACCTTCAGCCGGGTGATCGGGTCCTCATCCGGAACCTCACTCCCAGGGGTGGGCCTGGAAAGATCCAGTCTTACTGGGAGAATCGGGTTTACATGGTGAAGGAGAGAAAAGGGGACGACAGCCCAGTCTACCTGGTCAGCCCTGAAAATGGCAACGGGAGGGACAGAGTGGTTCACAGAAACCTCCTGCTGCCATGTGACCACCTACCCCTTGACCAGCCGCCAGTTAAGACTCCTCAGCCACAGAGGGACTCACGGAGCTCCACAAAGAAGACGGGATTACGCCGAAAACAACTGCAACAGCCAGAGTCGGACAGCAACTCAGATGATGACTATGGTGGTGACTATCAGTGGCATCTTAGACCCAGCAGGGGGAGACGTCAAAGGCAAGCGTCGTTGAACCCCCTAGCAGAGCCTTTCCGGCCCCAGCAGAGACCACAACAGAGCGAAGAGGATGTGCCACTACAGAGCGAAGAGGATGTGCCACTACAGAGCGAAGAGGATGTGCCACTACAGAGCGAAGAGGATGTGCCACTACAGAGCGAAGAGGATGTGCCACTACAGAGCGAAGAGGATGTGCCGCTATCACCCCAGCAATCTGAGCGGGGCCCAGACAGTATGGAGAGTGGTGAGTGTGAGGACGATCAATCACAGCCGGTAAGACAGTACCCTCACAGGCAAAGACAGCCTCCGGTCATACTAAGCTATGAGGCTCTAGGCCAGCCATCCTTGGTCACCAGATACTGTGAAATGAGAGAGACTCAGAGTAGTAAGCAGGGACACTTATGGCGGCCCTGGACTGTTGAGAGTGTGTGTTAACTGACTCTTGGAAATGTCAGGAGACATTTACTTTTGTGGGGGAGAGTGTGGCACTGGGTGTTTGTAAAGACAGGTAAATTACCCCCCCCCCAATTTTGAACTCAGTAAAAGCTTAGGGTCTCAGGACATAATGTGACTACCTTGTCACCTACATGAGTTTTGCTGTTCTGTTGCTGAGATGTGATGATTCCATGCTTGCTAAGCGCAGTATGGTCAGCAGAGGGCTCTCTATGCATTACACTAGGGCATCAGTAGCTAACGCCAGTAAAGTAGAATGAGACGCCAGTACGCGATGAGTAAGTCCAAGAATGCATGCTACGGAGAGCTGCTGATTAAAACTGTATTTTCATATTTCCAACAGGTAAGCAAACTGTAAAAGGAATTCTGGTAAAAGACATCAGTAGTAAAGACGTAGCTAGAAACTTTAACACGCAGAGGCATTGAATTTGACCGCAGTTCAGAGTGAGCTGCCGAAGCTCCGGTGACTAAAATGGCGGCTGCCGATCAAAACAATGGCTGGTTAAGCTAAAGATTATCCGGTACTTGGTATGTGAGCTAAGCTATGTGGAACCAATATGCAGTTTAGAGGCTTGGGTTTGTAAAACATTTTGAGAAGTAACTAGAGTTGTGTGGAGAGAATGCTTACCGCAGCTGTAGGTTAGTTAAGTGCCGCAGGCCCAGAGCTAATATTTGTTGTGTATGCTAAGCTAATGCTAATCGTGGCTAGCATGCTTATGTGAGAGCCCACGCTATTTTGGCGCTGTCTCACACGCTGGCACGGTTGTAACAAGAGGTTCATGGTGACGTTACAAGAGTTCACACGTTTGCTGTTATCGCTGTTGATTTTTATCTATTTCTTTGAGTACTTTGAGGAGGTGAGTTACAGTGACTGAAGCTTGTGCTATTCAGTGCTGTCATATAAGGTAATGTTCGTTGATGTATATGTAATTCATTAAGGTGTAAAAGACGTTAAAAGGATGAAAGAAGTCCATGCTTGGGTACATGCTGGGACTGTTACTGACATAAATGTTCATGTGTTGAATGTACATAGATATGGAGGTTGCCCTTTGTTTAAGTATCTAAAATCTGAGAGTCATGCTGCAGCTCCAACTACATGTAGTTTTGGTAAATATAGTTGAGCACTTAACTGTGATATTCAGGAAAAGACATATGAATGGGACAGCCAAATGGTACAGGAATTTATGTGCAGGACATTTTCTGTGTTATCTGTCATAAAATGTTTATTAAGACGTTTTATTTGGTTTTGGTGTAAAGCAGTAAAGTAGAATGAGACGTCAGTACGTGATGAGTAAGTCCAAGAATGCATGCTACGGAGAGCGCTGCTGATTAAAACTGTATTTTCATATTTCCAACAGGAATAAATGTGTTGCACAGGAGTGGGCGTTGCCTCATTCTTATACATGTAACACTCACTTTTAAGGCACATTATAACATTATAATTATGACAGTTTCAGTTAAGAGCTGTGATATTTTTAGCTTCTCACACATTCAGTCGGTCAACAATTGGCTGCCACACTTTCTTTCGCTGGTTTATTGCTGTACCTGTGTTACCTTGTCTTTTATTTATCCTTTTTTATTATTTCTATTTTTTACAAGTGCTTTTATTCCACATAAACCTACTCGCTGATGCTCATGGTGTAAGAGTATGGTGCATACATCTTCTCTAGTTATGAAACCTAATAACCCCAACCTACTGATTTTAATACCGGCTACTGAAAAATATGCAGAACACACAGGCCTACATGAGAACATGGAATGACTGAAAGAAACACTTTGGTTTCTAATCGGCGTGACCGCTGACTGACCAGATAAGGCACCAGGATTAACTAAGCCTGGCTGTTAGCCTGGTCCGGAGCAGGCTAGCTGCACAGAATAAATCGCCATGGTAACTTATGCGCTACTGCTTTCGTGAGACCGAGTCAAGGCTTAATTCAGCCAGGATATCTGGAAAATCCCGGCTTAATCCGCTATCCTGAGGGCTGTTTCACAAAAGTAGAATTTAGAAATCCAGGATAAGAGATAAAGCTAGGCTTGACCTAGTGTGATCAGTGCATCCTGGCTTTATCAGTTTCACAAAGGCCAAACCAGGCTCAGAAGGTGCAACTAAGTCAAGCCAGGTGTAAGTAATTCAGATAAATGGGCGTCAACAACTTTTTTCAAGAGACCACGCTGTTGATCACAGATTCATTGATGCTGAAATGGAAAAGACGCGTGCAGCATACTCTTATTTGCTGTTCCTCAATGAGTGTAAAAAAGGTTTTGATGAAAAAATGCACATAATATAAAAAAAGAAAGAAAGAAAAGTATTAAAACAGCGAGAAAAGCGTGGCAGACAATACTTATATACAATACTTAATAAGTTGCTAAAATAATCACTGCTCCCAACTGAAACTATTAATTATGACGTTACCATGAATAGTAACGTTATGTCACACCTTACAAGTAAGCACCGGACCTTAATATGTCACTCAGCAAATGTATTAATTACAACCACTAATCAACATACTGTCTATTCAATTCAATTTTATTTATATAGTGACAGTTCACAACAAAAGTATTTCTTTTTCTGGCAGCAATACTACTATTACTAGTACTAGTGTTGCCCATTTAACCCATTTTGAAATAATATGTAATGCTGAAATATCTGAGTGTGGAGTCTGGGCGTCCTCCCCCAGATGTTTTTGAGCATTAAACACTTAATTTTCTGATGTCTGAAGAAATATTCTACACCAATTTATGGTGGAAATTATTTTATATAAATTTTATTTATATAAAAAGGAAACAAAATTCAGCTGGCAGGTGACAATTCAAAATATAAAAATATAATGCAGTATCAGCAGCTTGTTCAATTAGCTTAAGTTTCATTTTTGGACAATGCACATACCTTTCTTCTATGTTTGTACAGCATGTTTTCTTATTAACCTTTCTTAAAGCCTTTTCAGTTATTTACCATTTTTTAGTGCAAGCAACATTTTTGACAAAAGTGTGTGTATATATATATATAGTAGGCTTGGCAGAGAGGCTGGAGGTCTGTCAATTTTGTGTGAAAATGGTGAACTTGTTTAGTCAATATGGATAATAGATAAAAAGTCAGTGTTGTGGTGCTCATAGAAAATACTGTATGATATCTGTAAGTTGACCCTGAGGCTGTAGTCCTACAGCACATCCATAGGTGAAGACTTCCTGCTGTGCTGACTGTGTTTTTACTGTCATATGTCTGAACTGCACACACTTGAAAAAATTAACAAAATAAAAAACAGACTTAGATATGGAGATAAAAGAAGCACTGAAGATATTAGAAAACCAGCAACTGCAAAGAGAAGTGATTTAGTGATTTAGTGAACTAGAAGTAGACTGTAAGCCAAACTGTAACACAATGTATTGCGGTAATCATTGTTTTCTCTCCCAAACACACAGTTGTTTCATGAATAAACAGTGCACAATATATCCTCCTTATTGAAGTAGGACTATAATTTGAGTGTATTATAAAATGACATAGGAATCCTACATAGTGTGTGTGAGTTTCTTGAGTGACATATAATGTCCGGTGCTCACTTTTAAGGCACAATATAACATTATAATTATGACAGTTTCAGTTAAGAGCTGTGATATTTTTAGCTTCTCACACATTCAGTCGGTCAACAATTGGCTGCCACTTTCTTTCGCTGGTTTATTGCTGTACCCGTGTTACTTTTTCTTTTATTTATCCTTTTTTATTATTTTTATTTTTTACAAGTGCTTTCATTCCACGTAAACCTAACTTACTCGCTGATGTCATTGTGTGCAAAGTATGGTGGACGCATCTTCCCTAGTTAGAAATCTAATAACCACAGGCTACTGAAAAATATGCAGAACACACAGGCCTACATAAGAACATGGAATGACTGAAAAAACACTTTGGTTTCTGATCGGCGTGACCGCTGAGTGAACAGATAAGGCACCAGGATTAACTAAGCCTGGCTGTTAGCCTGGTCTGGAGCAGGCTAGCTGCACAGAATAAATCGCCATGGTAACTTATGTGCTACTGCTTTCGTGAAACCGAGTCAAGGCTTAATTCAACCAGGATATCTGGAAAATCCCGGCTTAATCCCTTATCTTGGTTTTGTGAAACAGCCCTCTGGTTTTGTAAAACAGCCCTCTGCATATAGGCGTATTTACCAACATGAATCCTGATTGTATGTAAATACAGTGTTTCCCCCAGAATGACAGCGTGAGCTCTGTGATCAAAAACGATTTTACCCATTTTAAATAGCAACAAAATCAATCTAAAATCAGCGTTGATAATGTCACTGCAGGCCGCCACAAATAAATCAGTGTGTGGAAAACGCCTATTGTAGAGGGTTTCCAGCTTGATCTCTAAAGTAAAATGAATTAATAATATCGCTTAAGGCTGGCAATTGGCCTACATAACGTGAGACTACACGTTGCAACATTATCCTCACTTTGATCACGTTACAAGACTAGTAGCATAGCTCGGATGGGTCTCACTTATTGTTGATACTTTAAGATATAGCCTATGCATATTAGCAAGTTATGGCATAAGAGAGAAAAGGCTTAATAGCCTATGGTAACTTACATGGTGATCAACATCCTTTATCCGTCATGCTCGGTGATTTATTTTTTTTATTGTAGAAAACACTTTATTATTTCAACAACTCGAAACATAAAATGGCATTGAAACAGAATTAGATTCCAAAAAAGCCACAACAAACAAAAAGAAAGAAGGTAATTGTGAGTCTAATTCAAGGATCATGATGTGCGTCTGTATTGCAAGGATTTTGTTAAATGTGCTCAATGGATTTTATCATTTGAGTTTAAGAACGTCGTCGCTTTAAATGCTGCCACCACAAGGAATTGTGGGACGGCATTCTCTCCTTTCCTTTGGTCAAGGATAGTCCGGTGTACCCTATGCTAAAGGTGATATGAAAGGAAGCCTTGAGGCATCTTACTTTAAATACGTCTTTCTGGTAAATTTTCCTCTAACAGGGATCATACTTTACTAAATGTATATCATGCTGTGTTCAAGAAATCTTAAAAGCTGAGCTGAGAAAGTATTTACTGAGGTAAGAAATCAGCGAGAATTAGGCTACAATGCATAAACCCTCACTCATTCTCTCCCTCGTGTATCACATGGAGTTGAGAGTAAATGTGTTAAGTTAGGTCATTTATAATAAGACTGAGGCAAATGCATGTCAGTGGGCAGACCATGTGGAGGTACCAAAGTGGAGCAAATGATGTGAATTTGTCTCCTATTTAAATGCCGACAGTGTGAGCAGTGTCCTAACCCCTTCATCCATCAAACATCACACAACCATGTTTTGAAAGCGTTTATTAAAAATGTTACAAACTTTGTCTTGTAGAAGACAACTTAGTAAAAACACACACAACTGGATGTTGGGTCATTATTCTGTTGGTCCTGAAACAGGGATCCCTCCTCTGCTGCTCTACTTCAGCTTTGAATATTTTTCCCTGTTAATGTTTTACAGGGTTTAAAGGGTGAAGGAAAACCTCTTGAGACACATTTGTGACTTGACTTTTGTTGGAGTGTGCAGCATTCTTTTTTTCTCTCTATGTCTTCCTCACAAAGGATACTCCCTCCACAGGCTGAAAGACAAAGAACACAATCATTACATTAATACCAATATGTGTCTGCAAGAGTTAGGGCAGAATTATCCACATTTTTCAGCATTACTTGAACTTTGCCTAAATTAAACACAGACAAAAAATGTTAATAATGATGATGAGTCTCTCTGATCACAGAAAATGTAAAGGCGAGGATGAATCCAAGCAGGTGTTCACCGGAAGCTTTCTTTATTCACAGTGTTTGATACTAAGGGCTACAAACACATTTTGGTTTGTACTAAGAAAGCATAGAGCCTCAGCAAGAACCGATGCTGACATGCATGTCTGCCGTGTACCTTAGCTTATGAATTGGATTGGAGTATTTGTTAGTGGAGTTCACACTCCCCTTGTTCGGAGAAAACAAGATGGCTGACATCACATAAATAAAGGTGACAGCTTTGTGCTCCTACAGAAATACAGAATATACAGTGTTTAAACGATTGTCTGGTTTACTAAAGCATTTTCATCCAAAGCTGCTCATAACTTTGTTATTGAGACAGGCCAAACAGCTGTAGTGTCATTTCTCTTTAAACTTAAGGTTATCTCACACGAGCTTTCTGCAGTACAGTGATTTACTGAACGGCAGGTAGTAAGAAATCTGGTTGCCATAATCACACTAAAACCTGTATTCTTGGCCATGTGTACACGTAGGGAAAATAAACTACTGTGTTATTTAATACAGTAGTGCAAGATGCCTTTTTTCCCCCTGCCATAACCTGATGTGTCCCAGTAACCTGTCCTTTCTTTGTGTGGATGTTGACGTAGTGAGTATGGGAGTCAATACAAAGTAAGCGTAAGTTAGTGTGGTATTTTCAAATACTCTGGGGACACCAACAAACCCCTTGCTGCTTTGCAGATGTGTATGTGTGTGTGTGTGTGCGTGTGCGTGCGTGTGTTACCTAAAGTTGTACTCGGAGTCAGCGTGTGTTTGCAGCAGCAGGTCTCTGACCTCCTCAGGTGGATTCAGACCATGAAGTTTTGCTCTCTCCCATCTCTGCAGCCTGCTGATACCTCGCGGAAACAGACGATATGATAAATCGACTCGGGTGAATTGACAAAAGGATTGCAAGGCTTCTGTGGCTGTAAACCTGCACAGCTGAGATCAAGAAATCGTGCAATTCTCAAAGCACCAGAAGGATGAAATGCACCCCAACCTGCGCTGCCAAGCAGACAGCGTCTCGAGGTTCCGGTGCTTTTTACAAAATTGTCCTCTGTCTATGCAAATGAGCCTTATTGCAGAAGAAGTCCAATTCACAAACAGCAGCATTAATATCCACATGCAGTGAGTGAATTTATAAGCATCAGAGAGTTGGTGGTAAGTGAAGTGCATTTATACGGGGTGTCACACCCAGACCAGCCAGTATGGATTATAGCAAGGCAACGCAATAGTGAATCACAGTACATCACATGACACAGACTATACAATACCTGATATTCACCACCAGGGAATGAAAATATAACATGAAACCTACGGCTGTGAGAAGCGGAGATGATGCAACTGGACGTGGTTGAAGATATAATTAGAATATGTGCTCTTTCACTTTAAACATTTTAAGATAAGAGTGGAAAGCTTTGTTCTTGCAGCTGCATTACAATTTTTGGGACCGCAACAAAAAATTGAACATTTAACAGACGCAAAACACGAGCAAACTGCACTCAGCTGCTAAAGTTCCACTGCTAAATGTTTTGTGTGGTTAAAACCTGTTTCTGGACAACTTTAACTTTAACCTCCCAAAAAAGCAGACCCAAACATAATGTAGAAAAACAGCTAAAATACTGCTTTGTGCATCAAGATGGCAGGTGAGGAAACACAGACTGTAGACAAACATGGACATAATGTCTGCAGTATCACTCACAGGTTTATGAACTAGGACATTTTACAGCCTGGAGTTCTTGTTGCTAGGCAAGTAGATTCATCCTGCTTCCCATCTTTGAACAAAGCTAGGCTTGGATCTATCTCTTTAGAGGAAGTGCATACACAGACATTTAATAGTGATCTTATTTGACTCTGAGTTAGACAGCAACACAAATGCATTCCTGAAAATTCCAGACTGTTCTTGTTGGGCATTTTGTGACTCTACTTTCCAAACTGTAAGCCTTTATTCTATTTATCCTGTAGCACGTCTAACAGTAGTAATACTGGTCCTCTTTTTTCATTTAAAAGCTGATAGTTTAAATGGAAAAATGGTGAAACAACTATATTTTTACTTTTTTTTACTTTCACTGCTCAGAGATTCATCCTGTACACAGATACACACCAGTAAAAAGGGAGAACCAATACTCTGGTCCCAAGCTGATACCAAAATTCTGAAAACATGACAGTACTCAATTTTTTCAAAGTACTGTGGATCCAACATGTGAAAGAGGGCAACAAGTGGAGCTGCAGCGACAGAACTGCCTCAACTCGTTGAAAAGAAAGTGAGTAATATTACATTTGCAAAAACCAGCCTGCAAACTGTGCCATCAAACGTTTCACACTAAAGCAGGAAACACTTTCAACTTAGCGAAGCACCTCAGACAGACTGAGTTTCAATTCACGTTATTTCCTTACCCTGAAATACACATTAATATTTTTGTTTGAGACTGCTGGCATTGCTGCGGCCAACTATGTTCCATACAACGTTTGCAATGGCTAAACATTAAAGGCTACTGTGTTTAGGCTAATGGAATGTAAAATGTCATCTTTCGTCAAAATATAATGTTAGCGTTTTAAATACATAATTCAGGACAAATAGTCTGTCACCATGTCAGTACAGTTAAACTACTGCTTGTACTAGTAGAGGTGTAGGTGTGTGTGTGTGTGTGTGTGTGTGTGTGTGTGCGCTGTTTTCTTACAGTCACTGAGCAGTACCTGGTAACTGAAATCTCCTAATTTTCCTTCCACCCATATCCTTTTATTTATTACCCTACTTGTTGCTATTGTTGTTTTAAGTAATGTTAAATGTTTTTATTTAATTAAGGAACGGTGAAGTACACAGAATTTATTGTTTTATTTCAAGAGTTTTAAGAAATGCTAAATTTTACTGGTATTATATCGACTACTACATTCCTGGTATTGTGACATCCCTACCAGTAGTGTTGCCACTATACCAAAATTATGAATTCAATACAATACCTGCCTGACTATGTTGATGCCAATACGCCACCGAATGACACCATTGCAAAAATCTAAAACATTAGAAATGTGACAGAACATGGAACTAAGAATTCTATCTTCTACGGTTTCCAACTTAAGCGAGTTGAGGTCAATTGATTGGTATAAGAAACTAGAAGATGGTCTTCTAGTTTCTTATACCAAGTCCAGTATAAAAAAATATAGACTGTATACAAAATGTTGTACACTCTGTGGTCAGAACAGGAGGCCAGATCCTGGACTGTGCAAACTGCAGAAAGTGAGCAGTAATGGGATTTAATTTGAATGTTTAATTAGCATCTTGTAAGTTTAGAAAACAATTTAGTGTTATGTCTTAAGTACTATCAAAAGTATATTTTTGCTTCAAATTTCACTCTGGCCTCTTCTTTTAAGTTTGTATTCATCATGATATATTATCAAAATAAAAAAGACAGAAACAAAATGTTTCAACAAAATGTTTGGCTGGTGTTTTTTTCATCTACCAGTGCCACTGGCAGGTGAGCCAAAAAGTAATTTTTTTTATTAATTCATTTTAAGTTGACACTGCTCTATCCATCTCTGTTATTATGCCAAAGCCAGATATTCTACAGCCTGTACATGTGTAGGAATGTTACCCGTGCAGGGCCCGAATCTCCAGTCCAGATCAAACTGCCTGAGCCTCTGCAGCTCCTCCTCTCGGGCTGGTTCAGTTTCAGCTCCTATAACAAGATTTAACAGAATTCAAGTCACAACTCAAAAATCCTTTTGACGTTAACCAACCAACCAACACCACTAAAATACTACAATAACTCAGTGAACTGTGAAAGAAGTAAACACTTCCTTATTCTAATGCTCATTTCCATACTGTGACAGCTTGAATTTCACATGGCACATACTGTATGTATCCACCATTAAAACATGTTTTAAAGCTATCAGGAACTGAA
Source organism: Lepomis macrochirus (assembly GCA_024633595.2). Taxonomy (NCBI): domain Eukaryota; kingdom Metazoa; phylum Chordata; class Actinopteri; order Centrarchiformes; family Centrarchidae; genus Lepomis; species Lepomis macrochirus. The sequence continues at coordinate 1,012,323 of JALXJV020000003.1, forward strand.
GGAGACACCGATTAAAATTTGAAAAAAGAAAAATATGAATGAGAAAAACATATTTTAGCCTTTTTTCACAGTTTCATAGATGCAGACTGAGATCTGGATTTTCATTGACTGTTTTTTTGAAGTCATGTTGCAAACAATGAATGCCTGTTTCACTGAGGGAGATCAGATACCACAGAACACATGAGCCCTACAAACACTGTGCTGCTCCTCACCTTGCTGTGGCGGAGGAGGAGTTGGCCTCTTCTCTCGTTTCCCCCCCTTCCTTGCTTTCTTCACCACCTTGAATGAATCAGTTATCAGTCCGCGCTTGGTTGTCATAGTCACTGACCTACAACATACACACAAACATACGCTGTGTAAGTGATAATAGGGCCTCAATATCAGTGAGTTTGGCCGTTTTTTCCACTCAAATAATAAAAACGGTTAGATTCTGACAGGATGTTAACAACTAAGCATGAGAAAATCACCTTATCATCTTTCTCCCTACAAAAATAAGTGTTGTCTCCTTCCAAATTGTAAGTTGGAGCTTATTTGCAGCTCCGTTGACAGTGCCTTCATTTAACCATGTTCAAAATGAACAACAGTGTGGGATAAACCAAAAATAAAATATCTGAATGCACTGCAGCAGAGGTTTTCAAGGTGGGGCTCCAAACTGTTTCAGGGGAGGTTCAGTGATTAGAAATTATTACAATCGTTGATAAAAGGTTTAGGCTTAGAATAGCCTAAATGTTGGCTGACTTAATTAAAGAGACAACTGAGACACTGTTTACAGTCTTTCCCAGACTCAGAAATTAATAAATGCCTTACTGACAGACCTTTTTTTGTGTATTTGGTGGAGTCTGGAGTTATGTCAAACTGCAATATTAGGGTCTGGGTTTCACTGGCTGTTAGGGAGAACGAAACATTTGTAAGACCACTGATGACCTGTAACTTCTGATTAAGATATGTGAACTAGTTATGTGTCTAAGGATAGCAATTAGCCTTTGTATTAAAGTTATTATAATTTAATGTACGTGATTTTAGTTTGGTAATATATTCACACTTGTTATGTGGGAGCTCAGGCAGCAGAGGTCACTCTGCCCCATTCTGTGGACCCGAGGGAAACGCTTTTGATGTAAAATGTATGCAGTCGTGTTAAAGGTCATCAGAAGAGGAAATAAACAGAACGCCTAAAACTGAGCCTGGACTTTGATAGGAGTTACATAATTTCAATTTCCTTTAAACATTTAGCCTAATAAGTCCAAAGACACTATGATCACATTCTGGGTTATTCAATAACGAATTCACAGAATCAATTCATTCAGAATCAATAAATATACATGCAGATAATATCAGCAGTGTCCCAGCAGAAATGATCCTGTGCCTCTGAGCAGGACATACAGCAACCTACAATTGTTCATGTGCAGGTGTTTGTTAAACAGGTAACAGAGAATCATGCTGCTCTGCACTGAGAACTGGGGGACTTTATCTGTACCAACACAGTGCACGTGTGCAGACACAAACTCCATCAAGTCTCTACAGCTGTTAGAGCCGACTGACAGCTGATCCAGCTGTGATCAGCTGTAGCCGTCTTCGGAAACGGACGTCGCTTCACGTGACGTTTCGAATGAAAGGATGGCCCAATCTCAACCTGCCCCCCTAAACCCTGAACCGGTTCAGGGCCACAGACTTTACTGATGTCACTTGGAAAGTGACTGAGTGCAAGAGGCTGCAAGGGCTCGGACTGCTGTAAACGGGAATGCTTCTCTTCTTCTCTTATAACGTGGATGTGCCGTGATTTTTCTCTCGCCCCCGGGCTTCCCCTGGTGTAACCCCCGTGTTTCACGTCATACCAATAGGAACTGTGGGCAGTTTCCTCAGGCAAAGTCTGCAGAACTGCGGACTTACGAAAACGGTCTAAAAATGTCCCCGAGAGAGCCCTCGCGCACTCTTATCTGTCTCTGTCTCGAGCGCACCCATCGCTGCCACGCCCTTCTTCGTGTAAACACACTGTACCTTCGTTTTACGGACCAGACTGTATTTAAAAAGGGAAGGATTCGTAGAGTCGTCATAAATCATTTATAAAGCCATTATAAAAACCATTATAATCAGCCACGACTACAACTTTACAATCGGCTCAGTAACGTTACTTGATTCAGTGTCAGGTAACTCTGACGATTCAAAACAGCTAGAAGAGCTAGGACTACTTATCGATAACCAAGGCTGCAGGAACTAAGCTCGATAAAAATATATATCCGTGTTTCAGTGTGTGTGTGTGTGCAACTTAACGTTCAGCTAACGTTGAACATTTCAGCCTTATGTGATTGATAACTTTCAATACGACTCTACTGAACTTACCTCGTTATTCAACAGTAAAAAAAAAAAAAATGTACCAGTCTTTTCTCTTCATTCAGTCTGCAGCAAAATCAGCAGACCAAAACAATGACGACGATGGTTTCTTCTTCTGCCTCTGCGGCAGGCTCGAGACTATCAGGCTCATTTTCTGCCCCCTGTCGTTGGTTTTGCATATTACAGCTAAGCAGTGGGCAGGACCACTTCTACTTATGAAAAGATTGATTTTCATTGTATAGAAAAGCCTATATATTTGAACCTCTTTATCTTCTTTGAAAAATATTACATTCACAAATACAATAAATCATACATTAGCCTATATTGAAGCATTAGTCTGAAGAATTTATAAAATGTTAGTTAAAATGTATAAAGACTTAATTTAGCGGCCTAAACATGCTCAAAAACTCACCAAACTTTGCACGCATGTCAGAAGTGGTTTAAAAATGACATATTTTATGGGTCCTGCTCATGGGCGTGGCAGAATGGCTCATAAACGCCACATACAAAATTGGAAAAAATTTGCCCCTCGTCCACGCTTCAACCTACATGCACAAAATGTTTTGGGGACATGTATCATATCAACACACACAAAAAAATACTTAAGAACCCATACCCTAAACTCAGCCATTTTAAATTGAAAATATGATTTTAACCCATTTTTCACAGTTTACAGGGTGCGTACTTTACTACTAGCAGGTTGGCCATATCAACTTTAAATCTGTCCCAGAAAACCCTTCAGACAATGACGATGCCAGGCAAAACCCTGCATCACTTCTCCATTTGATCTGGCTTTGTCCAAGGCTGATCGCTTTCTAGAAATCCATTTTTGATTCCCTCTCAATAGCATTAGGCTCAATAATCAGCCTGTGCCCGCTTGTTTCACTTTTTGGACCCATCACCAAAAAATGCACTCTCGCCTTTTCTGCTTTAATAACTAGACGACTGATCCTTCTGAATTGGAAATCCGAGCATCCACCTACTCATATGAACTGTGTTCATGACATGATGAGCTACATTCACCTTGAAAAGATTAGGTATTCGAGGGATGATAAGCAATAAAATTTTTGGGAACCATTTCTCTCTTACCTTTCCTCTCAGTGTTGCTGGGATCACCCCCACTCTGCCATCAGCCTTTTAATTTCTAAACTTTTAACTGAGGATCTAGAGACCCCCCCTCCCTTTTTATTTTTATGTACTTTATTTTGTGTGTGTTCATCTAAATTACAAATCTCATCCTTCCTTTCTATTTATTTAATTAATTCATTTTAATTTTTTAATTTATTTTCAAGTATTTACTTTGACTCCTGTTAGAATCGCCAGGCTCGGGAACGTTTGTCTTTCATGTCTTGTATATGCTGTTGTTTAAAAAACAAAAATAAATAAAATAATAAATAAATAAATAAATTTTAAAAAGACATTGATGATGCCATGTTGTAAAACTTGAGTTTTTGGTTAGCGGCGTGGCGGCAAAGTTCCAAGCTTCGTCATGACACAGAAAATTGTTGTAACTTGATAGTTCATGTTACAACAATTTTGTAACATGAACAAAATTGTTACTGTTGTTACATGACACCAGGTTACTAAGAAATAGTCCAGTGTTTCCAGGGCGTGCAATGCTGCACAACATCTGCATCACTGCTGGGGACATCCTGGAGCAGTCTGAGAAAGAGGATCCAGTACCACCACCTACAAAGAAATGAACGTGGAGGCCAACATTAAGGAGATTCTTGAACAGTGTCCCTTACTGCTACAAGACAATGATTATTTTATTTTGTAAATTCAATAAATGGCTTTCTGATTACATGCTGTTTCAGCCAATAATTGCAGACTTTTTTCCTACAATTTTGTTTGCACATTAATATAACAAGAACTTGCCTTTTCTTTCACACATTCTTTGTCATCAATATTTATTATGGTGGATCTTTCTGTGAGAAATGCAAAGACCATGGCCTGCTCAAGAAACAATAAATCATTAACTCTGTAAAACAATAGACTAGCAAACATTGACTGAGAGACAATAGAGTGACACACATACACACAAACACAAGCAGGCAGGGTATTGACAGCAGGTATTTATTTTGCAGTGTGTTTAAAAGCAATGTTTGAGGGGTCTTGACCAAGCTCCATATGTGATGAGTTGGGAGTGAGAATGTGTTGGGATGTATAGGCTGATCTACATGCACACATGTCTATTGTAATTGTAATGATATAAGATAATTTATAAGAAATAATTTATAAGAAAACTGAATGTGTATCACAGTAAAGAACATACATACATACATACATACATACTACATACATACATACAGACATACATACATACAGACCAACCCAGGAGACAGAGAGTCAACATGTGAACATGTGGAATGCCAACACCAAATCTAAAGAATACTACCTGTCTGGGGATATTTATCCTTCCTTGACAGAGATTCACTAAGTGTCCTAATAAGGTTCTTGTTCACCGCTCTATACATGTGTCAAGAGTCTATTGGTTCAAATCAAGACACGCTGTGTCCTTAAGGCCACATGCAACCTTTTCTACATAGAGCCAGTCAGTCTGACTGTAATGAATCAAAATGAAGATAATTTGCGCAGTCTTTGAGTGTTTTCCTAAGTTGCAGTGTGTTTGCCCTTGTTGCCCGGCCACCATACATACGAAACTGTGAATTACTATTATGCCTATGTTAAAGAAATGCAGGATAACTGGGGCATTTAAATGTCTGTGAGAGCTAGAAGCTGTTAGTTGCTATTGTAACTCCCAGTTGTCAGTGTGCCAAGCTGCTGATACCACTTTTAGTACTGCGACATACTGTAAATGTAAAAAGATGAAATACAATGGAAGCTGATCATTGCTGAAAATGGATGAAAAACCCGATGATATCAGCTGAAATGCTTTGCTTTAAAAGGGGAGCTGATGTGCATCTGCGGAAAGGCAAATGATATAATGCCAAAGCTGGAAGTAAAAATAAATTAATTTGCTTTTTGTATTAATATCAGATCTAAACCTCATAAGCCCTCTACTGTTACTTTATTTTGAAACAACCACCTGATGTGGGAAAGGCTATGAGGGATGCTAGAAACAAACTCACCCATTATAAAATTGTAAGATAGTGTGATAAAGAAGTGGGTTCATTTCATCGTGTTCTATGGGACTGTCCCATGCTAATGCCTCATTGGAAGGCAGTACTGAAAAAGTTTGAAGGGTGGCTCGGACAACCCTCGCCAGAAGCTCCACAGTTGTGTCTGTTATGAGATAAATCTCTCATGCCACCAGGTATTACTAAAGCCGATGTCGGGCTGATGATGACAGGTTTTATAGCTGCTGCCAGACTTATTATCCGAGCCCACATAGACCAGAGACTGACTTTTTCTATTATGATAAAGTTACCATCAAGGGCTTTTATTTTGAAAATTATACCTGTGTGTGTGTGTGTGTGTGTGTGTGTGTGTGTGTGTGTGTGTGTGTGTGTGTGTGTGTGTGTGTGCACTAGTCTATATGTTTATTTATGTATGTACAGCAGAAGGTGGAGAACAAGAATCACATTGTGCAAATGTGCAAATGTTTTCTTTCTTTGTGTCCATCATATGAAAAGGTTTTTGAGGAGGAGAGTTTTTGTAGCATTGTTTTGAATTTATCTCACCAGTGTGTCAGACTGTGTGTGTTTTTGAGGGCTTGTGTGTTATGTCTGAGTGCAAAGTTAGTTTTTTCAGCAAGATTGAATGATTTTGAATGATTTTGAGTGGTGAGCTTCATTTTGACTTGAAATAGAACGTTTGGAGAATTGCGGGAGAATTTGTGGATTTTATGGATGTTTAGAGTTTTGAGAAAAAGAGGCATAATTACAAGAAATGTGTTTAAGCAATTGAGAAAAACAGTGATAATTACTTATTTGCTGCACGAGGCTCTGTGGAGATAGCTGGTGATAGCAGTGATGGCTGAACTCCCACACACCAGACAATGATAAGAAAACATCCACTGTGCTTTATTCTGTATTTACATTCCCATTAGCTTCTACAAAGTGGTTGCAGGGTCCAGATAAAAGTGTACTGATGTGATCTTTGTGGCTAATGCTTTAGTCATGTGGACTGATGTAATCTTTACAATGATGATGGAAGTTAACCTAATGATGATAATAATGATCATCATTAGATTATCTTCAGATGATGATGCTGATGATGGGGGACAGCAAGGCAGAACAAAACTGCAGCCTCTCTTCCTCTCTCTTTCTCTCTCTCTCTCTCCATTACTGTTTGTAAATATCCAAATCAATACAAATCGGCCAGAACAGTCTGGAGCTCAACATGCTGAAGACAGTGGAGATGGTCGTGGACTTCAGAAAGAGCACAGCCCCACCCTCCCTCATCATCCTGTGTGACTCTCCAGTCGCTGTGGACTCCTTCTTCTTCCTGGGCTCCATCATCTCCCAGGACCTCAAGTGGGAGCCTCTTGATATGTCACACCTGTGAGGTGGATGGATTATCTTGGCAAAGGAGAAGTGCTCACTGACAGATTTTGACAGATTAGTAACCAATGTTTGAGAGAAATAGGGACTTGTGTACATACAGAAAGTCTTAGATCTTTGAGTTCAGCTCATGATGAATGGGGCAAAAACAAAAGTGTTGTGTTTATAATTTTGTTCAGTGTAAGAAGACAACAATTTGAAGGTCATTGGAGAGAAGCACATTAGCTGTCTCCCCCTGTTACCAGTCTTTGTGCTTAGCTAAGGAACTGTACAGAGATAAGATTTATGCCAAAAGAGTTCCAGCTCTCATTTCATCCCTCACAAATGTATTCTTGTCAACATTTAGACCATCGTAGAATGCTAAATATTCCTGGAAATTTAAAATCAGGATCAGCCACATACTGTAATATTTGATGCTGTGGACTGGACTGGATGATGGTACGTGTGTTTGTGTGTTTGTGTGTGTAGAGAGAGAGAGAAAATTATGTTCTATGTCGGTCCGATTGGTAAACTTGGAACAACATTTCTTCCTTCCTATTTCCTCCTATCCGTACTCCATCCCCTCGTTTTCCATCCTCCTCTTATTCTCTCTTCTCTTATTCTATTCCCTGATTTCAGAAAGAAAGACAGAGACACAATAATATTTTATCACTTCCCAGTTCTAATTCAATGGCAGTACATTATGGCAGAGTGGGTGAAAAAGGAGTAAAAGAAAGGTGTTTACTTGTTGACTAGTTAGTCAACATGATACATTAAGTCTGGCTGTGTTTTCACAAGACGGCTCGACCTATTCCATGAAGAAGACGAGTTACAGCCCTTGGATGTCTTGATACTGCTCTCTGTGTTGGATCTGAAATATTGATTTCTTTTTTTTCTTCAACACAAAATAATAGTGAAGATGTCAGCCACATCTGGGGACAGCAATCTGTAACAGCTACTTCATTTGGACTTTACATCCATAATCCGCACATTTTGTTAGATTCCTTTAAGTCATATCTCATACAGAATATACAAAAAAACCTGTTTTTGTATTTCTTCACACACATACTGCCAGTATGTGGTCTTGTATAACAGACTTCTTCACCTACGAAACCACCAAGTCGGTGGTAGTGAAGAGCTGGACCATCAGCATCATTAACCGTGTCGTCCAACTCCTCATCATCACTTATTTCATTGGGTGAGTATTTCCCTTCATTCTGGTGTTTTTTTAAGATTATACAGTATTTACTTTGGCCTGGTTGGATAAAACAACAGCTAAAACGGTTACAGAAATTTATATTCATCAGACATTTATATTTAATGTAATTTATTGGATATTGATTATTTTATCACACAGATGCTGCTTTATTAAAGCTATGTTGCTAACATGCTATCATTTTTATTACCGTAAAGTAGCAAAGCTGTTATTACACAAATGTGAAGTATTAGATATTTTAATTCAAAACATTATGTTCAAATATTTATATAATGTATAAGATTTAAGTGTTCTGTTTAAAGATTCCAATTCATACAATTTGTAAAAGCTTGAAGTTCTGTGTTTAAAAACATACAAGATATATGTTATTTCATTAATTCACTGTCAAGTAACAAAAATAACCAACCAATCAGGTTATGCTAGCATTTAATATTTTTTTGTACAGTTAAAATTCAATTGTAGGGAGGGATTTTCAGTTTGATTGTTTTACTATTTGTAGTTTATCATCAAAATTATAACTAGTGTGTATTACAGGATATAGGGTACCCCTAACTCAGGTAATTCAAATTAACATTCATTTAAGAAGAAGATCAAGTTGACATTTACACATGTAATTTTCTTCTGTTCTATGTAAGGGTGCATAAAACTTTTACATTTTCCCTAAACTGTCATTTGAACAGTAATTGTATCTTTGTCCACGACACATCTGTTTTCTTTGGGTAACATCTCAATTTACAACTTTTTATACACTTCTCTGAATAGGTAGTGATACAGGTGACACACACACACACACACACACACACACACACACACACACACACACACACACACTTAATGGTTTGCTTTAACTTGTGGTTTTATATTATTAACCAATCTGTCAATTAGATGCATCTTATTTTTTTGTAGATATAAAACCATTAGCTGTAGTTGTAGTAATTTATTACCCATTGTGTCTTCATCTGCTTTGTTAATGGACTAGTAATCCGATTAGCAGCTGCATTGGACAGTTGATGGAACTCTTTAGATTCTTATAATAATCTAAATAATGGTTCAATTGAAAGTTTCAGCTTACAGTATTAGAGCAGCATGTGGAGAGCGAGGCTTGTTGATATTTATCTACCTCCCAGCCATACCCCACTGATCAACCCCTCTTGTAATTCACCAGTTCTTGGTATCAAGGTGTGGGCATTAACTCAGACTTCAAGCCCTATATCTGAAGATGTCCCAGCCAGGTGTCAGCATTAACACCAGCACATTCACCAAACCACCAAAGCTCAAACTAACAAGTGAACTAGGTGCGGCTTATTTTCACTGATTTCAGGTCACTGCTCATTTAGTCCATAGCAGTTGACAACAGCAAGGGTCAGACAAAAATGAGCAACAGACAGCAACATTAGCTTGTAGCCTAGTTAATTCACAGTGAGTGGTAGTGATACATGAACAGGATTCACTGCATCTTAAATTGAGATCTGAAAGATAAACAAGATTTTCTTTTTTGGTTAAAACAATGTCATAATGTTTCTGTCAGCTTGGCCCTACTGTACTGCACAGGTTTAACATTTGAGTTTTAGCTCAATGTCACATTTTGTCTTATGTGTGTGTGTTTGTGTGTGTGCTTGAGGTGGGTGTTTGTCAATGAAAAAGCCTACCAGGTGAGAGACACAGCTATTGAATCCTCGGTGATGACCAAGGTCAAAGGTTTGGGAATCTACAACAACAAGGTCATGGATGTTGCAGACTACATCACACCTACACAGGTATGGATGGGCTGATAAGATGACTGACAGTAGGATACAGTGATGCCGAATATACTATAATATTTATATTTGTTTTTTGCAGGGAGCTTCAGTCTTTGCATCATCACCAAAATAATCACTACAGAGAACCAAGTGCAAGGATACTGCCCAGAGGTCAGCTACTGTCAGTACTACCACAATATGGCCACCATTATCACGGCTTCAGAATCATCAATACTAGGGGTGGTGATGGAACAGTGGATAAAGCATATGTCATTGGTGTGGTAGACCTGGGTTAAATTCCCCACTGTGACATACCAATGTGTCCCTGAGCAAGACACTTAAGCCCTAGTTGCTCCAGACTTCAGACACTTATAGCAATTGTAAATCGCTTTGGATAAAAGCATCAGTGTAATAAATAAATGTAATGTACTTCACCAACCGTTACAACCACTGTACTTTGTAACCTCTCAGTTCAACAGACACAGACCGGATTGCCTCTGGGTGCAATTAGATAAACCAGTCAGAGCAATGAAACATGTGATGAGTTGGGGCAGTGTTTATATATAAATTTCTAAATGGCATGCCATAATATATATATTTTATATATATTCGATGCTTCGATGGGTGGAGCCTGATTCAGCTGTCAATCTCACAGTCGAAGCTTCGCAGAGAAACAAGAATCACGTCATTTTGCCAATATGGGGGTTCTCAACGTCTGATTTTACATAGAACAACCAGTTTTCTCCCAATAAGTTAATGCTCGCAATCGCCGCGCACAAAAACACACGATTTGACTATCAGTCGACTATAGGCAGGACTTGACAATTCATATTACAATTAACAGGACACTAAAATGTACAGGACCTTGACTCATATTTGTTCAGCACTGCCTAGTTTGATCTGAGTTTTGTGAGTCTGGTGCGTTGCACTGGACACAGGTCCAGACCTACAACCAATCAGAGCAGTGAAACTTAAAATCAAGACCAATGGCTCTCCACTAGTGATGTGCGGATAGATACTAAAGCATCAATATTTCTAATACCAACGTTTCCTGCTCTCAGATTGATACCTAAACTCAGTAATTTGGGGTGAGTGTGTGTTTTATCATAAATATCGTATTGTCACCAGGATAGTCTAATTATACTCAGCTGATAGGAATTACTTCTCCTTCTGCCTGTCAAAGTCATGCTTGCGCTATGGCTCTGTGACTGAGCTCCTTTGAAGTGAGCCT